>CM074973.1:4650990-4674610 GCA_037577455.1 Pangasius macronema
AACATCAGCGCCTGATCTCACTAATGCTCTTGTAGCTGAATGATCACTAATCCCCACAGCCACACTCCAAAATCTAGCGGAAAGCCTTCCCAGAAGAGTGGAGCTTATTATAAGAGCAAAGGGAGGACTAAATCTGGAATGAGACAAGGGTCAAGTATCCACAAACTTTTGGCCATATAGTGTAGGTCCCCTGTTACCATCTCAGTGATGACCCTGAATAAGACAAATCAATTATTCATTGGTTTATCCAAAGAAAGCACTTTACACTGGTCAGGGTTGGTGTGGATCCAGGAACACTGGGTGAGGAGGAAATACACCCTGGATGAGATGCTGATCTGTACACACATTCACGCCTGGGGGCAATTGAGCATAGCCAATCCAGCTACCCGTTGGATGAAAGCCACATGGACACACAGGGGAACATCAACTCAAGATCCTGGCGATCTGAGGTGAGAATGCTAACTGCTGTTCCACTACACTGCACTGTGAGACAAATACTTTGGTTAACTCTCAGGTTGACACATCACACACTTTTTAGTTCTTCCTAAAACTTGACTGTTTCTATGATCATGTTACTTTTAAAAGTGCTGGAAATTTATTACAACTGTAATTCAATCCAAAATGAAAAATGTTTTTTTTTTGGAGACAACTAAAGCAAGCCATACTGGAAGTCATTTAAAAATGTTGTTAGAGAGGTTGTTAAAAATAAGATTTCTTCTTTTAAGTAACATTTCCACAAGCTCTATTCTGTGCAAAAGAATTTCACACATACACAGGTTCCATTAAAACAAAAAGATTTTTATTTAACTCTTTTTCTCTGTATACTTTATTATAATAAGACACTTCTCTGCTTGTACATTGCTCCCATGAACTTAAAAATGGCAACAATCGTTTTTGGGAATGTAAGTTGGGGTAGACGAACTTAGATACATACCAATATACATACATGTGTGTATATCAAGGCTCCAGTAATAAACCATAAATGCTATAAACGTTGTAACCACTTCAGGTACCTTAGTGCGGTCGAAGTATAGTACAATCTTTGAGTATTCCAGGAATACACTTTAATGGGTAGTATTGTTTACTCATTAAACATGGGTACACATGATAATGACCACATTGATAGATAGCTAAATGTTTAGAAGGAAGGATAAAGGATAGATAGCACTCGGAACCTGATGCATGGCTGCCAATGTTCAGGCTCTCCGAGATGCAAATGAGGATGTGTACATGCTAAAATGTCAGTGAGGGCCAAAAAAAAACAAAAAAACAAAAACAAATCAAGTAAAATATACCCATAGGGAGACAACAGATGTTAAATGATTTTCACTGCAAGTACTTCATTTGGATAAACATACACACACTTGAATGCATATCCATGAGTGTATATAATGAACACGGTATAAACATCCTAGTATCATCCCACAAAAGGGTTAGAAAAAGAAAAATAACAGTCCCACAAAAAAAAAAAAGAAAAAAAAATTGCTTTTAACCCACCCACCCACCCCCCAAAAAAATATACATACAGTAGAGATAATGCGCGCGCACACACACCCACACACACACACTCATCAGTTGCCCTACACACTCGTACGTTTCATTTATAAGCTCTATTCAGTTATCCGAACTACTCTCCAAACACAGGCATATCCAGAAAACAAACCCCAACTTACAGCAGTAGTAAAATATCTATGCTGGTCAGAATACACAAGGGCATGTCCTTGCACTTGAAGATTTATTTTATTTTATTTTATTTTATTTTGAGTGTGGGTACATGCAACTCTCACTTACGCAACTTTTTCAAAAAGGGCGACGAACTCATTGGTAAAAAATATATGCTTTAACAAGATGACGCGTGAAATTTGTCCGTGACATGTCTGCTATTCAGTGCTACTGATGTCGCCAATACTCCAGACACACCGTGATGAGCAGAAGCGGCACTTAGTTTCATCCTACTACTTTTTAAACGCAAGACGCAATGGAAACTAAATGGATGGTGATCAGACAGAGCACTTCCTTTTTCACTCTACATTTACCAGAACTGGTGAATAAATGTAACAACAGCACAATACTTACTGCCTATTTTGGTTTAAAAGGAACTGTAATATGACACTTAATAGTTGCACAAAACATGGCAGAGAAGGAGAGTAAAAGAAAGAAAGCAAAAAAAGTAGAGAGCCGAGGAGTGCGAGGGTACTTGCATTCTATAAAGAAAAGCAAGTTCAAACTGGATGCTACTTCAAATAATCAGTATATCAGTTATTCTATGCTGTAAAGGAGAATAAGAGTAGGCTGTCAAAGAAATAGCCTAGTAATGATATAAAATGATGTTCCTGGAGGGGGGATAAAGGAGGAGGAGTAAAAGTTATTAAAGCCCACAGACTGTCATCTTATAGTTGGAATACTTGTTTTTTTTTTTCTGAACAAAACAGTTAATAACTCTGTTTGCGAATAATAGAATTAACATTCTATGCAAAGGCTGAAACACCCAAATGACCTGCTGGGAAAAAAATCGGGGGAGAGGCAAGAGCAGCGAAGCAATCGTCCAACAACCTCGAATTAAAAAAGTCACACTATATAGTTCTGAACAAGGAGCTACAGCAGTGATATTAGAAACAGTAAATGTGAACATTAGTACTTCATAGGTTGGGCAAGCAGAAATTAGCAAATGTACTGAAAACACTGAGAAAAAAAAAATCAAGAAGGATGCTTATTAAAAAATGCATTTTAATGACCTGCTTTGCAGAGGAAAAGAAACATTACAGCCCTAACCTTTTAAGGGAGGGAATATGAAACATAAACTGAACAATGAGGTAAAAGGAAAGATGACACAAAAAGGAGGAAAAAGCAAATCTAAGGAACATAACTTCATATTAAAAGAGTAACTGCACACCTAACCCCGATTCCAACCTGAAGAATATGCCGAACTGCTAAACCCCCAACATTGTAAAAATACACAGGGACATCACAAACATTGGCCTTCCATAAATACTTCCAGACACTACTCCATGCTACTAATGTAGGCCTCCTACACACTGCAGTCACATGCTGAGTATCTGTGTGTCAGTCTGAGGTCATATTGTGCTTGTATATGCAAACATTTTTATATCTGAAGGGTTGTCAATTAAGGTAATGTGACGTCTAATCTGAGTAGAATTTGGGGCTTGTGTGAAAGGAAAGAAGGTGTGCATGGACAAATAAAAGGGACAAGACACAAAGCATCAAATCAAGGGTGCTAGAATGAGTGTGTACATCATCTTTGTAAATATATCTTGTACAATAATAATAATAATAATAATAATAATAATAATAATAATAACAACAACAATAACGTGGTAATATGTTAGGGGATGAGAATTGAGAGATGAATGAGGGGGAAGAGAAAAAGAGGATTGAATCTGAAATGTTGCTAAATTAAAAGGGCGGGGAAAAGGGTGGGGAATTCACTTCCTGTTCTTGGGAGATGGCCAATTGCCACGCCTCTCACCACGACTGGCCCCTCCATTACCCGATACACCACCCGGTCCGCCGCCGGTAGGTGGACCTCTGGAACCTCGACCGCCACTGCCTCCAGTACTGACCCTCCGATTCTGCCTTTCCATTCCAGGCCGCTGGCTGGAGAAGCTCCTCTTATTGGCGGCTGATTCTTTAGTAGTTATCTCTCGGTCAACAACTCCCCCTCCTCCGCTTCCTCTTCCTGAAGGATGGTGATGGTGATAGGAGGAATAGGATTTTCCACCTCCTCCTCCTCCTCCGCCAGCTTCCCTCTCTCTAAACTCTGCAAAGTCACTGCTTTCAGAGGCAGTTTCCCACTCCTCGTTGGCCTGGTCAGAGTTCTGGTTGGAGACGTCTGGAGATTTGGCACCACCAGTCTGGTTGTGGTTATGGTGGTGCTGAGAATGGGGCAGGCCAGAGTTGCCATGGTAGTGATGGTGGTGATGGTGGTGACTATTCAAACTCAGGTTCCCACCCCCTAGATAGCTACTATTGTTATTGTTGGTTGCCGTGACATTGTGATTTGTATTTGCAACACCAGTGGTAGAGGATACATTGGGCGTTCCATCTTGCATTGAATTCTGGGATGGCGAAGCAGACCGCTGCTGTTGCACACCCACAGCTTCAATTATTCCGCTACTTCCATTGATACGGGCTGCATTCTCCCGCTCCTGTTTAAGCCGGCGGAATCTAGGGGGCTTGTCTTGCTGATGTTGGGAACGCCCATGGCGTCTGCGACGAGGAGGGCGCTCAAATCCTCTATGCAGAATGTTTCGGCCATCAGCATTAGGCAAAAGAATTGGTTTAGGTCCAGAGGAATTGGAATTGGTCTTGCTTAAGCTCTGGGCCACACCTCCATTTTCAGTGCCCAACTGGGTAGTTGTGGGCACCATAGGACCAGAGATTACTGAAGAGTTTACACCCTGGTTCTGAGACTGACCCTGGTCAGTAGGCTTCTCTTTCTTTTCCCCATTAGATCCATGGCTTGGTTCTTTTATTAGAGAGGGCTGTGGGTGTGGGTGTGGGTGTGTGTGTTGCTTTCGGGCTGATGCAGAGGATTTACCAGACACACCTTGAGAAGAACTAGGCCCAGAACGGTGTCCGCCAGACATACCTCCTCCACTGCCTGAATTTCTGTAGACACCTCCTCCAGTGGCACCTCCACCCCTGCCACGTCTAGATGGCACTCCTCTAGGGGTGAACACTCTGGTTTGCGTATTTCTTGGTGGTGCTGAAGATGATGCATTGCCCACACCTAGATTCTCTCCCCCTGTTCCTTTCTTGGTAGTTGGCTTGCGATCCTCTTTGTCAGAGTGTGCAAGGTCACTAGCAGCACTCTCACTGCCCGTTTCAGAACCCCTTTGCCTTCTTCTTTTCGGCACTTCTTCATACTCTGAGCCCTCACTTCGGGTTTCGCTGTGGTTCCTGGCACGTCCAGGGTTTGGCTGAGAGCCTCCCTGGCCATGCCTACCAGATGACCCCTCCCTCTTATGATCTTGGTTAGTGGCACCATGCTGATAACCACTGTTGGCAGTGGATCTGTAGTCTCGGCTGCTTCTACCACCTGCCCTACCACGTGCACTGCCTGCATAACTGCCCCTGTAGCCTCTGCCTCGACCATAGAACTCACCCCTACCTCGGCTTGCTCGGCTTCCTCGGGAAGAGCCTGCATGGTATGAAGCACCCCCTGCACTGCCACTTGTCTCATAAGAATGCTCTCTATCCCTCCTGGAAGCTGGAGCTAAAGAGCCAGTGGCTTGGACAGAGTTTTCTCCTTCTTTGGATGCTTTACTCATACCCCCACCTGCACCTCGCTCTTTGCCACCGTTTCTTGGCTTTCCTGGAGGAGCAGTTTCATCTTTACCAGAAGGTCCAGATGAGGCTTGAGAACTGGAGACTGACACTTGCTTAACTGATGCATGATTGGCATCTTGGTCTTTATCTTTTGCAGAGCCTACAGTGTTTTTCTCTCCTCCCTGACCTTCACCAACCTCCCTCTTCATTTCCTTCAGCACAGGTCGCTTAATAGGACCCACTCGCTTGTTGGGGTTACCACCTCCTGATTGGACAGCAGGCTTATCATTCTGACTGGTCAAGTCTTCCCCTCCTGTGTTTCCACCCATTCCAGAGCCTCCCTTTCTGTTATGTGCAGGTCCACCACTTGCACTACTACTTCCAGGCCTTGGGCCCCACTGAGTTTCAGTCTTTTGCTCCCGACCACGAGAGTTAGATTTGGGGTGGTGGTGCTGCACTGAATGCTGGGAGGACTGTGTGTGAAGGTAGGTACTGCCTGTTTTGTCCTGTTTCCGTCCAACACCCCTGGGTCCAGTGTCATGCTCATGCTGGGTCGAGGGGTGATGTAGTGACTGTTTTCCGCTGCCATCTTCCCTGGTGGAAGAGGAGGAGGAGGAAGAAGAGCAGGAGGAAGAAAGGCATGGCTGGGGAAGTGGAGGGGAGGTTTCGGTCTTCTTGGGCTCTCCGCCTCTCTCTCGCTCTCTACCATTCTCCTGTTTGTGTGGATGGAGAGTGTAATGTGAGGGATGAGCATGGTGATGCTGCAAATGGGGGTTGTTTTCCAAGGGAGTGAGATCAGCACGGCCATTGCGGTCAAAGTGAGGATGTGGAGCCCCCCAGATTTGATTCTGCTGGCCACCCTGTGGGGCTTCATCTTGGTGGCCAAAGCCACGAAGTTCTCCAGCACTATTAACCCTCTGCTGTGGATGAGAAACCATCCTGGATCCATTATCTGGGAAGCTGCTGTAATTTCCACGCCCTCCCAAGAAAGGCTGGTGATGGCCAGCTTGAGTCCCCACAGGGGATATCGCCTGATCAGTGGAGCCAGAAGGAGAGTTAGTGCCCACAACAGGTGGCTGAATGGAACCTGTACCTCCCTCACGATTGCGCACTGGAGGAGTGTCACTCCTGTTACATATGAAATACAAAAATATTAGAATTATGATTAAGTATTAAAGACTCATTGCAACTCCAGCTCTCATCTCTCAATTTCTTAATTTAAGTGCAGGTGTGTAAATTATCAATAATCATTAAAAAATATAAAACAATTAGTTAAAAAATTACAATAGACACAATAATATAAATACTATTAGGCATATATTGTACAACTGAATATTTTTTAAGAAATTTTTTTTTTTTTTAAAGGCTGTTGGTCACAAGTATCCAGATTTCAAGAGAGTACATCATGCAGGGAGTAAAAAAACTTTACAGCACAGTGTCTTCAACTGAAGTGCAACTGATCTTTATGCCATCTACCTGAAATAGAGAACAGGTGATGAAACCATAACCAAGCTTTTACCTGGCACCTTTACCCATGTCCTCCTCCTCCAGAGCTTGTTTCTGCCTTAAGGGGGAACTCAGAGCCCGACCCTCTCCGCTGCCTGGGAAAACTTCTGGTCCCCAAGCAAGTTTAGGATCCATGGGTGGTGTGCCACGATGAGGATGAGGGGGACCTCCATGCTGCTGCCTATCAAACTGCTCCGAGCCAGAGCCACCAGAATCTGAGCGCTCCCGACTCATCAGCCCTGAAAAAAAAATATTTTTTTATGTGAAATACCAAGTAAGTGTCATACAATTCCAACATCATGTATAACTTGATTATGAAATTTTGTGAACAAACCAGTGGGATGAATGCTGGCCGGATAGTAATCCATAGGTTGGGGGCGACCCTGCATCATGCGGGGGTCCATGTAGGGCATCATCATCCATCGAGGGTCGAAGCTCATAGGGAGAGGTGGAGGGCGTCCCATGGAGCCAGGTGGGTACAGAGCAGGCTGTTTTGGGCCTGGCTGTGGTGTGGCACCAGGAGTCGGGCCTTGCTGAGGTGTTTGGGACTGGAGCTGGGCTTGTGCAGCCTGGCTGTGCTGCTGCTGCTGCTGCCATTGCTGCTGCTGTTTCAGGAGCTGTTCCTGTGTGCAATTAATGGCATAACAGTTTCACTCGTTTGGCAAAGTGAAACCAACCAATATTATTACACGAATACAACGGTTCTGTAAGATCACACTATTGTACATTTTTGCAGGAGTGGTTTCATAAGCCCTCACTTCCATGTGAATTAGATTTCACCATTCTCCATCTCTCTCTCCTGATTACAGATGCAATGCAACAGTGGTGCTGTTCGAGATGTCAGTGGCTCAGTGTTAAAAGTCTGTTCCTGTTTCTGGAGAAATTATTTTCCAGCCCACAGCTGCTGATTAAATTACAGCTGCCTAGGCCCTATATTACTATGCTAAAGATATACCAAATCCAAGAACTTTATTTTATTTTTGGCAACAACCACTTAATGTAAATACCAAGAAATTATGTAATAAGAGTTTAGAGATATAGCAGAGATTTAACCTGCTGTTGCCTCTGGAAACGAGGTGGGAGGGATTTCTGATACTTGGAAAAGCCCTGGCCAGGCATTCCACCCCCTGGTCTTCCTGCTCCTCCCGTAGTTGCCTCTACCTTCACCGTCTCATCTGCACTTCTGCTGCTGCGAATGTGTGTGCTGCTTGACACGGGCTCCTCCTTGACTTCCCCTGGTCCTGGTACGTCATGGGGCTGCTGGGGGGCCGGAGGCTGAGCAGCCTGCTGCGACTCTGAAAAAACAGAAAGAACAGAACAATTAAGAAGTTTTAATTTCAGCCTGGAGTTAAGAGGATCAAACTGACTTCATATGACAGTTCACAAACATGAGCTAAGACTAACCAGTGTTAGAGTCATAGCTGCTGTTGCTGCCAGCTCTTTGTCTGTTATTAGCAGTCAGTGCCAGTGTAGCGCCAACCAACTGAGCGGATGCGAGAGGCGGTTCCTCTGTGTCCACACAGGGTGACGGGGGCTGACTGGTGCTGGATGAAGAGGCTGAAGCTGTCAGGGAAGGAGTGGGGCTGTTCGAAGGAACTTCCACGGCAGCACTGGGCTTCTGCTGTTGTTGCTGCTGCTGTTGCTGTTGTTGCTGCTGCTGTTGCTGTTGTTGCTTCTCATCCAGCCTTTTCAACTTTTCAGCACATGCAGCACGGCGCTCTTCTTCCATCCTGCGCTCCTCTTCCTCACGGCGACGCCGGGCACGCTCCACCGCCGCAGATATCTCTGACGAAGACTGCTTCCTACGCTGACGCCATGTCTCATCTTCATCCTCGCCCTGTGTCTGGTTAAGCAGGGCGTTTGATGGCGGAGGAGTAGGTCCCTTCTGTTGCTGGACCTGAGCACCAGACGGCTTCTGGGGTGCTGACTGGTTTGAGGCCCGTTCCTGCTGACAGACAATATACTGGTGAGTCTGAAAGCTCATCCATACATCCATCACCATGCTCATGTTAGGGGCGGGCGATATAGACAAACTTTTAAAACATTATGTTTTCCAAACTTGGATGGTAAGAGCGATGCAAAACAATCCAGTGGATATACAAAAACATCATGTTCGTAATATCCCATTCAAAAGTCCACAATTAATTTGGTCATGGGTCACCATGCTGTATGCATAAGGTTTTGTAGCTACTATAAATGAAAAGGGAGGAGTTCCCTTTTGTCATCATTCAAGCAACACCTGTTTTCTGCTTTCTTCACACCAGCGGAAGTGTCTGCAGTGGTCTCGTACACATGAAGTTTTTCTAAATTTTATATATATACATACATGTATATATATATATATATATATATATATATATATATATATATATAATCACTAGACAAATCACTGACACAGCAGCATGGACAAATAAACCCGAGGTGGAAAAAAGAACTTCATGTGCATGAGAGGTAGCCTGTAGATTTGCTCAATCGTGACCGGAAGTGCATTTGAAAATTTATACCGCCTCATTTATACTGATCTCATGTATACCGCCCACCACTAGGCAGATGTTGTCCTTTTGTAACTTGGACCCCTTCCCCATGTACCTGTCGGTAGTAGGAGTAGGGTCCCTGCCCAAGAAGTGAACCTGGTGGGGGGGAGGGCTGCTCCCGAGGGCCACCGTGTCCAGGCCTACGCCCCTGCATACAGGCAAAAGCACCTGGCAGTGAGTCATCCAGGAAGCACTTTATGCGCCCTTTAAAGCTTGTCCCTGTCGTCACAGTGACTCGTAACATGCTGGTTGCTGCCAAAGCAATAGACTCAGGTGGTGTGTCAGTGCCTGCTGAGGGGATCATGTGGGTCTTACCTGGTAGGGACCAGAGCTTGTCTGACCACCCCAGCTGCTTCCCCCCTCCTCGGCCCAGTTTGGCTTGCTGGAGAGTGCTGGGGTAACCTCATCAGTGGGGACAGGAGGTGTGTGCCTGGCGTTGCCTCCACTCTCAGACATCCGCGAACGTGAACTTGGGGCAGGTCCGTCTTGGGATTTCTGCTGCTCCCTTTGTTCCCTAAAGGGGGATGAAAAGGACACACATACATTAAAATTCTAAATATACTTATTATCTAAATCACCATTGTGCAATTTAGCATTTCTCAGAAACATACAGAATTCCATTCTTGCATTCGGTCTCCTCTTCGTCCCCCTCATCTTCACCTTCATCATCGCTGAACTTTAACTTGGCTGAGTAGTCAATCTCCTCTTGTGCCCCTGATTTAAGAAAATAAAAATTAAGCTTATAAAAATGCCCTAAAAATATATACGACATCAAAGAGCTTAAAACCTTTCCATGCACTCTCCTTACCAGCCCATCCTTCATCTCCATCATGGTCAAGCTCGTCCAGCTCTTTGAGGTCATCCTGCTTTAGGATAGAGGGGCGTTTGACCACCTCACCACGGGGGCCACCAGGTGGCCTCCCCTCTGGTGCAGGCCCACCCTGCGAACGAGAGAATCTGAGGGGAATAGAGACAGGAAAGAGGACTGTTAAGAGTTGAAACATTCATCAAACTCAACAAAACAGCAGCTCCAGACAGACATTAAATTTTATTGAGCACAGCTGTGTAGCAGGGTTTAAAGTAGACTGACTTTACTCCTAAACCAGCTTCTACTTATGGCAAACACTCCCATCATTCATTCATTAAAAAAGCCACACTCCGGCATCGAACAGTGCAAGAAAAACCTTTGGAAAGAATTCACTTTAATCAAAGTTGCCAGATACAGTGTAAATGCTTTTAAAATATTTGAAATAAATAAATAAATAACTATTAAACAAATTTCATCTTGTGCAGTAAGGTGAATGTGAGTCACAGAGAGCAAGAAAGAAGAGTCGACAAATTTGACACATTTATACAAAATTAAAAAAAAGATCTGCTAAATTGCAATATTTTACATGGAGTTCATAGGGACAATCTGTACACATCTTACCTAGGGGCCTCACTGGGTGGTGGATACCTATATGGCGCTTGTGGACCATATGGCGGTGGGAAGGGCAAGTACGGCGGGTACATCTAAAAGAGAGCAAACAGAAGAAAATGGGTTAGAGAAGTACTTTATCTCAAACGCGGCACGTCACATGGTCATCAAGTAGATTTGGTGCATATAGCCCAAACTTAATGTAATGTATATAACAGAGGCTACTGTAAAAGCTATCGTTAGAAAGGTCAGTGCTTTTTTAAATGCAATGACCACCTCAGTGTGAAGATTTTATTGGGGGCTGAGCTTTCCTAAAAGTTAAACTCTAGATTCGCCCTTAGATATTTCACATTGATGTTAAAACTTTACTGACAAATAGACTTGTATACATAGGCAACACCATTGTTTGCCCAAAGGTGATACAAAGTGGTAAAATTCTTGGTACTCACAAAGGGAGGCATGATTCCTCTGTAAGGAGGGAACTGCGGGCCAACCTGAGGCTGGGGGAGGGGAAGGGTGGGGCTGCCTGCAGGTGGGTTTCTAGGTGGCCCATGGGGTGGATTCTGAAGGAGAGGGGCCCCAGCCGCACCCTCTATTCCCATGGCTCCCCCAACACCGCCCTCCGCTACCCCCTCCCCAGCTATGGTGGGTGCCAGTGCGCGGCCCCCACCATCCCGCCAACTCGTCACATCTGGATCAGAAAGGCAGGTATATACGATAAGAAAATTGATCTGCATGCTGATAGTGTATTAGGTAGCAAACCACAATAGCTACACATCAACTGAGAAGAGAGATCAGAGACGTCAATGAAAAGGCAAAATAAAAAAAGCACGATATACTTACTCTGGGGGCGGAGGCTTGGTCCTGGCCCATACCACTGATCTGCAGTGGCCTGTTCTTTGCCAGCTTTGTCCTGGTCTCCCGCCGCCTGCAGGGTGGGAAATTCCTCGCGAGAGAATGGCGACGGTTGGTTTGATCCCTTTCCACCTGAACAGAGCCAGGAGTGAGTAGCCATAATAGCAGTGGTGTATTCATGTCACTGCTAAAAAAAAATCTCTCGCTCAATCAAAAAACTATGAGAACGTTATTAGTCACGGTTTCTTTCATCACTGCAACACACAGAAGCTACACATGCACCAAAAGCAACACATAGACATTGCCTTAAAGTGTTACTTTTATATATATATAAAAAACTGTGATTTGCGACATTGCCATGCAGCAGATCTGGTTCGTCTTTGTTTTAGCTCCATCTCCGCTGGTAAGGGATGATCAGCTCTGCCGCTTTTCCTTAAAAGGCAACTCATGAGCTATGCATAATTTAATAACGTAAGGGGTCATGTCAGCTGGGCAGAAGAGGCAGGCTTATCAATATTTCATTGCAACTGCAGACGACAAACTGCTCCTTTAAAACTGTTCACAAAAACAATACGTTTCATCTGGAGAACCGGAACTCACCATCTCCTTGTACTCCATGTGTAACACTGGCCTGAGCCCAGGACCTTGTCCCTGCGGCTATAGCTGTAGTTTGGGCCTAGAAAGCACAAGATCGAGTTCAACTGTATTTAAAAAGCCGTATTTCAGTAGGATGTCATGGGAATAACAACTGAATCATTTAACGTACAACTCTGCAAGTAATTAGGATGTATTTAATTCTAATAAAAAGCACTGAATAGTAATGTGTAAAAGAAAATGCAGCGCTTTGTGAAAATGCGCGCAGCAGCACCTCTTGAGCTGGAGGAGTTCTCGGCAGGCTCGGAGCAGGCATCTGTGAAGCCGCAGGCTGCTGCGACTCCGGCTGCGGTGCTGACGATACATCGGTACTGCAGGAATAAGAAGTGTACACACTTTTCAATATCGGACATCAGACATGTGAGATATGGGCAAGATATTGAGATAAGCTGTAATAAAAAAAATAAATAAAAAAATCCTTTCAAGAACAGGAATACCATAAAATATGTAAGAAAAAAAAAAAGAAAGCAGAAGTTGATTATTTTCCTGTAGTAGCATGTCCTTGGGTTTTGTTACTACCACAGCAAATTTGGCAACGATTATAATTTTGGAATTATGAAACGTACGATGATTCATGCTTTTAATCAGTTTATAGTTTCATTAACATTGAGCAATGTCTATGAAACAAGTTATTCTCGTTATCACTCACGTTACGATAGAAAACGACGAGATCAAGGATCAGAACTGAAAATTCAACAGGCTGCAATACAAATACGATTTTGTTATCTGGACCAATCATATAAAAAAAAAAGCAAATATCATCCAGTTATTACATTTTAAATAATAACAACTCTAAAAACCTATCCAGAAAACAGCTGGATTGAGGGTTGGATTTGTGGTTCCAGGACCACAGTCAGACACTCCTCCACTACACTATTAGCTACCAGATGTTCAATAAGGCAAGTCTCTTTTGCAATTGCACTAATTACAAAAAGACCCTAGGAGTTTTTTTTTTTTTAAAGAGTCAGTTTAATCATAATGTTGAGTGCTATACTACATTATACAGGTAAACAGACTCACCTCTTTGGGTCTGCTGATTCTGGCTTGCTTGCCCATCCTGTGCCGTCTTTGGGAACGAGCGAGACGTTGGGGTCGTTGCCTTTGTTCTCCGCCTTCAAACTGGGCAGGTTGGCTGGGGGGGGCATGCGCCGTGCAGAGGCAACTTTACCAAGAGACTGCAAGCCATGACGAGGGGCAACTACAAAGTGAGAGCAGACCAGAAAGCGTCAACACACTTGAAGATGGCAGTCACAGAGCTGAAGAAAGGGGAAGTGCGTTTAAAAATTCCCTCCTTCATTTATAGCTTCATTTATAACAGAAATGAAAAGCTATCTGATGTTAACAGAATCACCTGGTATTTGGAACTGATAGACAAATAATTTTTTTTTTTACAACCCAGCTGTGACAGTGCACTTACAGTTTCAGCATCTCATCACACTGGTCACTTATATTTCTGAAACCTGAGAACAGGAACCTAAGGTGATGTGTGGCTCCCTTGTTGTAAAACTTTGCTCTCTGTTCGGACTAGTACTTCGTCTCAGCTTCTTGAACCCCCCTGGGGGTGGGGGTGGGGGGGGGATAGAGAAAGCTGTTCGACGTATCCTGGGGTCAAATTACTAGAGATGTGAGATGAGGGAAAAAAACCATCAATCGTTATCAGAAGCAGACATCACACCGACCAGCCTGTAGCATTTTCAATCATGGGCCGTGTTGTTATTTTAGTACACACCAGTAAATTTGCATTTTTGGTGGAGATTTTAAAATCTTGAATATGTTAGCACTGCAGATTAGACGCTTTGTAAAACAGGCACTAAAATGATCGGGCTCACCAGAGCAAGCCCAGGCAACCTGGACAAGTGTGTGTATCATATGTCTGGGCTATCAGTGTTTTTTTTTTTTTTTATTGGCCGGCAACAGAGTGCTTCAGTACACTACCTAATGTAGCAGTAACCAGTGTTTGTTCTTCCTCAATCCATTAATCAAAAATGTTCACTACTAATCTACGTATTTCATCTGATATGTATTTCAGTTGTTTCATATTTTATTGGTGGTGTGATGCACCTCTGTGCTAGCTTGTTTCTCATTCCCAGATCCCACTGTCGTAAAATCGCGAGGAGACGAGAGATTACTAATGCTAGATGAAAGGAAGGGAGATAACGCCCTTCATTAAGGGTCAATAACTGGACTGCACAAGAACACCTACGTAGCTGTCAACCCTTCCAGATTCGCATTTCGATTGGCTCATCTTACGCTCAGCAACCGCTTATCCTGGTCATGGTTGTGGTAGATGTGGTGCCTATCCTGGGAACCCTGGATGTGAGCCGAGAATACACCCGGGATGGAACAACAGTCCATCACAGTGAAACGCATGCACGTACGCCTACGGCAAGTTATCTTAGCCAGTCTACCTATCTGCATCTTTTCGGGAGGTGAGAAGAAACTGGAGAAACCGGAATAAACCCACATGGAGAACACGCACAGAAACTCCACGTAAACTCCAGCAGACAGGAACCCGAGCTCAGGATCGAACCTGGGACCCTGGAGCTGCAAGGCTGCAACGCTACCCACTGCACTGCCTACGATCTGCCTTTCAGCCATTTTCACTGGTGTACTTTCGAGTCACAACTCGTAGAAGCACACTCTGATACATTCAAAGAAGTGAAAAATTATTTTTTTTAGGGATTCCCATTTTTAATACCTTCGATTAAAGCAGTTGCGTAACCGGGATAATTTCCTGTAGCACATCAGCAGACACATGAAAGGACTATAGCTGGTCATCTGAGAGCCAGATGGAAAGAGGACGCAGCTCTTGACCACATCTACTGACGTGACGTGCCAGCTTCCCTAGCGAGTGCACCACACTGCTTCAGAGCAAAACTGTTAGCACGACGTTTACTGGCTTAGACGGCAAACATGACGCGACGGCCACAATCGACACAGCCGCCGTGAAAGACAGAGAGAAGATTAGCGAGAAGATTAATTTCCGCTAGCAACAAGCTATCGTTTTACACTTGCAGACGCAAATTGAAACCTAAACTGAGCAGAAGCAGTGAGCATGAGACCGACTCAATTTAATCTTGCTCAAGTAGGATGAGAACAGAAGAAAGGATCAGAGGTGGATGAAGGAATAGCCCAGGTGCCTGGCTAGAGGATGATTACATACCCAGGCTATTCGTCTTTATTCATAGTAGCTCAACGTACAAGTGGGCTCAGCGGGCTAGCAGTCGCTGGTGGAAAAAAAAGAAGAATAAAGCGAGTTTTTCGTCTCTTTCTTTTCTGGGACGAGTGACGACTGACAAAAGTCTAAAATAACGATGTGTATATTTAAACATAATACACTTCACGGAGGTGTGACACACCCCGATGCTGTAACTAGAGGCTTGAGAACTGCGCAGTACGATGTTTGAAATACAACTGTACATGAAAGAAGCTTAAAATTTTTTTTTAAATACTTACCAACAGGCTTCTGTACTTCAAGGCTCTTTCCTTTGTAGGTATCAAACAGGTTGAGAGACGCATACTTGGTTTTGCCATCCTTCCCCTTTGCTGTTTGCCCAGAGCGCTCTGACATTGCGCTGCACGCTCATTGAGTATGGTGAGCCCTGAGACTGGCAGAGACAAGAACAGAAAGAACATGTGAGACGGAGCGGCATAAAATTATAGTCATAAAAAATGATGCAAAGGCGGTACTAAAAATCAGCCTCACAAATCAGCAGCATTTTTAATTACGTCTGGGAAGTACTTCAGTAACGTAATAAATGACATCAGAACACACTGTTCTGAGAAGACGGTGTGTACTTTCACAACTTTTTCACCAAATGTTTTGCTGATGCTTTTACAGACAGGTGAGAAATTAAAGAGGGAAAAAAATGAATAAATGGGTGAGGTTACACATCCTGACTCTACCTGATCTAAATTGGTCAATTGCAGGATAGCACGAGACACCATACATCTTGTTAGGACTCATCCGAATCAACTCCTCAATTTTGGATTAAGGTGGTAGGAGGGAAAGATCTAATTGACTGTAAAAAAAAGAAAGGCTCATTATTGGGGCAGACGCAGAAGCTTCAGTCACAGTGTCTGCTCAACTGGCTGTGTTTCAACAGGAGCAATGACTAAAGAGAGTAGACGTCATTTGTCGCGACCTCAGTTCTCGTGTAAATTACTCGCACTACGAATCCAAAATCGTACTATGCATTTGGAGAGAAGCTGAATGTCGGGTGCCTGAATGTCAGTGCAGGACGTGACGAGACGCTGAGCAAGAACAGCCGGTCTACGACTACACTGAGCGGGATTATTACAGTGGGGTTGCAGTAGGGTTCATTACAAAGACGAGTACATGTCTGAGAGTTCAGAGATGCAGCTGAGATGCACAGAGATATGGGGGAAAAGGTGATGTGATCAGATGAGTAAAGACGGATTTATACTTGCTGTTAACTATGTGCACGCAAGATGGCCGCCATGTGTATCCCGTGGCCACTTGTACACGTCCTCAGAAATTACTGTGACGCTTCCATGTGGTGCAACAGCAACGTAAATAGTGGAAGCGGTGTAGCACTATGTGACGCGTGTCGTCAACTAAATAAACAAACATGTCTCAAATTGCACATGTATATAATATTCTAGACTGTTAGAGGTCTAACGGTGACGGTCTTCCTATTAGTATCATAAACCTAAAATTTTTGCAGAATTGGGATGACTTTCCGGACAGAACTCATGGTCACACTATTGTCAAACTGTTTAATCACGCCAACCGCAAAACGTTTTATAGAGAAACAGAACTAGTTAATCTGTTTAACGCCGCTGTGCACGAAATCGCTAAACATTACGGTTCGACCTGGAAACCTGTCAGACAGGGATGTTGCGGCTGTGACGTGCCATCTAGCGGACGCCAGTGTTACTCCTCCAGATGTACGCAAGCAGGTATGTGAACACTGACTCACGTGTAGCAGCTGTGCATACACGTACGTACATGTGGTGAAAGTGAAGTATATTCGCGCCTTCAAATGCTCAAGATGGGGTCTGGCTACTGTGGTTTGTCGATTCCGCTTGAGGCCGTTTATCCCCTTAGCATATAAATAAATACAAACTACTTCTGATTGAACAACTTTATCCTGTGCTGAAATATTTCTGTGCTGATAGGAGTGGTCTCTCCCAGGACGACTCCACCCCCATCCATGACAGTTCACCCTTACGAAATTACTCCTACTTTTAATAAATTTAGTATACGAAAACCGAAAGTGCAGGTGGTCTAGAGTAGGTGAACTACACCTACGTGATTTTGGAGTGAAGTGTTAGACAGTGCTCTCCACCACCAACACCACAACACCAACTGAGGGACGGAATGGTGTTCACTGCTCCAGTACAGTTCCACATACACACACACGTGTGTCCTGGTGTGTTGTGATGGGCCACACCTTTATGTTGTTTTTCCCTTTAATAGGTGACTCACTAATGATTAGTAATCACAGTCATGATATCGGAATGCTCCTGCTTTGCTTTGTAATGCTCCCTGTTCCTACCGCGATTCATTATAAATTTCCAAACTCTTACATAAAGAACGCGTGCCTGCAATTTGAACAAGCAGCTTACAGCTTAGATGGAGGTAATAAGTCTGTTATGAGGACAGACATTTCAAATCAAGTGTTAGGAGGGCTACAGTATTTATATAGTGAGTGAACTACCCCAGCTTCAATTAAATCATGCGCAGGTCTTCTTTAGCTGAGCAAACATAATCCAACGATTATATTAACCCGAGAACTCAAAACAGCAAATTCAAACATGGATGAGGATCACTGGCCTCTCCTGGTTTTGTTGGTTTTGAGTCTCGGTGTATCTTATCTTTTTCCAGGAGAAACAGGAGTGTCACAGTTCTCAGGTAACTTAACCTGGTTAAACTAATTCAGGTCATCCAATGTGTCTGAAGAAAAGAATTAGCCTGTTGGGGATTATCGTGATTTGTAAATCATTTTATCTTGGATTTGATAAGAGGCATACGAAGAACAAAGCCCTTTCTGACATTAATTAGCTGTTTAATGCATGTCGGGATTCATTGGCAAGCTAAAGGCAGACAAGAAGTGTGAATGTTGCATCCTGCGAAGGTATGATCTACAGTTTCAGCCCAAACATGTTAAAGAGGATCAAGAAGCTCCATTCGAACATAAACGTGGTTCATGAAAACATCATGAAAAGTCACAGAATGAACAACTGAGCCGAACATCAGACAGAAGTGTGATTAGAGGAGACAGCAGCGCAGCTATTAAAGCTCACACCTTAGCGGTCTGCCTGATGTAAACGTACAGGACACGTGAAAATATGACTTTCACGCGGACCGGACAGATGTGGTTGCCATGGTGATGTGTTATAAATGATGTCGCTGTGTGTATGTGCCGAGAGAGAGGCCGCAGCCATGGCAACACCAGGGTTGATGATGTGAGTTTCACTGCTCGCCAATAAATCCCACACAGATTTAGTTCAGTGTGTACACTAAAGCATCCCAGTTTATGTAACGACAGCGAGTACACTGCATCATCGTGCGTTGTAGTGCAAGCGTTACAACTGCCTAAGGAATTTTATTTGACTACGTGTTGTAATGCATGTTGATCTGGACGTCTCAAACTTCGTGTTGTAGATTAGTGGAGTGCACTCCTGACACGTCTGTAACTTTAGCATACACCACAGCTATCAAACTCACAGAAAAACACAGCATTGATTACCAGAACTAAACGAAGCAAATACCTATGGGTGAAGCATTTAGTCTCTGTACTATTGTGTGAACTAAAACAACTGGTCCAGGAGCATCTGAGCAAGGTGTTCTTGGTCCAGGTCCAATCTAATCAAATCATTTTCGATTCTAACCTGACCTGCAAGATGCAAACTGAGGAAAAGGACAGAGCTGTAGAAACAGAAACGCCATGTGTTCTGGATATCTGGACCAAATAAATAAAGAGAGAGAGAAAGAGAGAGCGAGAGAGACAGAGAGAGAATAAATGCTGGACACAACACACAAGATGTTATAATTTAGCTACTGACAGAATTATTTAGTAATTTATCGAGCATGTTCTCCAAGCTCAGGTCATTTTTGTGTTTCATGGCGTTCCCGACACACCTCAGTCGCATCAAGTGACGCCTACAAACGTCCATAAAACGTGCAGACAGCTGTGATCACAAAACAAACAATCAGGGTAAAGACTAAAAATAGAAGCGGAAGTTATTCTGACTCACTTCTATGCCAATAAACATATTTAATTATATTTAATATTATTAATAATAATCAAACATGAAATCCTCCATCAGCTGCGGTGTGTGTTCACAGCTCAGCGCAGACATTTCTCTGGTTATAACTGAATAATTAGTTAGATTTTTAGTAATTTATGGGTTTGTGTTGGCTTGCTTTCTCTCTGTTTTTTTTGTTATATTCTTTAATTAATGCCAATAACATAAAACACCTGGTTTTCACAAAACGTTCTCGGTGGTACTCTTAGTCCCTGACCCAGTGAACTAGCATGAGGATGTGTTTCTGATACACGCTAAAGCTCTTCTTTAAGTCGCTGTGGATAAGGGCGTCTGCTAAACGCAGTAAACTTAATAAAAATAAGCAATTTAACTACGACGGTATATTCCAGATATAAAAGTGCAGTAATCCATGTCAGTTATATAACTTGAAGTTGTGTAAATTATCTTATGAGTAAATTTACACACACTCGGGAGCACAAGTCGGATACAAACGTTCTTCTGAATTCACTGGATGTTTTTTTTTTTAATTCGTACCAAATTTCTTGTGTAAACACTTTTACAAACTGCTTTCACATAAATCTGTTTGTATCCACTCTGATAAATGAGGGAAAATCATTGTGTCATTCTCAAAAACATCTTTCTAAGAAACAAGAACAATTACTGAATCTGAACTTTCTGTTTCCTTTTGGATTTTGTTAGAGACACAGCGATGTATACAGAGACTTTGGTACAAAGATTTCATCTTTTTCTTTTTCCCCCCCTTTCATTTCCACCACCAGGCTGTGCGTTTCTAAATGGTTAGTTAATATCGTGGGCGGTATATTGACGGTAAACATACCGAACCGTGACAGCCCTACATGATCCCCGCGCCACGGCTTTATCCTGCTCAAAACCGTAAACGCCATCAGCACCACGGAAAACACACCGGAGAGTTTAAACCACTTTTCAACAGAAACACAGTTAATCGATGTCGAAGCAAAATCACACACACTGTCTCATTTTCCAGTGAATAAAACAATGAGCCCAGAGCGTCGTGTTTATTGTGAGAGATTTGAAAATGAGGTCATGCGATGGCCGGTGTGAGCTCCGCGGGGTCGCGCGAGCCAAAGGCCTAACCCGTGTAGCTTAGCAACAAAGCTAGCGTTAACGGAAACACCACTGCGACAACACACGAAGGACAGACGGCTCCAAAAACTCTGCTTAGTGATTAAATAAACCGTTAAATACCGAAACAACAGAATAAAAGCGAATTAAATGGTCTAATAAAGTCACATATTGACCGGGTTAGCATTGCTGAGCTAGCTGTTAGGCCTCTCCGTGGTTTAGGACGGGAGGAAGGAGGCACGGAAAGGTTTCATAACAACACCGTGATTATAACAGTTAAATTAACCAGATAATAACCAGCATAAACAGCCAAGAAGAGAAACTAGCTGAAGAGCAATCTAACACCAGTAAAGTGGGTTTAGTTCAACTTTAGCCTACACATTATTTTTGTATTACAGGGCGGTGTTAAAATACACACACACACACACACACACACAAATATCGAGAAATAGTAGAGACAATAATCTTATAAACCAATTTGATACATTAAGACTAGATCCAAGCTGAGCACTATCACTCAAAATGTTCTTGTTTTGTGTTTTACCGCCGGCGAGCCGCTTCCGGCAATCGTAACCCGATTGAGCGTAGTCTTTCGAGTAACGATACGTGACGGTGTTGCTCCTGCTTTTAACACTGTTTTCACACTTCATAAACAGAGAGAGCAAGTGTTAAGAGATGTTTACACCCTGAAATGTTAAATAAGAGCAATGTGTTGGCTCTATGTGAATAAAAAGACTCTTAACGTATTAAGTTTCCGAAGTTAGCACTGCGAGTGGAAGACATCTCGCTATGCTGCTAATCAAAAAACAGGGCAGGATGAGACCGAGATTTATTGTTAATACTTGAGGTTTTGAGTGAATTTATGTGAAAGTTTGTGACTCTTCGTTGACTATGATGATTTTGATTACAAAGTTAGGGATTTTGAGTATGTAAGTAGTCAGGTTTACTGAGAAAGCTGTCCCAATGCTATGCTAGCTGCGAGTCAGGATGAACCCACTGTATAAAGCTAAACACTATTAACCATAAGAGCACAATACACACACACGCACGCACACACACATTATATCTTCACACACAAATACTAGCAAATGTAACACGGTTAACTTCAAGGCAGGTAATAACTGTAGCTATGTAGCTAACTCAAGCTAACCTGCGCTAAGCTAAGCTAGCATCTTTAACCCCCACAAACGAGCAGTAACGTGGTGAAACATAAACACGAATAATAAATTAAGGCATATTTACTGACCTGGTCTTGTTCCGACTCGTCTCGAGGTTGTTATCGCTGGATTAGGTTATGAATAAACGTTAACGTTAGCTAGCTAGCTCAGTCTTATAGCCAGCCCTCTGTATAATCACCTAAAGCTCTAATACACAACCAAATCCGGACAGCTCGCGCAGCAACAAGCCTCAATAATATTAATAAAAAAATGCTTAGTATTGATCAGATTGGGAACACTGTAGACGGATGTGTGTGCAGTGAAGCTTACTTGTACTCCTTTTTCTTTTTTTTCCCCAACAAAACAAATGAAAAAGGGAAAATAAAATATTATAGAAGTGTAATCGATCCGTCAACTACAAGAGCCGTCAACGGCTACTGAAGCTGTAGCGCAGAGGGGGCGGGAGCAATACAGAAGGGGCGGGGTCTAATTAGCATAATGCGCTTCAAATCCACCTGGGGGCGTGGTTAAACACTCGGCAAAACGCAACAATACACCATACAGCCAAAAGTTTGTTGATACCTGACCATCACACCCATATGTAGTTCTTTCACAAACTGTTGCCACAAAGTTGGAACAATTGTCTAGAATGTCTTTGTACATTGTACACTTTGTACAATTTCCCTTCACTGGAACTAAGAGGCACAAACCTATTCCAGCATGACAATGCCCCTGCGAGCTCCATGAAGACATGGTATGTTAANACAGAGCCCTGATCTCAACCCCACTGAACACCTTTGGGATGAACTGGAACACCGACTGCACCCCAGACCTCCTCACCCAACGTCAGTGCCTGACCTCACTAATGCTCTTGTGGCTGAATGATCACAAATCCCCACGCTCCAAAATCTAGTGGAAAACCTTCCCAGAAGCGTGGAGTTTATTATAACAGCAAAGGGGGGATAAATCTGGAATGGGATGTTCAACAAGCACATATGGGTATGATGATCAGGGGTCCACATACTTTCGGTTATATAGTGTAGCTACTCTCTCAGTAAAAATGTTATGTTTACTTATAAAATAACCCCATTCCAAACAGTGTGATATATAAAGAATAAATCACTTCCTGTAACAGATTGTTATAGGAGAATAATCAGTGATAGGGTGGTGTGATGCGACCCAGTGTCAAGTGTAGTTACTGTTACCATCCCGAAGGTGATTCTTGTCCAACAACAGCACATCTCAAAATTATTTATTCCTCTTATACCTTAGCAATGTTATTACACAAAGTCCTCTGTCCTTAAGACTTAAAGGAAACTTAAAGGAACAGCTTTAACACTGACTGCAACAAACTGCCAAATGCCACCCCAGTCCCGCAGCCCCTAAAATACAATGATAAAGGTTTTTCAGCACAGTGTCAATATACTGCCAAAACTCTTGAACTTGCCTACCAGTGTTAAGATATCAAGATATATATAGATATATATAGATATATTATATATAGGTATTTTTCTCCAAAATACCGTTAAAGGAGAAACTAAAAGTAGACTAAACATACATTGTCCAAAGTACATATTACACAAATTAATAAACGATAACCATAACAGTGTTTTTTTGTTTGTTTGTTTGAGAAAAAATGTTCACCTTTTGTGGAGGAAACACGGCATAAAGCCAGTAGAGCATTATAGACTAGAAAAAAAGCAGAAATCACAAGTACAGCTGCATACAGTCAGGTCTGGAAGTATTTGGACAGTGACAGAGTTTTTGTGGTTTTGTCTTTATACACGACCACAATGGATTTGAAATAAAACAATCAAGATGTCATCGAAGTGTAGACTTTCAGCTTTATTTTAAGAGGTTCCACAAAA
>CM074973.1:4700604-4723433 GCA_037577455.1 Pangasius macronema
GGAGGAAGGTAATAACGTGTAATGTGACACAGCACAGGGAGGAAGGTAATAACGTGTAATGTGACACAGCACAGGGAAGAAGGTAATAATGTGTAATGTAACACAGCACAGGGAGGAAGGCAGCACAAGGAGTGGGCTATATGAGAATAATATTATATCACAATCACTTCAGAGATCTTTTTGCTCAGAATTTATGAAAATCAAGTATTCAACAAAGATGTTAAAATGAAACCACTGGTACCAAAATACTTGTAAATATTTGGTTACATTTTACGGCAAGTAACTAATGTGTTATAATGTGATAATGACTAAATTTCAAAAACGATCACAATCTTATTATATCACGACACTGATATCATATCGTCATATTGTCCAGCCAGAAATAATGGAATACAGCACGGTGGAATGAAACAGGGCACAAGAAGATAACACTGATGCATTGCGGAGTGACTGCTCATTGAGTAAATGGACATGGTGAAAGAAGCGGTGAAAATTTGAGCTGGAAAGACAGAAGCATGTGATGGAGGAGGCAGCGTGAGGCCTGCTTAAACGATCACAAAGACGCTGCGTCTCATTGGGGGGCTAAACGGCCATCTGTGATCTGGCAGACAGTCTGGCCAGCCTAGTTTGCCCGATATAACTACAATTCCAGTTCAGTTGCTCTCCCAGTGCTCTCTGATTCTTTTTCTCAGCTCTGAATACAAATCGTGTACCTAAAATGATATTACTGAAGTGATCCGTCCCCGAACGTTAAACGGGAATACGCAGCTCTTACTACACAGTAGAAATTTCCCAGATGAGGGGTGTTAGGTGAATGCACGCATTGCTTGAGTGCATATAGCATTTCACTGAACATGGTGACAAAGGAGCGAGACAAACTCTTAAAAAAAAAAAAAAAAAAAGAGAAAAAACAGGTCATCTATAAATAGCAAGCACATGTGAGACGAAGGAGAGAAAATGCCACAAGGAGAAAGAGAGAGAGGAGACCAGACAGAGACCTGCACCACAATCCATTCCTGCAGTGGCTTTTTTTTTTTTTTAATTTAAACAGGATTCATACACAATAAAGGCATGTAAAGCATCATTCAACAGAATAAACCTTAAAAGCACAGGTACACAAGTTATCGGGCAGGTTCTTTCGACAAGCCGTCTGCCACATTTACAAGCTCAGAGAAAACCGGCATCTTAAGAGTGCAGTAACTCTTATTTTATTTATTTATTCATTAATTTTTTTAGCAAAGTCATCTGTAACAATACAGGACCAGATTTACATTAGATTAATGCAGAAAAGCATTTTTTTTTTTTTTTTGCTGGAGTTCTATCTAGGTACTGAGAACCCACAACACCAATACGTTTACTGGCAGCAGATACTGAAATCATTATAATACAAACGATGATCTTCTGTTTAATGCATTTAGAGTCAGAGAACCACTGATAGGTGATTTTTATACACAGCCAAAATATTAGGACTGTTCCCACTGGTTTCTTTTTTTTATAGTAGATAAAATAGGTACATCGATACATCTGTAGTCACTTGCATTTACATTAAAGCTCTTTATCTAAAAACGGACAGATTTAAGAAAATCAGCGCAGAAAAGATCAGTCTGTTGGCCAAACATCTTTTAAATACTGAAGAGAAACACAGATGTCACTAAAAAAAATATAAATAAATAAGTGGAGCAAAGTGTCATGGGCTTGAGATTTCCAATCAATCTCCAAGCAATTTTTAGATACTTCATTTGTCTTGGGTTCAAAACGAAAGCGCCAGTACAATCCCAACAACCAGCCTGGCAGCTCATATCAACACATCTTCTCACAGAAACATTAAAGGAAAACTCCACCCTGAAGCACATTAAATATGCTTATGCTGAAATATTTGTGATGTGCATAACGATTCTGGTGAACAAAGGGGCAAGAGCTTCGAGGTGGCAAACAGTAGCCCCAACGTCCCAGGATGCAGTAGTGCTGAGACTTGGCTTGGCTAGTTAGAGATATACGAGATGACGAGCATGATAGTGTTTACGGCAGGTTAGCGTGAAAGCTGAAGCTTTAGAAGCTGATCTCCTGGAGGTGAGAGAGCTGGACAGGCTATGGGACTAAAGCTGTGCTTCATCAATCCCTTTAGGAAGAGATTAAACAAGGGCTAAATCCCACCACAAAACTATCAGCGGGTAGCTGAATGGCATTGTGGGTAATGTAGGAAACCGTTAACCAAAATAAAATGTCAGTGAAAAAGTCCGTTCAGAATTTCACTTCAATATAAATCTCGGATGCCACAGTAGATCACGTGTTAATTATAGATATTAATATGCAAGTTGTTCAGGGTGGATTTTTCCTTTAATGGAGAACTTCACAAGACGATAAATCCCCAAAATCTAAGAGAATATACCAAAGGGTCATGTGCGGCGTGTGTTCGGCCAGAGTGGCTGATGGGAAGCGCATTTGTGGAGTCCAACAAACCAAGATGATAGAACACATTCGTTTGCTAATCACCTCACACTGGTAGAGAATTTATCCACATCAGTGAGTGCTGATTCACTTGACATTAATAAAGTGTAGCCTCATCAAACTGTATGGCTTTCAGCAGCAGCACCATACATCTGCAGCGTCGGTAATGACTATGCAGAATTTCCTGTCTCTGACAATTATCTGGATCGGCAACGACCCCTAACCTCAAACCCACCGCAGAACGCCATCTCATCACTGCAAGTCTGTCGCTTCTGACTGTTAAGAGTAAGCAGTTAAGTAATGCAGTTCACTGAGCCTGCGAGGACTCGACATTCTCCTGCATTTCTGAAATTATCTGTGACAAATCTCCTGTGGCTATGAGCGTAGGAGAGGAAGCTTTCAGGGGACGAGCCTGAGACAAACCAGAACAACAATCCTGATGAAAGCCTCTCTGCATTCTGCGCGGATCCAGTAAATTACAAGGCGGCTGATAGAGCTGTGGAAAACATGAATGCTTATTTGATGCTATCTATCCTCCTTTTTTTTTAATCAGTGTAGTGCTTACAAAGAATAAGTCTGGAAAGAATCTAGCAATGTCTCAAACGTTTCCCCCGGGAAAGGGTACTTTTTTTTTTTTTTTTTTTTAACTTACCCTTATATCTTGTTCCCTCTTCATACCTGGCAAACAAACCAGAAGGAAGGCAGCAGCATTTACACCCTCACAGTGCATAAAAGTGCGTGGCGCAACATGCTTTGCTAAAAATATGCCGCACTATGAAGTTGTGCAATCTGTAATGATCATACGTAATCATCAAACGATAAAAATAATTCAAGTCAACACTAGAGCTATGGCTAAATATCATAATAAATATATAGTAATGATAATAATAATAATAATAAATATTTAAATGAATGCACAAACAGATAAGTAATAAATAATGTATAATACATAACATAACATAGCCACACAATAATTAGATATCTTTCCTAGTTTACCATGAGGCAGTTAACACTTTGTTTGAGCACGAGAAATATTTTAGTCGTCATGACGTTCCGCCGAGTGTTTGGACAGAATAGTTTCTCTGTCAGCAAAGACCAAAATTCTACTTATTAATCATATACATCTTTTTACACCGACTGTAGGAAAAGTCTACTCTATCCTTATTCGAGCGAGGAAATCTGATGACGATGATCGCTTCTGCTCGGCTACCTAACACCTTTATATTACAATACGAGTAAATAATAGCAGATCGGTTTGCGTTATCATTTTCGTCAGTGCCAGGAAATACCTTACTTCTATTGTACAACACTGAACCTAAACAGATTGATGGCACAAATCAATGACGGAATGGACTGAACACAAACACAGTGCGTGACCAATGTGTGACACGGGTTTGTTTGCTGTTTGTGGATTACTAAACTGGAAAGCTAAGCATTTCTGCAGAAGAAACCATGGGTGTGATTTGTTCCCGGCTCGCATCAGAGATTAATGAAGGATGTAAATCTGTGGCTGTTAGCTAACACAGGAAACGATTATTCACTTTAGGTTTGATGCTTGACTGTAGCAGTGAGTGTGTTGTTTGATGATCAGTGAACGCTATGAGTAGAGTACTGGCTGTACCGCCTTCAGTCCGTAGTGTAGTGCGGGTTTTGGGATGAGTCTACGGTTCCCAGTCTTCGTCGTGGTGCTGCGAGGCGATGATCACCACCACCGTGAGGATGGTGCAGAGCACGATGGAGGCGATGCCCACCGCCAGGCTGATGAAGGAGAAGTTACGGGCCTCGCGTGATGCAATCTCCGCCGACACCATGTCGCCCCGAGCAACAGCTGTACGTACCTAACGCAGAAGAAACGGCTTCTTTAGAGGATGCCACAAAATGCAAGATCACCCGGTGCTCCGTGGTATAATTTTTGAATACCATTAAACTTGGGTTGCAGTGTTTAGTTGATAAAAGCAACTATGCATTGCATTTTTTTCATTGAGCTGAGATTAATTCCACTTCTCCATACACTTTTTCTCATCTGGTAGGCCAGGTATGAAGACTTTAGCAGTAATGGCTAATTCAGCAGTTAACCTGCCTCATGGGTGCTTTAACAGTCATCTGAATGGCTTTTATAAATAAAGAAGGGAAGTCACTCTACATTCAGATTGCCTTCATGAATAAATGAAATGTGACTAGTTTATTCCAGTGCTCGTTTACCCTTTAAATATTTCATCGTTTCATCTTCACTTTAAATTTTTAAGCTCTGTAACTTTAATTAGCTACAGTTACTGCTGATGCTTTCCTGAAAACAAACTTGTGATTTAGGTGAAACGTGAGAGTTCAAGTTTACTGTTAGATTTAATTCAATTTATGAGATTTATTGTTTGTCAAATACATCACTTCTTACTTGTAATTTATTGATTAGTGCACTGATTAATCCATTATAAAATAATTGTTATTTACACCTATGATCATGTCATAATTATCGATTTTATATATATAAAACAATATTCAGAGAGCACTATATAGTTTTTGTGAAAATATAAAAATACTGAATCTGCTCCTGCATTCCATTTGTGAAGGTTTTTTGCTGAGAAGGATGTTTTCCCCTTCGATTGAAATGCAGAGTTGCGCTTTTCTAAGCGCGAGCGAACAAATGCCACGTGCTCTAACAGAGTGCTCTAATTAATGATAAATGGTGACGGAATTCTAAATGTCATGCCTCCAGGGACCGGCCCGAAGAGAACAATGACAAACAGAAAGTAATTTTTTTAAGAATAAAATATTGATATTAGGTGAGGCAATCACAAATGTGTGAAAACGTAATGTAGCTAAATGCCTACATGCATAACTCCATACAGTCTTACAGTTTGATTTGTGAGAAACGTTCACCCTGAGGAGTTCTTAATATTCAAATTAATTCAGCACATTGCTCATTTGCATGGCCGGCTCACCTGCACGGCTTTGATGATGGCGATGATGCCTGTGGGCCAGAAGCAGCAGATGGTGGTGAGCACCGCGATGGGCAGGTAGTCATGAGGGGGCCGCCGCGGCTCCATTAGAGCAACGCCGGGGGGCATTTGCATTGGCACCTGCCCTGGCGCAACACCTGCATGGGGTGTACCATTAGGCATGTAAGGCTGGCCCTGGGAGAAAGAGAAAGAGAGATGAATATTACAAGTAATGTCAAAAAAGGTACAGTGCGGTATGAAAGTCAAAGTCTGATTATACTGTACATCATCTTCCTTACAGCTTTCACTAAACAATAACACACTGTTTTTTTTTTTTATAGTAGTCGAGTGTGATGTCATACTGTTGCTCAGTAAAGAACAGTGTGTGAAACGGGCCCCGACTCACCCCTGTTCCGATGGGATACACAGGTACATAAGCAGTGCAGGGCTGCAGTTGGAGTGGATATCCGAGCTGCAGGTAACCCACGGGAGGATGAGGCACCGAGCCGCCGGGCCCGTGCGTCTGGACCGTGTAACCGTTAGGGGCTGCCTGAGGCGGAGGGTTTCCAGAAGGGAACTGCGTCTCCTGTAAATAGCCCTCAGAGCCGGGCGGAGGAGGAGGAGGGGGGTAGTTGGGCTGGGGGCCACATCCAGGTGGAGGAGGGTGAGGGGCCATGCTTGGGTCCTGCGATGGCAGGTAAGGTGGAGGAGCCATTTGATTCAGCGGCTGAGTCATGGGCTGCCTTCCTGCTGCCTCCTCAAGACCTGCCGTCAGATGAGCACAGAAAGTGATGTCTAACTGAACCAACTGAACTTAAGGCTTGAAAACTGAAGACGTTCTTATAGGAGTGCAAAATGTGTTTAATATGTGGCTATTTCAAAATGTATTTCCTATAATTGTACTATTTACCAGTATAAAACTGTTATCTATAATATCATCTTGGCTGTGAAATTCCAGCACTTTGTCTTGTAAAGGCCAGACTCTGAAGCAGAAGGAAGTGTCATCAATTTCCCATGTGATGAAAGTCTTCGTAGCAGAGGTCAGTGCTTTAGAGCTTTGCGGTCAGTGTGGTCTGACAAAGGTCCTGGTTTGACATTTGTCTGTTCTCATTTTTTGTGGTTTTGAACTCGTCTGCTGATAGAAACCTCAAACCCTGAGCTTTGTTTCTTTAAAAAACATTAGTGTAATTCAGCTTTAGTACTCAGGTTAGGGTTAGATTCATTTTTAGACTCTCTTAGCAAGGAAAAATTCTACATCATACCAAAAAAGGGTCCATTTCTTTTTTAGTGTCGTTAAAAAAAACTTAATAAACATTATATTTTATTTTACATGGACTATGTCATAAAATGGCCGCTCACCATTTTACTAGGACCAAGAAGTAATATTTATATACTCCCATTAAATACCATGCATACAGTCAGTACACAAGCCATGTATATTCTTTATATACTATTATTTGTTACTATATTCCTTTGTTCAGATACAGAATTTTGTCTAAGGCCACATTAATTAACATGGAAGTGTTACCTTTTTTGTCATGTGACTACTGTTACAGCGGTGTTAGCATTCATTTTATTACCATCCCCAAACAAACATACTAAAATGCCCTGTTTCTGGGTTTACCCCTTATTACTATTCCGTCTCCATTTTAGCAAGCATCCGTTTCAGGCATGTTGCTTTCACTATTACTTTCTGTCACCAACGACCAAAACCTACAAATGAAGCGACACGAGTAATTAGACAACTGTCATTGTCATGATATAAATATGATAGCATAACTGAGAAGCTAACTGGCAGGTATCAGGATAGATCTCTAGCTAGCACCTGCAACCAAGATTTAACTTTCTAGCTGACGTCTTGAACACGACGAATGTTGGTATTTTTTAGATAATCCTCCTTATATTTTCTAAAGTGCACCAGTCCCTTTTCCGGCAAAACACCCCCACAACATGATGCTGCCACCCCCATGTTTCACAGTTGGGATGGTGTTCTTTGGACTAACAGCCTCACTCTTTTTCCTCCATACATAGCTCCGATAATTACTGCTAAATAGTACAGTTTTTGTTTCATCTGACCAGAGAACACTTCCTCAAAAATTCCTCCTTGCTCAACACCCTTTAAGACCATGGTGACTTAGGACTAACTTAATAGTGGATGTACATACTTTGGTACGTGATGCCTCCAACTCTTTCAAAAGTTTCCTTTATTGCTGTCTTAGGGTTCACTTGAACCTTTCGGATCACAGTTTGTTCATCACTGTGAGTTAATCTGTGCCTCTTTCCTGAACGATTACAAGATTTTTATATATGCATATAATTGTACAGATGCTTGTGGTCCATTAAGTTTTTCGGAGGTTCTTGAGGTTCTTGGATATTCCCATGGTATCAGACCAAAAAGACACTGGCCCTTAAATAGAGCCTCTCCCAATTAACTCATGATTATAACAATTGGCCAAACAGAAGCTTCTAAATTTCATCAATTTCTGAAATCTTCCAGACTGTTGAAAGAGACAGTCATCATGGTGTATGCAAACTTTTGACCCACTGGAATTCTGATCTAGTGAATTAAACCTGAAATAGTCCTGTGTCTAATGAGTTGTTCTAAAATTACCTCTGATGTGAACAAAATCAACTTGGCAAAAGAAATAAAGAAGACTGAATGTCTTTAGATATTTAAAAAAAATAAAAAAATAAATAAATAAATAAAAATTTGTGGGACTTTTGGCCTCAACTGTACAGTACCAAGCTAACTAAGTCTAATTAAATGACAATTAAAAGAGCACTGCTAAATTAACTACATATTAACCCTGATCAAAAATATGACCAAAGTTGCCTAGCAAGCTAGATTATTAGCTAACTAGTTAGTTTCACTTCAACCAATGGTGAGTGAAACAAGAAGCTCTTGCTCTTTTGTCTGTCAGGAGCTAATAGCGAAACCTGACTGTTATCCCTTACGTTTGAGATTGCTGAAATGTTTTCTCCTATTAGATACCACTGATGTCCTCCTGTGACATCAGCGTGCCACACAACCGATAAGTTCACACAGAAATAACAGCTTTAATGTGTTTCAGGGAGTCGTTTAATCCTGAAGCTGAAATGATTCTTGTGCCATCCCCTCTGGTTGTGTTGCATCACTCAGAGCAGTTCTTGATGTTTCTTGGCATGCCTAACGTTGTTTGTTTCTTCCACCAGACTTTACAGCTCGCTCTTTTTTCCCTGACGCTTGTTTGTGCATGTACTGTGAGTATGATCAATTGTACCAGAGCGCTCCAGGCTGAGAACTATGCTGCAGCAAAATCAGCTGGGCTTAATGAATACTTATCCTGGTGCTTCATCTGATATTGATTAAAATGCTTTTGGAGCTTTTTAATCAATTACATTACAAATCATTATGTACAGTGAACTAGACAGTGTAGGATAGTGATAACATCAGTTGGCATGTGTGTGTGTGTGTGTGTGTGAGAGAGAGAGAGAGTTGTTTGAGGACAAGCCATTTTGTAACCGATCATCAGTTCAGCAATGCTAACCAAAGTGCTGCTACATCATCGGTACCATCTTTTCCCCCAGACTGAGAACTCGTAGATACTAAGAACGAGACCAAAATGAGTAACCTCTTAGTATTGATCAATCAGAGGCATCATGGAACATTTTATTTATCTCTGATTATGTTTCCCCGGCTTATATAGTGACACACCTGTGTTAACAGGCTTAGCTTCCTAGACTTGTTCTTTATAACGCTAGTGAGTTGATTTTAAATCACGTTCATTAACGGGCCGCTTCAGTTACTGTAAATCGAGTACTGTTCCGGTGTGGTTTTGTTTCACTTCGGTGAAAGAAGTGCTTCCGTTTAGCTGTAAGTAAAATATGATTTATCGTCGTCATTCCATCAGAATCAACAGACCTCATCATCAAGAACAACATCCTGGGTGAGAGCTGTTGTTTTCGTTCACCTGGCTTGATATGAACTCCACCTTGATATGAACTCTTTGTTCCGAGTTTTATATCTAAGGAACAAGATGCTGTAGTTCCTCCTCTTGGTATCCTGACAGTTTGCTTTGCTTTGATTTCCATCATTAAATCATGAAATACGCCCGGTCATTTTGTGCTGCACGCCCATGAAGACACGCACGCCAGGTTTACATCACATAGTATCACCTGGTATCGGACGCTGGCGAATGATCACAGTGTCGGTATCGACGCGTCCCTAATCAGAACGAAAAATGTCAGACAGCCCTGAGACCATGACACAGAAACACAGTCAAAATCTGCAATATTATCAGGGCCCTTAGCGAATACGAACTGGCAGAACATCTCTACGCCATCAAGCCACAGAAAAGGGCAGACTGGAAAAACTCTCGGCTGTCTACAAGACACAAGCATGAGATGTTTCTCCATCGCTCCATCACTGTGCAAAAATGTTGCAGGATTTTAAATAAATAAATAAATGAAAGATTTTCCTTCTCGCCCTGTTAACAGGAAATGAGGAATGACGGACACCTTGTCATGTGAGACGGACACACAGCAGACACGGCTGCAAAATGTGATCTTCATTTTAACTGCAAAATATTTCTGAACAAAAGTGAGCTGTTTATCTGTGCAGTAACAATGCAGCTTTAAAGAGGAATTCACTGCAGAGAGAAAATGTGTTGCAATATATCACTGCATGCTCTTATGTCCTTTCATTCTGCCTGGTTGCTCTTTCTGTTCATCTTCATCATCATCATCATCATCATTATAACTATTATTATTATTATTAAAATTATTATGTAATATTGCATGTACTAATTGCATTTAAATCCTTAAAAATACAGTATTATGCCCATACTAAAACCATAATTGCATTAAATCTTAAACTTGGACATCATATGAATATAATTTCATATCCATGATAGCTGAAAACCCTTCAAAAATACAAGTTACATAATAATTTCCCACAAAATGATGTTTTTCCTAGAGTCTTAGAGAATGCGACAGATCTCCCTTTAAAAACTGTACATGAAAAAAAATCACAACGACGAAAAAATGATTTAAACTATAACGATTTAACGTCAGGAAAGAAACAGCAGATTTTCCCATTCTGTATCCATTATCAATCACTGTCCGGATACCAAACGGCTACGGATTCGAGAACTAGTGCACTGCGTAGGGGGCATGAGCCCATTATTGAATACCCTACGCAGTGCGCCTATGTAGGGAGAACAGAGCAATTTGGAATTCGGCCACCATGAGGCGATTTTTTTATTTTTTAATTCTCTTTCTTTTCTTTCTTTCTTTTTTTTTAATGTAGCCACATTTAGTTTTCATAAGGTGTAGCTTAATAATAAGCTCACTGCTTATTTTTATTAGATTATTTTATTCCAGTTGTCGTGTTAAAGCCTGGTAAAGTAAAAATAAAAATTAAATAAAACCCTACACACATTATGCGGCTGTATAAAGACAGATAGTATTACCTTCCGCAAACCAGGATTATTAATTAGCACATTATAGTCCATTTTCATGTTTTTGACGTTAGGATGGGGTTTCTAATTTCCAGAAAATGAATTCATTATCAATGGCATGTGTAAATAAATCAGAATAATCAATCTTACCGTGTTTTGCCGACGACATCACGCTCAGCGGATCTGAGGCGACGAGTGATCAGTTGGAAATACGCCAGGCGCGCGTGCCCTTTGTTTAAAATTTTAAACCGTTAACCGTTAACCGAGACGTTAAAACGGCTGTGAAGTCCTTCAGGCTATCAGAGCATCTTCACATAAAAAAAAGATCTCCGCTTTTATAGTCCCCGGTGTTATGGTCTAATACGAAATGTTCGTAGGTGCCAAGTGGATTTCACTGGATTTTTCCCGTGCAAACAGTACTGGAGCAGTGAGCTACATGTAGAGGAAAATGGGCTCCTGTCAGCACATCGCATCACACTGAATTAATCACACACACGGTGTGGCTGTCTTAAAGAGACAGACAGGAGAGTCTGGGAAAGAAAAACAAAAAAGGTTGATTTTCAGCCAGGTAGAGATTAGGAATGAAGAATCCATCAAAATCACTAAATATGCAACTCATGAGTGCCCATCATTCATCAGTCTTGTGTATCAGGGGATGAGCACTGCTTTCCAGAACATGGTCCTTAACCAAACCCAGACTTGAATTAATAGATAAAGATATATAAATACACTCTGGTCTGCCAATTTATCACCTCTCTTGTATCTACATTCATCCATTTTATCACCCTGCTCAAAAATCCAGACTGGTCTCCACATGATCACACTTATATGTTTTTCTTCCCCAAACTGTCACTACAAAGTTCTACATAATGGTATAGAATGTCTTTGTATACTGTAGCATTACAATTTCCCTTCACTGGAACTAAGAGACCCAGACCTCTTCCAGCATGACAATGCCCCCCTGCACAAAGTGAGCTCCATGAAGTCATGGTGTGTTAAGGTTGGAGTAGAAGAACTTGAATGTCCTGCACAGAGCCCTTATCTCAACCCCACTGAACACCGTTGGGATGAACTGGAACACCAAACACCCCACACCTCCTCACCCAACATCAGTGCTTGAATGAGCACAAATCCCCACAGCCACGCTCCAAAATCCAGCGGAAAGCCTTCCCAGAAGAGTGGAGGTTATTATAGCAGCAAATGGGGACCATCTCTATGTTTTGTTGTTTGGTTTTGTAAGGGGTACATATGGGTGTGATGATCAGGTGTCCACATACTTGGGGCCATATAGTGTATACCTGGGGTCGAGTGCTGATTTCTTGCTCTAACACACACCAACGTAGCACAGTCTTAAATGGAGTTTAATCTATAGATAATGATATATAGATATACTCTCATTTGCCATATTACAAGGTACACCTGTCTTCTATCTACATTCATCAGACATTTCATGACTCTACTGAAAAATCTAGCTTGGTCTCTGACCAGCTGCCAAGAGCCAAAACACAGGCCAAGCTGGTCAAGCTAGTAGACCATCTTTGCCAGCTGGTAAGTATTTTCCAGGGCACAAAGTGGGATGTGAGACCAGTCCATCCCAGGGCACCATGTACACACAAACTCATTTACACTGAGGGGTAATTTAGAGTCGCTAATCCACCTCCCTCCAGCAACAAGGACATCTTTTCTACCTTTAGTATGTATCTTTCATCTTTCACACTTTAATTAGCTTTTAGAGTAAATCTTTAAAGGTATATCAGTGGTTCTTAAGGTCTATTTATGTACCTTAATTTATTTGTAAAGGTATAGATACATACTAAAGGTACAAAAGATGTACTCTTGATGGTATCCTCTACATGAGAGACAAAAACCCTCCACCCTCCTTTGGTCTCTACCGACCTATAACAACCAACCACCTGATAAGGATTGCCAGCAGTGACACTGATATTTTAAACCCCATCAACATGACCCACGTTGCTACCATCAATGTCACTGAGGTGCTGAGAAAGGTCCAACACACAAGTAATATCTGGTTACTGGTGAAACTATGGCAGGAATACTGCAGATCACAGTTCACCATGCTCAAACACACACACTGACATACTCGTTTGTAGAGATACACGATTCCCAAAATATAATGAAAAACGCTGAAACAATCCACAGACCTTTGGAAAAACAATTCTTGTGTTTTCTTGTAAAAGGTTTATTGAATTAGCTTGTCTAGTATTGAGCGAAGGATGATTTACCATGTTAGGTAGCCGATATAGTCAATGAACATTAGCTAGTTACACTTGCTTGCTTAATATAGCAACCAATGCAGTCATTTAGCAGCAAGTTTTAGAATAACAAAAATGGCATTTTTTGATAAATCTCTACCAAAAGAAAGGAAAAAAAGTCAGAAAACATGTACACTATATGCATCTGTAATCTGATAATTATAATACAGCTGATCTGAAAGCACAGTCATGTTGACAAAGATGAGCTAACTTACACACATCCTTTAAACATGGACTTTTTCACTGTACTTATGACCAAGAATATTGCTGTATGATGGAAATATCATTATTAGGAGTGTGACAGTGTACCAGGTATGAAAGTAAAGTGTGATGAATTCTGAAATAACTCCAAGTGTAACGTTATGCTACATTGATGAATGTGTGTTGTCCGTTCTGTGAAAATCTGCTACATGAAAGTACATGAAAGGGAAAGTGCTATTTTAGATTCTACACTGCAGGCTAAGTGCAATTTCTACTGCACTGTTATATGGCAGAGAATATCGTTAGCATGATGATCATGCTTGAATTTATCATATAGTTCCATCCTTAATCACTATGTCTCTTTTTTATGATTCTTTTAAATTCAGTTTACGAGACAGTCAATGTAATGTTTACTAGGAGCCCCAACTCCTAGTTGTTTTTGTTTTACTAGAGTTGACATGTAGTGCTGTGGAGTGGACTATCGCTCATTTCAGATACAGTGGATTTTATTACTGTACAATAAATTACAGCCCAAGATTGGCTTTGTCTTTGATTTCCAATTCATCAGACATTACTGCTTTCTTAACAATGCAAACAAACTCACTCTTTCTCTCTCTCACACACACACACACACACACACACACAGTAAACATTTGGACCCACTTCAAAGCTGCAATCACATGGATTTAGTATCTTCAGCTGGCTTCTGTGTTCAGAGACGCCATCTTTAATCATTACAGATAGCCATATCTCCTTCAACAATGCACGCTGATCCTCAGTGTTTTCGCTGTTACAAAACAATTAATTAGGATGTTATCACATTCATGCGATCATTAAGTGGCACTTTATGTTTACTCGCCCATTTTTACACACTAGCACACACACTCAGCCATCCTGAGGCGCACACTCTCTCAGTGCGTATAAAGAGATGCCGTGAACACGATGTCTCTGCGAATGGCCAGCGATGCCCTCTCCATCTTGCTGCCCAAAACCGAATCTCCAACAATTCGGGCTGCTTGTCTAACTTCCTTCAGAACTTCGTCCAGTCTCTGAATGCAGCGCACCACCGTTCCCTCCTGCACGTCCGTCAGCTGGGCGATCTCCGCAAAGGGCTGTCACACACAAATATATCATGCTCTGATTTACTACTGTAATGACATGCACAGTTTATACCTGTTAATGTTAACATGTTCCAGTTTGATATCTCCACAAGTGTGGTGATATATTGTGATAAAGTAATGTGATTGTAACAGTACACGGATGATACGTGAAAATATAAGTATAAAGTAGATAAGTAAAAAATAAAAGCTGACAGTCTGTTGTACGGAAATAATCGACTCGGCAGAGTGATACAGGCACTTCACATTATCTAAACCGAACAATAAACAGATTAAAAAATGTGTTGGTATTTATAGCAAAGAAAAATGTCTAATCTAATCAGGGATACAGAAAGGGATTGATTTTACATTTATGGAAGGAGTCTCCTCCATGCGAAAGTTTTCAGGACAGAGGATTTTGTGCAATACGACTTCTTGGTAACATGACAAGCTACATTTTTTGTCTTATTAACTTATTAACGTTCTACAACATTAAACATAATGCTACATCTATAAAAGAAAAACGCTTCGGGATGTGCTCGGATATTGGAAAATAATCAACTTCGGTGTGTCAACAGTCACTCCATTTCATCACACCACTGCTTCATTGATTACTGTCCTATAACAGCACTCCACTAAGTGTTTTATTCCTTATTTATCACACTGTTAAATTCCTATAAAGCACTCTGGCAAAAATCCTCTGAGAAACGAGGTCGGTGTGGCTCAGTGATATGGCAGCCTTGCAAGGTCAAGCTTGTGTGGGTTTTTGGGTCATTGCTCACCATTCCTCTGGCCCAGCAGTACACCACCTCAGTCAGGCCAAACTTAAACTGGGACACAAAGTCTTCGACGATCTGAGGGATGCCACAGTCGCGCTGTAGCTCCCCAATACGTTGAGCCACGCACAGCACCCGATCGATTGCCTGTTTGAGGGGAGACAAAACAGTCAGTCAGGATGTTATCTCTCGAGTTATTAAAACTCAAACTCATAGAACTTCCATGTCTCTACTCGATTCTCTCCTGCTCCTTCAGAGGCACTCCTGCATGCTATAAATCACTCACGCACATACTCGTCACTTGCCTTTCATTCACTATTTCAGGCCCTCTTTAAAACCTGTTCATGTTCCAGGGCTGTTTAACAACACACACTAACAGGGGACAAGTGTGCATGTGTGTCTGTGTGTGTGTGTGTGTTTGGAGCTCAGCAGGTGTGTTGCCCTTCCTGGAGGCTTGGAGCAGAAGCAACCTGTTCCAGTAACTGCACTCTGGCAACAGTGAGTCACTGTAAGCACTCTGATTAGACAGACTAGCAGTGCACTAGAAAAAATTCATTATTCCTTTTTACATGTGAAAGCAACGAATAACTGAACAGATTTCTCATATTTCTCAAATTGCACTTAGGTTGTACTACTACTACTACTACTAATCACAGTCCTGATCCACACCTTTAATGCATGTCATGACATTTATTACACACTCATTTAGCTTTTTCTGTCATCTTTTCAACCATTTCTTTAAAAATAAATGGCTGTAATATAATGGCAAACAGTTTGGTCTGGCGCGTTGATCCATTCATTTACAAATTTTAGAGTAATCTATGAAGGTGATGAATGGGAGAGAAACTTCCAGAAGGCTGTAGTCACTGGTCACCTCTATAGTTTTATAGAAAGTTGAACATTAGCAGTGTTATATGCATTCTCACACACACACACACACACACACACACACACACACACACACACAGTGCTGTGCATACCTCTTGGATCGTGTTGGGGATGTGCGGTTCTATCTGAGTGTTCTGTGTGAAGACGAGGCAGGACAGCAGAGCAGCGCTCTCCTCCGGGGCCAGAGGACTCAGCGTGTTCTCAAACAGCAGCTCTGTGAGCAGGAGCTCATGACTGCTTATCTGACACGCCACTCGACCCTTCAGCTGCACCGCTCCGCTACCATCGATGTAGTTCAAAGCCTCCAGGACCTGTGAATCAGAACACCAAAATATATTCACCTCACAGAATCATTATATGAAACTATAGTGTGCTATTGCATTTTCAGCAAATACGCAATAAATGTTCAGCCAATATATGATGTACCATCATTTGTTTCAATAATTATAATGCTTCTAAACAAAAAGATCAAATTTTCACCTTCTATTGTGTTCTGCGACTTGTTTCACAACGTTTAATGCAACAATAAATGGATAAAACATGTCAGTATTTTAGAATTGGCCAACTGCTGTGGTATAAGAGGAATAAAACACTTTGAGACAACTTCAGGGCTTTCACAGTGACTCCGCCTCACTTTCTGCCACTGATTATTTTCCTGTAATAGCGCTCCTCATAGTGATTTGAATGCATTTCAATAGGAAGATGATATTTCTGTAATTCATAAGGATATATTTCTCACTATACTGATCAAAATGATGTCCTCCATATTACAAACAGTGTAACTGGTCTACTATGTGCCACTTTGTCTTTGGGAAGGGATCAGGAAAGTAGCAGTAGNGTAGAGTAACAGGCACTGACCTTAATCCTCTGGTGGTACTCTGGCAGCAGGGTCAGTGACTGATCTGAGATCAAGAACAGCAGTTTATCCAACTCTTCCTGCAGTTTCATCCGCTCCTGCACACGTGCAAACTGAGGACAAAAAAGGAGCTTCTGTTAGACAATCCACTCAGGAATCACTCATGGAAGACGTTTTTTTTGAGTAGGCCTCCGAATAAATTCAAATTAGTAGCAGGAGAGGAGTTTAATCTCATTCCTCCAACGCTGGAGACTGGACGACATTAATATGAGCTTATAAGACATTAGCCTCTTATGCAGCCGAGACTGAAGGGATGGCAGCCGGGGCCAGAAGGATTAGCTATTATAATTCAGTTCTTAATACCATGCAAAGTTGTACAGCAGCTTGAAAGTACACACTTAGGATTTTGTATAAGTAACTGTCTAAGTAGGTGCTCTTGGTGGTTTTTTGTGAATCAACGAGAGGTGTACAAATAATCACACACCTTTTTAGCATTAAAAATAAAAAGATTAGTATTAAAAATAATACAAATAAGACGGCAATGTTGACTGAAAGAGCTTAAGAGCTTGAGAAGGAGAACAAAAAGAGTTCTGAACTTTTGGTGCCATGACCCTGACACAGTCTTCCACCAAACCCTCAGCTGGTGGACAGGCAAGAAAGAGTGAGACAGGTAAAGGGTGAGACAGGTAAAGGGTGAGACAGGTAAANAACAACAGAGCAAGACATACCTGCTCAGTGAAGGTGGGTGAGTGGGTGCAGTGGAAGTCTTTGAGGCTGTCCCGAAGGACTCGCTGCCTCATCACACCCTCCACCACATCCACACCCTTCAGGTGGAGGTCATTCACAGGGTCGAGGGTCGCGATGCCTTCTGGGCTGGCCTCGGCCAATCGCAGGAGCTCCTGAGTTGCAGTGGAAATGGCTTGACCAGGTGGATCGAATCTGGGAAGAAAAGAGGGAAAGTTGACTTTAATGATCTGAGAAAAGTGAAATAAATGGGACACAAATCGGATGCTCGTCCACCTGAAGCGGGGCTGCTGTCTCTTGTTATAGTTATCGATAATCCTCTCTGGAATGACCTTCAGGGTCTTAACTGTGATGGCTGAGATGTCCCGCGGCTTCAGCTTCTGCACTGTGTGACTGCAGGGACCTAAACTCACACAAACACAAACAATGAGAACAACATAACTTGTCCTTTTTGTACAGTAGCCAGTATGAGGTGGTGACGTGTACGAGACTGACCCTCTGGGATGAAAAGGCTGCTGTTGTGAAGGTGTGTGAACTCCCGGTTGTTCTGTACAGGTCCTGCTGCTTCTTCGTTCCCTTTATCACAAATGATGAGGGCAGTGAACGTCCGATTCACAGAGTCAGTGGACACCTGAAGGCAGCAGAACGCCAGACATTTCCATTAAACAAACTCAGCGACCAAGTTCGAGAACTCTCAAGCTGTGACAATTGAAAAAAAAAAAAAAAAGACATCAAGCCTTCACACACGGACCTGTAAGAGAACAGCAAGGGCGTTGATGTGCTGAGCGTTGTTGACCACAACAACCCGCCCCACTGACAAGGCCTTCATTCCGTTCACTGACTCCATCACTGCTTGCTGAAACAGAGGTAGTGGGAAACTCACATTTTTATTCATGTACAAAAACCCAAAAGCATAAAAAATATACAGTGTTTAGCATGTACCTCAGTATAAAAGTAGTAGCTTACGGGATTACAGAGGCATTGTATGTTATGTGCAGGATATGTAGATCTGTGATGGTGTGATGGGGTGTGTGTGTGTGTGTGTGTGTGTGTGTTCATGTACCTGCAGGGCTTCTGTTGTAATGCGTAGCTCTGTCAGTGTGTGGTAATAGGACAGCAGATCAGATAACTGACCCTCTGTGTCAAGAGGCGGGAGATAGGAAAGCTCACTTTTCAACTCCGATATCCTCCTCTCATTCGCCTGGAAGAGAGAGACAGAGAGAGAGAGAGAGAGAGAGAGAGAGAGAGAGAGAGAGAAAATGACAGAGACCAAAGAGAGAACATTTTCAAAGATAATTTGCCAAATGTTCTTAAATCTGCTACATAGCAACAAAACTGATTTGAAATTTTTACACAATGCTAACTCTCTAGCAGTTGATATATTATTTCCACCTTATTGTATTTCCTGTATTTAATGCTCTGGAAAAAACCTACAGAAAAATCTTCAGGTATTTTACAAAAGATCTGTGAAGAACAGGTGCTGCTGGGAAATGTATCCACCTGTGTGTCCCTGTGGCTCTCGGAGAAGCTCCTGCGCATCATGTCGGTGACTCGGAGGGCCTCGACTCGCAGCAGGTTGAGGATCATGGTGTAAGTCAGCCTGAACTGGGACTGCAGCAACGTTGGCTTTCCCTGAGGAAATGCGACAAGTCTTTCAATCAACTGCATAATAAAAATCAGGTTAGACTGCAGATGGGTAAAATTTACGCCTTGCTGCACATCACAGTTATTAACACAGATATGAGCAGCTGAGAAAATAAACTCAAAACCCATTAACTGAGTTTTGCATAAGCTTGTTTTTTTTTTGAGGAATGTGAAAAGTAAGTAAAATGGGTGTGATGGAGATCGCAGCTCTCTTTCTATCCCGCTGTGAGTAATTACATCCCTCTGTCCATCGGCGATGCCGTTGCCATGGAGCAGTGAGCCGGCACGAGCCTCTGGAACCATCCATGACACAGAGCTGATTCAGAGAATCAGCCAGAGAAGATTCAGAAGAACATTCAGAGAAGAGCCAGATAGGAACCCCCAAGCACACAAACATGCATTGCACAAGCACTTTCATTTTAAAACCCGTCAACACACTTCATATCGATGGTTCCTGGTTGCTACGACAAGCTTGTTTTCCCTTTAGTTCGACTTTAGAAATCTACACTCAGTTTCAGAACCCACCAGCATCATCGTGTGCAGATCTGCCATTTCATGAACTCCAGTCTTGCAGAGGATGATGACCGTGCCTGTAGGATCCAGCCCTCTTCTGCCTGCTCGCCCCGCCATCTGTATGTACTCACCTGCAGACAAACACACACAATCACACACACAATCTTTGAGGGTGTATTAATTACCTTTGGGCTGAGATGACTTGTTAGGTCATTTACAGAAGTACATTTTTACTCTGCATCTATCAGTCCCAGTAAAGGAGGCGGGGCCTCTGTGTCTGTCAGTCCCAGTAAAGGAGGCGGGGCCTCTGTGTCTGTCAGTCCCAGTAAAGGAGGCGGGGCCTCTGTGTCTGTCAGTCCCAGTAAAGGAGGCGGTGCCTCTGGGTCTGTCAGTCCCAGTAAAGGAGGCGGGGCCTCTGTGTCTGTCAGTCCCTGTAAAGGAGGCGGGGCCTCTGTGCCTGTCAGTCCCTGTAAAGGAGGCGGGGCCTCTGTGTCTGTCACTCCCTGTAAAGGAGGCGGGGCCTCTGGGTCTGTCAGTCCGTGTAAAGGAGGCGGGGCCTCTGTGTGTCAGTCCCAGTAAAGGAGGCGGGGCCTCTGTGTCTGTCAGTCCCTGTAAAGGAGGCGGGGCCTCTGTGTCTGTCAGTCCCTGTAAAGGAGGCGGGGCCTCTGTGTCTGTCAGTCCCTGTAAAGGAGGAGGCACCTCTTTGTCTGTCAGTCCCAGTAAAGGAGGCGGGGCCATTAAAGTCAGGGCCTCTGCCCTTTTAGACCTGTTGTTGAACATGCATCAAGACGCACATTAATATCTCAGAATTATACACACAGCCCACTAGTGACAGACTCCCATCTCTTTCTCGCTTAACATTAAATACTAATTTTCTGTTACTCAGTAATAATCAAAGAATAAAATTTGGACATGTAATGTTTGGCTTATGACTATCTCATATTTGCTAATTTATTTATCTAATTATATATGTCAACTAATTTTAGTTCAAATGTTAAAATTAGCTATGTGTCATATCTGATGTTCTTCCTCTCACTGATCACTACGTGCACAGTGATTACATCTATCCAAAGCGATTACACCCACTCAGCGCAAACACAGAGCCACATTAAAGGCCTCCTGTAGTATTTCATAAAGCTTCGATGAAGTGAATTTACATTAGACATCTGTCTTTTCACACATAATTGTGCTGCCCATTCACCGTGGTCTGTTATTCCATCAACACCTGGCAAAAACGTAATGAGCAGCGCAATCACTAACACTAATGAGCATCAATTCAGTCTTTGTTAATCACGCTTATCATAAATAGTAATAACAAACAGGAACAGACTGAGTCCGTTCCTTAAGAATGTGTATGTGTCGAGGTCTTAATAACCGTGGGAACACTCTTTGTGTCCAATACTATTTTTGATCTTTTTAGGAGAATTTAGGAGGACACAGAATAAAAGGTGCATTATTTATTATTATTATTTATTTTTTTTTACCAGGATGAAGGTTTCTGAATCCAGTTCCGTCGTGTTTGCGGATGCTGTCGAACACTACGGTCCTGGCAGGCATGTTTACACCCATCGCAAACGTCTCGGTGGCGAAAAGAACCTCCACGAGAAAAAGAACATCGCTGTGATCATTTGTATGCACTAGATTACTGAACTGGGGGGTGGGGGAGGAGGAGGAGGACCTATTATCCTACATTTATTGAGGTGCTAGTTATAACTAATCCCCAGTGGGTTTTGTAATGCACAAATCAACGAGCATTGTGGAATTGCCTGATATTAAAGTTTCACATAATAAAGACATCAGGGAGAAGTAAAACTCATTCACAAGTCTCATTAAAAACTGCAAAATGCCCTCAATCCATCCTCATAATAGCAGAAGGCATGCATACTGGAACCTTGTTAGCTCTTGTATATTACGCAAATAAACAACAGGGGAGTGGTGTGATGAGGTCCGATATAAAAGGACCTGTCACCACCAGGAAGTTGATTATTTATCTAAAACAGCATGTCCTGTAGTGTACTGCAATCTGCCAACGACAGCATTTTTTTAGTAATAAAAGAACAAGATGTCATACTTTTTATCCATTTATAGTTACATTTAATGTTGTGGAATGGCAGCGAAACATGTTAGTGCCTTAGGTTTCTTCAGCCGTTTACTTTTAGACATATTGTAAGGAGAATCCAATATACATATATAAACAAAGTTCCTGTTAAAACTGTTGCTATAGAAACGATAAGTGCATTAATAAAAGTCAAGAATTCGAGAATTCAACAGTGCTGTGGCATAAGAAACTGTTACATGTTTAATACCATTATTTTTTTAGCGTACAAGTTGAATTTAAAGAGCAAAAACACAAATAATGTCATTTTTGAATTATTAAATATAAAACAAATTCCTCAGTATACTTTTTTTAAATTCTCACATGTAATACATGTAATAGTTTGAGATGATGCAAAGACATATTTGTCTTACCATATATAAATTGCTTGATCCTGTTATACAGTGTACACTGTAACAACACCTAGAGCAAACAACAAAGGTTTTTAAGACGTACTTTTACAAGGCCTCTAGAGAAAAGCATTTCGATGACCTCCTTCAGGATCGGCAGGATGCCGCTGTGGTGCACAGCGATGCCTCTCTTCAGCAAGTCCCTCATCTGCAGGATCTGAGAAGCAAAGAGCAACAACAACATCACATATGTGCCAAGTTGTCAGTATCAGAATCTACTGCTCTGGCACAAATCATAGAGCCAGGGCCCATTTTGTCAATATAAAACTTTTTTTTCGCCATAAAATTTATTGACTTCCTCCTACAATTACACAGAACTTATATTTTATTTTGTATACCACTTTAGAGTTAGAAATTAAAAGGTTTCAGTAAAAAAATAATGATTCAAAGATGTCAGTAAAGAAGGAACGGACATCCAAATCACAAATAGACCCCCATGTGCAGGATGGCAAATCTTTACCATTTAGCCACTACTGATCAGAAGGTCATGATTTCAATCCCCAGCACCAC
>CM074973.1:4727250-4741324 GCA_037577455.1 Pangasius macronema
GATAGGGATAGGTGGAGAGAGATGATTCGCTGTGGCGACCCCTGAAGGGAAAAGCCGAAAGAAGAAGAAGAAGAAGACTAATACATTACTCAGGAGTGATCCATAATCAAATAAATTAATAGCATTCATGTTTTGTTTTTTTTCATACTGCTCATATTGGAGATTTTAGTTCTTCATTTTCAAGGGAAAGCATTTAAAACTTAAATCCTACAACATTATATTCTTGAGTACAAAATGCCTGGTATATTAATGCACATCCTCATATTCTTCTAAACAAGTGCCAGAAATTTAGCAAAAGTATCATTATTTTGCTGCCACTTTGGAAATTCCTGTACATCGGCTTATACTTGCAAAACAGAGCCGAGCATCTGCAGTCAGTTACTGCCACTAAACACGGGTATACTCGGCACCTTAAAAGCAGGATGGGGGATTCGTTTGTAGAAATCCTCACACGGAGAGGTGATGTCCACAGGCACAGCCCACTTCCTTTCCTTCTTTTCTTCTTTGATTTTCTGTATTCCTCCATCGGTCTTGCTTGGTGATGAAGCTCCAGCGGGAGCAGGAGCAGGAGATGGCAGTGTGTCCTGGAAGAGATGACAAGAGGAAATCACGTGTTTCACGAACATTCCACAACAATACATGCAACTGTAAATGGACAAAAAATGTTTTTTTTTTTAAATATAAATTCCAAATTTTTAGTCATTGGCAAATAAGAGGAATAAAGCACCTACGGGAAACGAATCGCAACAGGTTAATGTGTCTCTACCCTGAAGTTGATTATTTTACTATAACAGCATGTCCTGAAGTGTTTTATTCCTGACTCATCAGAGCTAATACGGATATTGATTCATTGCTTACCTTAATGCCCAGATCCTCAAGGCTGTTGGTTCTGTGGAGTTTGGACTCCTCTCCACTTCCGGAGCTTTTCTCTTTCTCCTCAGGCACAGGTTCAATTATATCATCGAACGTAGACAGCAGGGACAGCAGGTTCACGTCTCCTTTTGTAGTTTTGGCTTCTGCAGTATTTTGAGAACAGATACAGAGTAATAAGTCATCACCAAGAGGAGAGTGGTGTCGTATGTGTGTGCAAAATAGCTGTGGATTAAACCTTTGTTACTGAAGTTCATGCCGGATTTTAGCCCTGGAGGAACCGTCAGTAAATCTAGAAAAGGGGAGAGAGAGAGAGAGAGAGAGAGAGAGAGAGTCATTACTGTAAATCGCATAAACACACAGCTACCTGAAACAAATGTTTATACAGACGCTACACAGGCACTGAACACGAACAGCCATGTTGCAAAGCCATGCAGTGACAAAAAAAAACAAAGAAGAATTTTCACCATTCTCAAAGTCAATGTCCTCCTCCAACTCGGACTTTTTCTTTATCTGCTCTAGCGTCAGCTCCTCCATACCACCTGAGGATAAAAGAGACGCTCTGTATTACACGAGCTGCTGAAAAGCAATAAAATCATTCACTGTTATAAGCTCCTCATTGGTTTATCCAGCTAATGCATTCAAGACCTAAATCTGATTTACAATAAATGTGTTTATATGCACACGAATTATCCAATCAGTGTCTAATTCCAGTAGCTACCAAGAAACTATGATGTCAGAAAATCCAATAAAGACACTTCAGTTAATAGACCAATTATCTGGTTATTCAGCAAATGCACACTGAAAATCTGACTTGTTTGTGTGTTTGGACTAAAACAGACATATCTTGAAGAAAATTTTGTTATGTGCTTAAACTAGAAACATCAGCTGTTGCAGCAGAGCTACAGTCGAGGACCATGTGAATGTCATTGAATGTTTATCCTAGGAAATATGATTACCAACAGCAAGCAGAACACATACTTGAATCTGAATTAACAGATGTGACAGAATGATAGAAGGACAAATAAATGTGGTACATTACTCAGACTGGGTGGGAAGAATGAGGATAATTCCTCTCTCTGTCTCTATGCAGTGATGCCACTATATATACAGCCTGATTACGTCCAAGCCCTCTTCTGAGGTCTAACGGACCTGACTGAAGATCATGTTCACAGAAGGAAAGTGAAGGAAAAACCTGGTAGGAAGGGGTAGTTGGTGTTGCTGCCTCTCAGGCTCTCAGATGGGGGTCCAGGCTGCCGCTGCATTGATAACGAGTTCTTCGCTGACAAGCCGGTGTGCTCCAGTAACACCTTAAACGCAGAGAGAGAAACATGTCAAGACTAAAATAGGTTTGGAGCATCAACTCCATCTCTTTCGCTTTATAGAAATATAACTGTAATGTTCATGGCATTTGATTTTGAATTATCAGCGATATACATAAAAGTTCTTTGGAAACAGACACAACAATTCCTGTCCATTCTTTGCACGTGTGTGTGTGTGTACATTATATCTAATATACAATGACACATTAGATGCAAACAGAGCATAAGGATTAATGTGGACGTTTTTTTTTACCTCTGTAAAATCCAGCAGCATGCCGGTGGTGGGATCTCGCACCACAGACAGACCCGAGTGCAGAGGAGACAGCGAACAGTGCAACAACGAATCCACTTGTCTGTCCCTTTTAGTCAGTCTGAGAGATACAAAAAATATATTATTTTGATGCTTATGCACATATTACAACTAACAGTGACCTAGCCTAAAATGCCTTAGCTTAAAACAACATCTAATGAATACAGATGTCAAAAAAAAAACACTTTGCAAGACAAAGGGACGCTAAAATGGACTCAGACTAGGATACGGGTTGCCAACTAGTATCTCAGTGGATCTGAATCGAGGACCTGCATGCTCATGCAAGCAGGATGATCAGGATGTGTGCCTTCATACTTAAGAAACTTCTGGAAGGCGTCTGTGGTATCGTGTATGGGCATCCATGCGGGATCCTGCAGGAATCGTTTCTCTACCTCCATCTTCAGGTCCAGACTGAATGGAGGAAGCCCATGAGGAAGCTGAAAGAAGAAAATAAAACCAAAAAACAGGAATCCCAAAAACTCATATTCAAACATTCAAATTCTCTTTATCCATCTCCAAGGAATAAAAGAGGCCATGGTGGGTCAGTGGTTAAGGTGCTGGGTTACTGATCAGAAGGTCAAGGGTTCAAAAACCAACACTGCCGAGCTTCCACTGTACCACCCTCGAGCAAAACCCTTAACTTTATATGCTCCAATGTAAAAGTCTCTATGAGAGCGCCGAAGTGTGTATGTGGTTCTCTGACTTGTTTCAGGTCAGTTGGTGGAAAATTTGTATCACTTCTCCTTTAACAGCTGCATATTGCTTTCTGTCTCACTTGTAAGTGAATGAAAGTGACCTCCTGATGAGTAGATGTAAAAAGCAGCAGGTTTGGGGGGTGATCTCACCGTGCTCTGTGGTGGGAAGGGTGTGTGACCGGGCTGTGGGTGTGTGAGGAGCTCAAACTTCCCTGAACAGCCCATCTCCAGCAGGGACAGAGGCAGATCATCAGGGCCAGGGGCTGGCAAATCTACACACACACACACACACACACACACACACACACACACACACACACACACACAGGACAAGGAAATTAAGGCATGCTGCAGCAGGAAGCCATGCTAAAATGAACCCTAATTTAAATCTCTCAAAGTTTTTACACAATCTGTCAGAATTTATAGCAAAACAACAAAAACAAACACACACTATCTACCAACTACAAACACTCACAATGAATTATTCACGCTAGCCAAGTGAGCTAACCAGGTACCGAACTCCAAATTACTCCCTCACACACTTATAGTGCACTACATAGGGCGCGTTATCCCATCCGCTCACACCCTACGTAGTGCACATACATAAAGAACCGGAATCCATTTGGGATTCAACCAGCTGGCTGTCATTTTAGCCGTTTTAAATGAACGCCACCGTATTTAAAAACAAAACAACATATTACTTGGATTAATATAAAAATATATTACATAGCCACTGAATAATAAAATGTGTCTCTTGCTAACTCACTTATCTTCTCCATCCCAAACTGCTGCTCTCTTATTTCAGTTACTGAAGTTGCAGAAAACAAGCGACGCGTGAACAGGAAGTGACGCCCCGGAAGTTCGTGGACTTTGAAGCTAGGACTTTTTTCTTTTGTTTTTTTTTATATATACAAAGTTTTGAATTACGAGTTAAAACATGAAAGAGATTTCATCGTTTCATGCACCGAAGCAACCCCAGCAAACACAGCACATTTTGGTTCCCCTTTGGTTTGTTTATATATATAAATATGGTTGCAGTGGCAAACCGATTCTGGTCACAGAAATGAAGAAACGACAACATATGACGTCATATACGTGCGTCGAATGATGTGAAAAAAGTGCGCGTTCCCAATACTGCATCCAGGGGAGATTTGAAGTAACAAACATATATTTCTGTTTTTTTCGTCTAGTCTTTTTTTGCAGCATAATGCTTGTAACCGCCAGCGTGAAATATATTAACAGCTAAAATAAAAAGTTTAACGAACTACTTGTTTTTTTTAAATCGTAGCCCAAAATTTCGCAGTGTTCATTAGCTAGCTAACAACCGAAACCCTTCTCATAGCTCACTAGCTAGCCGAGTTATTAACTCTGGCTTAGTTCAGATTGTTGTGATGTTTAAAAATAAAAATAAAAAAAAATTTCTGAAGTCTACATTTTTTTCTTCTGCAGTCTGACTGGAACATGGCGCTGTTTCCAAACTCACTGACAGAGGAAGAGGAAACGCTGCAGAAGAAATATGCCAAGTTAAAGAAAAAGGTAGAAATGCATTCAGATGTTGCAGCCTGTGATGTGATGGTGGAGGATTTGTGCAACTTTCATACAGAGTCACATATAAACAGCTCAGTTATTTATTTATTTGTTTATTTATGGCGTTGTGCTTTAATAGGAGGAGATTAGATCCACGTAATAGATTTTTGTGGCTGTATTTTATTTATTTATTTATTAAAATATATTAAATATAATAATAATAATAAATATATAAGTTAGTAAAATAATGCATTCATTATTTATTAGAACATTTTAAATGTGTATACTTGAATAATAGTGTGCACTTAAGAAAGACTGTTATTTATTTTCTTATTTTTCAAATGATTTTTTTTTTGTTTATGAAGAACTTTAAATCAAGACAAATGTGAGATTATTTTGTAAGGATTTTGTACATATTTTCAAACTGACTATTATAGGATTGTACACATACCAAATAAAAATATATTTAAAAAAAAATGTGTGTTTGGTGTACGGTAGGATTTCAGCAGTTTTCTGGATTATTGTGGCTCTGGGTCACGTGTCAGTGTTAATCTGGACCTGGATATTCAGACAGTTTTGACAAGCAGATAAATGAAAGAAAAAAAAAAAACCCATAGGCATAATTTTGTCATGTTGTTAACTTTGTTTTCTGTCACGGTAGAAAAAAGCCCTGCTGGCACTTAAGAAGCAGAGCTCCAGCAATCAGACGAGTCAGGCTGGACTGAAACGCAGTGAGTCACGTTTTCATTACTGGCTACTGGCTGTAAAATGAATCAGAGCATGAATCAGTACAAAGGTCATAGTCGGAGTGAGCAAATGTTAGTTTATGATGTATTTATTTTTGATTTATGAAGTCATCACACCTCGTTTGCTTGCCCTGGTTTGAGGACAGGAGTTTAATGTTGGGCTGTACTCTGTTCCTCCCAAGCCTTGTCAGATCAGCCTGTGGTGGACACAGCGACGGCCACCGAGCAGGCCAAGATGCTCATCAAATCAGGCGCCATAAGTGCCATCAAATCAGAGAACAAGAACTCGGGGTTCAAGCGATCACGAACACTCGAGGGTAAATTAAAGGTATGAAACCACCATGCTGCTGAAATGTCGTCACTTTCCTGTTTTGATCTTGTCAGTACATACAGATTAATCTGACTGCGTGTCTCTGAGTGTTTTAAGTCATATATTTCTACTTTACTACAAGCCTTATTTGTTTTTTTTAATCTTAGGATCCTGAGAAAGGTCCAGTTCCAGCATTCCTGCCATTTCAGAGAAGCGTCTCTACAGATGAGGAGCTTTCTGAGGTAAAGTTGATTTAATAACGCTACACAGCTTGTCTTATTCTGTAGTAGGGCATTGTACCAATTCATCATTTATGTAAATTAATCCACTTTTTCCCTTTACAGTCAGCCAAAAGAACCCACAGAAAGGCTCTGTATGAGAGGTAACTTTAAATGACCTTCTGTATACAAGTTATTTGGACACTTTGTGATACTAATATTTATCTTCACTTCCTGCTGCAGCTTTGTCGGCCCGGCAGACCGCTCGCGGGACGATGACGAAGGTGGAGGAGCATCTAGCCGGGATTTCGAGCGCGACCGGGACAGGGACCTGGAAAGAGAGCGCGAACGAGACAGGGACAGAGACCGAGACCGAGATCGTGGCCGGGACAGAGAGCGTGAACGAGAGAGGAACAGAGACAGGAGCCGAGACAGGGACAGAGACAGAGAGCGGGACAGGGAAAGAGATAGAGACCGTGAACGAGACAGAGAGCGAGACCGAGATGGACCCTTCAGACGTAAATCCCATAATCATCAACAATACCATAATAGTTATACTTATCAATTTGTGACAGATTTGATCATTGCATGAATAATTATACAGAATAATCCTTTGTTTACTTTCATGATTAGCAATCCCGTAATAATGATACTGATTAATCTCTGTGTTGTGTGGAATTGTTTCCTTCTAAGTTACACTGAGTTTGCGCCATTAAGGTTTAAATGAACCTGATCTTTATGCACATGCAGGTACGGACTCGTACCCGGAGAGGCGAGGGATCCGGAAGGGAAACACGGTGTACGTGTACGGTGCAGGCATGGTGGAGGAGAGCCTGCGTGCAGCTTTCTCTCAGCACGGCACCATCATCGACCTGTCCATGGACTCACCACGCAAGTATGGCTGAGATTTAACCTGGTAGTCTCTGTGACAGTGAAGGAGAAGTTTTCAGTAGTTATTCAGTTCTTTAATAACATTTCACACACTGAACCCTGTAGCATGGCACTGCAGATTTCTTCTTATATTTAGGGGGCAAAGCACAGAAGGTGCACAGACACCCTGCTGGTACTGTAGATGTTTTTTGGTTATTATTATTATTATTATTATTAGGGGGCCAAGCACCATGCTGAAATCGTATGTCTTCTTCTAATTATTATTATTATTATACTTGCAGAAGGGAGTCTATGGCAGCCTGTAGAAGGCTTTGTACACTTGTTATGAAATTTGTCAGTGATAGACGACAGTCTCAGTCAGCTACCTGCACAGTAATTTTGGTTTACGCCACCAACAGAGCAAATTTGGACATGCTTAAGATTAATTTAAGATTAACTTTAGAACTGCAATTCCACTTTCCTCTTGGGATTCCTTGGGTTATGCCAAGTTCAATGAACACCATGATTGTATTTTGATTTTTTCCCCCAGAATATTGGATTTTTCTCTATAATTTTGTCCATACCATGCAAAAGGATTTGACTGCTAAGTTGCTAAACAGATAGTGAAGCCATTTCTTAGCGACACTTTTACTTATTAACTCGGCACGTATGTTCAGCGGCGTGACCCGATGTTCACAAGCAAGCTCCGAGTTCATCTGGGAGGGGAATTTCTGTTTCAGCATTTTCTATACAAGTGTGTGCACTCCCGATTGCTCCAGGAGATTTTGGAGAGAAAAAGGGAACGTTAGCTGTCCTGTGTGTACGACCTCAGTGTGAATGGCTTCTCTGTGTTTCCCTCTTTGTTCCCCTCCAAGCTGCGCGTTTGTCACTTTCGAGAAAATGGAGTCGGCGGATCAGGCTGTAGTAGAGGTCAGTGTCAAATCTCAGCACCTGCATGTCCTTTTCTAAACGATCTTTACAAAATGCTAATATGGCTCTCTGATTTTAGCTGAATAATACCACAGTGGGTGACATCACCATCAAAGTCAGCATCGCTAGAAAGCAGCCCATGCTGGATGCAGCTACGGGGAAATCAGTCTGGGGTTCTCTGGGTGAGTAAAAGCAACGTGCCGCCATTCTCGAGAGAATCTCAGATTAAGCCTTGTTTTGTTTAAGCTACACAAGTGACGAATTAAAGGAAAAACCAACCCACCAACCATTCAGTGACCCCCTCATGCCCTGTGGATGGGGGCGGAGTTATCCTGGAAGAGACCACGCCCACCACGAGAGAAAAGTTTCATCTGCTAAAGAAGAACTTTGTACTGATTTGTAGTGATGCTTTAAATCAATGCCAGTAAAATATATACATAATATAATATCTTGTTTTATGTTGCAGCTGTCCAGAACAGCGCCAAAGGCTCGTACAGGGACAAGCGCAATCAAGTCGTCTACAGTGAAGATTTCATCTGAGCATCACACACACACACACACACAATAATTTTTTTAAAATGCAGAACTGCTGTTGGTTTTCTGCTTTCTTGCCCTGTTTTTTTTTTCTTTCTTCATGCAAATCATACAGTTGTTCATTAAAATACTTTCAAGTGTGTCGAGGGTGTATTTATAGTTTGTACAGTAATCAGCTTTACTGTGCTTTGGCATTACAGCGCTCAATAAAGTCTGAACACGGCTTACACCTCAGCTTTGTAAATAGGCGTGCATCTCTGTTTCTGAGAATGTTACTAATACATTAGTAACAATCTGATAAGAATTCAATAATTAACAGGGCATGCTGTCAGAGGCAAATAATGAATGATGGGGTAGATCATTTTCCATTAACAGCACATCCTGAAGAATGCTGCATACTTTATCTATTTATAGTTACATTTGATGTTATGGAACATCTACAAAGTAAGTTATTTCTGACTAGCTATTTCTTCTTTTTTTTTCCTCTTGAAGTTAATAATAAAAAAGTGCAGTTTGTTATGCTACCGAGTCCTCAGTCATGAAGACTTTCACCTGGTGGAAAACCTAAAGTTTTAGCTTTAACTCTGTTACAAATCAGTGACACTGGAGACTCCTCCCACAAATGCTAAATGAACGTTTCTTCACACAAAACTTCGACATGCCCATGATTACTCGTTTTTTAAAATCAGTACAGGTAGATCATCCTCCATCCAAGTCTCCGTGTAATTAATATAAGCTGCTGTTATAGAAAATCAACCAATCAGATTCAAGAACTCAACAACGCTGTGGTATAAAAGCGAATATTCTGCACTTAGGACTCAATTCAAACAAACAACAGAAAACGCAAATCATTCAGACACAAACGTGTGTAAAAGACATTTTTTTATCAAGTCCATAATGTTTTGCAGAAAAAGAAGAAGGGGAAAGAAATCCATTAAAGCTCCCTGTTTTTTTTAATTGATTGTAAATGACAACATATCGTAGCTAAAGACACAACATGAAACAAAACGTTACACTTGATTACAACGTTACTGGCTTGTTGCTAACTGGTTTCTTCGACTAGTCACAGGCTATTTACCGAATACACATACAGACAATTACACAGACACTGATTTTGTTCCTGTTTTTATTCTCCACAATGCAGTCTGTCAGCACAGTGTTCAGATACTAATTTATCAACGAGGCACGGATGTTCTCAAGTCTGAAGAACCAAGCCCTCATTAACTAAACAGAACGTGGCTAGTGAGGCATCGGCGTAACTAATCTGACTTTCAGACTTAAGGCCAGACTCTGACTTCGGGATCTTTGGGCTCCTCGCGTCTCTGTACGTCTTCTCTCTTAAAGGAATGGCTTTATACTTTCCTCAACGCAAGGGATCAGCCAAGGCAATGTTTGGTCTTCCAGGTTTGCTCTGGAGCTATGAGGGTAATGTAGCAAATTAGCATAAAAACTTCAACTTTGAACTTAAATTTGTAAATACCGACAGTTTCAAAATTGTCTGAGGCAAGGGTATTAAGAATTGCGCATGTTAAAAAAAGCAGAGCAGAGGGTGCCAATAGTTTAATCTGCGTAAAACCACACGAAAGAATACTGAGTGCAAACCTGTGCAGGTGATACCAGTTAAAATACAAGTTTCTCTTAGCTATTTAGCACACTACATTAGATTATAGTATAGTATTACCCTATGTAGTGAGCATTTATACTGATAAAGACAGTAAGAAAGATAAATAATAATAAAATATAATACTAAAAACAAAAGCTAAACGTCACCTGCTTTGGTTTATGTGTGATACTGATAATTAAATATTAATCTGTCTTTTAGTAAAGTTGTGTTTTTTCCTTTAATACCAATTTTTTTGTGTAAAAGCTCCAATGAATGATTTACAGTTAAATCGGTTCACATCCAGCTTGATACCTGAGGCCCAGTGTTTGTTCTATTTGTGGCTGTATAAAGTTAGAAACTTTAAAATGATTCAGTCAACTGCCTGATTTGTTGTGGCAAACTACTTAAAATACTGAGTAACTGATTACTTCGGGTTTTCTTTCTTTTTCTTTTTTTGTACTCGAGTACTAAAATACAAAATTGCTCAAAACAGTAGTCACTAACACTCATTAATAAGATGAAATTAGATGAAAATATTTTGAGTGAGACAAACTTGCAACACTTGTTCCAGATGTTTCAACCTCTGGCCAGAAACGAAGGTCAGGAACCCGTAACTTGTTGGCTAAACTATCCTGGTAGCTCCAGTGCATAATCAAAGAAGTAAATGTTCAGATACCAAACATGTCTTGATTGATTGGTGTAAAGTGTAAATTTAAATTTTCACCAAACCACACCTGATGCGTATTTCCTTTCCTTAGCTCAAGTCAGGACTCAATTTAGCACGTTGCAGGTTGTTAAGACGTCGTCAGAATCTGGCCCTTAATCCTCACCAGATCTGTTCCTCTATCTCAATAATGCTACTTTAGATTCCGTCCTGAAAAGTCATCTTAAACTCCTCCTCCTATAGCCGGCTCCTCACACTCTCTCTGGATCTCCAGGTAGTTCTGCGCGGTGGTCTTGCCGTGCTGCTCCTTCAGGTGGCGCCGCAGCGCGGGTTTGTGGGCGAAGCAGATGCGGCAGAAGGCGCAGACGTGCGGCCGCTGTCCGCTGTGCATGTTCATGTGGTCGGACAGCGTGGACTTCTGCGTGAAGGTCTTGTGGCACAGCGGGCAGCTGTGGAGCTTGGCCGTGCGGTGGACGGCCATGTGGCGGTTCAGGTTGCTCGTCTGGCTGAAGTGTTTGCCGCAGCACGGGCACACGTACAGCAGGTGGGTGGAGCGCGAGTGCGCGGCTAAATCTTCCACCGAAGAAAACGCCAGGCCGCACTGCTCGCACGCCACCGAGCCCGTCACGCAGGACGTGGAGCCCACGACAGCCACAGAGTCCTCACCACCGTCTTCATTAGTGGGCAACGATACGACTCCTACATCGTCCTCAGCGCTTGCTCCGTCCATACTAAAGTGACCAGGGCCACCATCTGAACCTGCCGCATCTCCTTGGCAATCTGACGGCTGGTAATCCACCCGCATCGGACCCTCTCCGAGAGCTAAGTAGTCTTGCCCCATCCCTGCTCCGAAACTCCCCATGATCTCTTCGGAGGTGGGAAAGCGCCAAGCCTGCTGAAAGTTCCCCAAAGGCCTTCGTTCACGGTAGGTGTAGCGCTTCCTGTGCTTGAAGCCCCGCCCACGGCCGCCCCTGGGCTCCCCGAATCTCCGTCTCCAGATGCGCACTCCACCCCTCGGGCTGCTGCCTGGCGCTCCACCTTCATCCCTGCTCAGATCGTCTGCATGCGGATGTGTGACCTGTCGCGCGGCTAACACGTCCACTGCGTCTCCGGCATCCTCCTGGACCCCTGAGTTCTCCTCAGCGTCATGGTGCTCGTCCCTGATGCGCACCTCGAACACGCTGAAGTCGTTTCTGCTCTCTTCATCCTCAACACCTCCGGAGTGCTCTGAGGCTCGAAGCTGCAACATTAATCAAAGGTTAGGAATTTATTCAAACCGCACAGAAGGGATGAGTGATTTAGCCAAAAAAGCTGAATGATTCATTCAAACGACTCAGTGATTCGATTCAATGCTGAAAGATTTTCTTTTAGGTCTGAAAGCAAACGCTTATAGTTATGTCAATTCTCCTCAGCCTGTTCTTGACCTCCACCCTTCCTGAGATCTAATGAAGCCATTAACAGATATTTACCCGTGCTACAGAAAAATCAGCCTCATCTCTGGGCTGAACACCGGCGAGCTCGACTCCCGAGACATGCGGCTCCTCCTCCGAGCTGTGAGGCTGCAGTGAGGCACGCTCACAAGGGGGCGACATGTCGTCCAGGGAATGAGTGCTTCCGCTGACGATTGCCGCCATAACCTGGGACTCTTCTGTTTTTACAGACTGAACAGAACATCCAGATGAGTCAAATGTAAAGAGAAGAACAGCATTAAATCAGAATGTGCTGGATTGAATTTGACTTACTCCTGAACCGCTGCTCTTCGACTGCAGGTACTGACTCAGAGCCACTCGGCACTTCTCCACCACGTGCTCCATTTGGAGGTAGCTGGCTGCCGTCAGGTAATTAACGATTTCTTTGGCGCTAAACTGCAGGATGCCCGTATAGCAGGACTGCAGCAGCTCACGGATCACTGTGGAGCTGTGCAGCACTGACACCTGCTGCAGAAAACATGAACAACAACAACAACAACAAATAAAACAGAAGGAACTTTGCTGATCCCGGTTACCTTAGACATAACAGAACAGTACTGTTCGTTGGTTTGCGTGCAAATAGAACAGAAGACACACTTAGTTAACAATGGACTAGAGAAGTGGATCGTGCTGAAGTACTACACAGACGGAGTGAGTACTCGAGTACTGAAATTCCTCAGGAGGGGGGGTCGAACCCACAGCATCTCTGCTGCCTGCGAGGCAAACTGCAGTTGTAATGAAAACACTCACAAGCCTTCCCATCCCCCTGCCAACTGACCCTCGCTTATGCCTTCACGCCTTGGCTCTACTCAGGCTATCGCAGAGCTCATTTATGAATTAGAGAATTAATTCATTCTAATTACAGAAGCTTAAAATGGAGAAACTTCCAGCGCCTTTACGTGCTTTCTAAAATATCTTTAAAACAGTATAATCATTATACGGGGTGGGAAACTAGTTGAATTCAGGTCTAACTGTCCAGGCACTGTACTCGTGCAGTCACATTGTTTAGAAACAAAAGGAACTCAGCTAAAAACGGGTTGCCAGTAAAATTGAACCCAAGCGTATGAGGAGCTTCTTGGCTAGCCGTCTCCATTAGTATGCAATGGTGTTAATGTCATTTTACTGGCTAGATTCTTGTACTCAGTTGATGTTTGTTGAGTAGCAAGTTACACCGATGAACCAACGAGAGCATGTTACATTTGAGTGCAAACAAAGTTTTGAACCACTTTGTAATGATTAATTTATGTCATGTGTAAAACATTAATGATTTGACATCTTGTTGTAGGTCTATTTAATCTTTTGTGGCCTTTTTTCTCTTTCGTTTTTTTAGCTGGAAAATTAATATAGCGTCCCTAATTAATATAGCAGACTGATGTTAAATATATACTTGTCTACTACTGTCTAAGTTAGCTAAGGACATTTTTAGATTTGACTAGATATTATTTAAAGCTCAAAACGTTCTCCATTGTGCTTGACAGAAAGCCAAAGCGATGCTTTGTACGAGCAGGAAAGTCGAGTCCAGGCGAGAGCACCGGTTGCTAATGTCAGACTGGGGGAGGGGAAAGGGGCGGAGTTTCCAGATGGTCAGTTCAAAACACCTGTCAATCATTCCAGTTTCATATGTCGATTATTTCGTCTCCCATTTCTACTGGGGGAAAAGAAGACTTGCTCTTTTGGCATATTTGTGAAGGTTAACTCATACCTGCGCGCTCTGAAGTTAAAATTTTGGCGCCCCTACGCAAAATACATTTGGCACATCTGTATGCGTATCAAATGAAAGCTGTTTTGCAGGGAGCCGTTTTTTTTTTTTTTTTTTTTTTAAAGCTCATTTATGTTCTAGAGTAAAGAAAATGCTGAGGAGCACACCAACATCAGCAGCAGCAGCAGCATACTACAAGCATGAGTTAATGTTAAGCAATGATGACTAAGAAATGTTAGCTTGGACAGATAAGGTACAAGCTAGTAGTTTGTCCACTCATCATTACTGGTTTAGTGACACCTTTAAA
>CM074973.1:4741424-4759470 GCA_037577455.1 Pangasius macronema
AAATGTTAGCTTGGACAGATAAGGTACAAGCTAGTAGTTTGTCCACTCATCATTACTGGTTTAGTGACACCTTTAAATGAGATCCTTCATCTCTAGAAGACTTACATTTAACTGTTTGATACTTTAGTCTTTAACTTAATGCCAAATGTTTAGGTCATGTTAGGAGATTTAATAGACATATTGCATTGTTGATTATTGCTCGCATGTCTCTACGACAGACGCCTCAGACACTTCAGAACCCCGAGTCCCACCTGAAGCTCTGCAGAGGGGTTCAGTAAAAACTGGTCCCTGAGGAAGGCCGAGCCGGCAGCCAGCACCACTTTGTGACCCCGGAACATCTGCCTGCCGCCGGCCATGATGGTGATGTCGCAGAAGTGCCGCTGCTCCCGCAAGGAGTTCATGTTCCTCAGCGCAGCGTCGCTGTGGCCAGGCAGGCGGAAACACACCACATCCATCTGCACACACGCAGGAGTCAGAATTATTACTTCGACAGCTGCAATTATTCCTACCTGAGACTTTATACGTGGAAGGATGGGAGGTGGAGGAGCCTGACGGAGCTCGTAAAGCTTCTCTTCGGATCTTAATTATTCCATAAGATTGGTTAGCTTAGTACCAAAATATATAAGATCTCACCCAAGCACCTCACCCCTCTCAGGATCACCTTTACGAGTCAACAGGGTAGTAAGAGTGCTGATGAGGTAAAACAAAGAAATTAAAAAAAAAAAAACATGAAGTGGTACGCTGTTATAGGAAAATAATCAGAGATTACTTTGGTGGTGTGATGCGTCTAGGCACAAAGCAGACTTACTTACTCTTACTACCCTGAAGCTGATTATCTTCCTGTAACAGCATGTCCTGATGTGTTTAATTCCTCTTATACCAGAGCAATTTGCCAACACTAACAATACATCACTATAATGATAACACAGATAATAATTATTTAATTATAATGACCTGGGATGCCCTACTCCATACATCATCCAAAAACAACATGATCAGGACTACTGTCGAACACAACAGCTTGAGTGAGCACGCTTCTTCACTCGACACAAAAACAACACGTTTCATTCCGGTTTGTCTGGAATGATCAAAAGGTCTTTGTTTGGAAAACGTTTACTCGCTGCATGAAATATAAATAAGGGGGAAAAAACGTGACGCACTGTGCTGTTATGGGGAAAATAATCAGTAATGGGGTGGTGCGACTCTGTCTGGTAATTATCCGCATGTAACACCAAGCCGTGCAATATTTTCCTCTTGAACCAGAGCAAGTCATAGACGATTAAACTGTATTATTTATTAATGAACGCCACGTCATGCTTTTTAACCGTTTACAGTTAAACGAGTTCGTTCCTGTTATCACTTAGCAGCTATAAACAGTCGTTCTCTCACCAGCCTCACACGTGAAATTAATTAGAAACAAACTAAATGCAGCTCGTCAGGTTACTAAGCAACCAGAAAGCATTGCCCTGACGCTGGAGACTCCTTCCATAAAATGTTAAATAAGCGTTTTCTTACAGAACAAAATAATACATTCCTGTGATTTGCTGTGCAGCCAGGACTCCTGTCAAAGCTGCTGCTGTAGAAAATGAATCAACACCTTCTGACCAATCAGAATGGAGAGATTAACAGCACTGTGGTGTAAACAGCTTGCATGGAAAGTTTGTGTTTGTTTGAAAAAGTGAAAAGAAGTGGAAGAAAAGTGAAATAATACAGCAAAAGGTTTCTCTCTTTCCTACGGATTTTACTAATCATACCTCACTTTTTAAAACATTAAAGCTACACTGGGTAAGATGAGTCATTTTTTTGTTAAGACTGGGTCTCTAACAGTTAGGTGGATTCAGCATTTGAACCTCTCCCACCCCCCAGGATCTACAGTGGCCCGTAGAAGGTCTGTAAAATGATTGACAGGAGGCTCATCCAAACACAAACAAGCATTCCGGGCCGGAAGCGGTTTTCCAAACGGCTTTTTCAGCGACTTAATGCACTTTTGCAAAAGCCACGGCTTAATGCATTGTTGTTGTTGTTTTTTTAATCATCATGTTCTACATATATTTCAGGTAATTTGTACAAGCAAGGAATAAGAAAAAAAACGACTACTGCACCTTTAACTCTTTCTCCTACACCTCCAAAATGTAAAAGCAGGCAAATCTATTAAAGCTGTAACAAATTGTGCAGCACACCTCACCAGACAATCCATCAGGTTGTTGTTCCTAAGCAGTTAGATTCGTTTTAAAGAAAATATATATGAATTCAACTACCCGTCCTGTCACTTCCATTCATTCTGATCATAAATAACTGATAATAAAGCTGAAACGTTAAAGCACCAAACTATCACATACTCTTACTCAGATAAACAGTCAGATTTCACGCAAATACAGCGAGCTAACATTAGCTAGAGTTCATTATAGATCTCTAAGGCCCTCTATATACTAATGCATTTCAATAACCATTATTAATAAATGTATTTTTGATATAAACACTCTGCATCTTGTACACTGCTAAACTGTAGCCTAGTTACCTTTTGTCTCGTGCAGCTAGGCAGCTAACGTTAGCTGCGTTCACGAGGCATTAAATGACATGTATGCACCGCGAGCACTTTTTCTACTCAGTTTCTAAGGCGAATAAATTACAAACTTACCCTTTTAAAAGTATTTCTTGTCACAGGCGAGCAGGCGAGGAATCTCACATAACAGAAACACGCGTGACGCGAAGTGTCTTTAAGTCTTTAAGGCTAGTGTTTACTTTTTAAAGAAGCGTAACCTATACTACGGCGGCCGGGAAGTGATTTCCGGTGGCTACCTTTTTTGAAAGTGGAGAACGCGTTTGGAAATTCGAGCCAGGGAGCATACGGGTACTTTGGCTCGCGCCAAGTTCTGACGCTTGCTAGTTCAGTGTTAGCAGTATCGACTCATAAAGACTTGATGTCCAACTAAAAGAACAGGTACCCACAATATTTATTATGTTTATTTAAGATGTGGTTTTCCCAAGTCACCATTTCCCAACACATCCATAAACTCTGAGAATGCGCTAGAGATGACACTATTCTTCTGAAAAAAAAAAACAAAAACAAACAATAGAAACCATCACAGAAATTTTAATGGTTCCCACTATAAATAACATTACAAACCATCAGCTAACCATTAAAACCCTTACCATTACCATTATTGGTCCTTAATGGTATCCACTAGACATAAAATACCACCAATACAAGGCAACAAATTACCAGTAGAGACCCACAGGGACCATTGGAATTTCCATTAAAACCAATACAACTGGAATTATAACTATTAAACCATTACAAATTCTATGAAGGGCTCTATTTTTTTCAGCAGGATAGACTACGATGTGCCACCCTAAAAGAAAGAATTACAAAATAATAATAATAAATGTGCCAAATTTGAATGTAAGTCCATAGGGAAATATGCTTTTTGACAACATGTGTAGGAAGCATGAAAGTGGCACTTTAAATGGCGGCGCTCAGGCACTGACTACATTTTGAGCACTACTTCAATTCAGCATACAGCTGAATAAAAGGCTGAATAAAATGGCCAGGGAGAGTTCTACCACGAAGTCAATCGACGGAAACAACGAATACGTTCCTGACCGGGACTTACACCCTGATTCTCGCACTGTAGGGGCGGAGGCTATAGAAAAGAAGGCCTTGAAACAGGAATGCAAGAAAGGATCCATGAAAGATGACAGAAAGGTTGAATCTTGATCGCCAGAATTATAAAGTGTGTCAGTACGGTGTTGGTCCACCAGAACAGTGTCAGTGTGCTTTGGAACTGTACTTTAGGGATGAATACTGTTCTTCCTAAAGACATTCGCTCAGTTCGTCATTTGATGATGAAGGTGGAGAGGTCCAGTCTGACACATTGCTTCAAATTCTCCCACGGGTGTTCTGTTGGATTGAGATCTGATGACTCTGAAGGCTTATATATAATAATTTACATCATTTTCATCCTCATCAATCCTTCAGACCCTTCATACCCTGTGGATGGAACATTGTAATCCTGAAAGAGACTAAAGAGAATAATGTTTAGTTTCATCTACTGTCTAAAATTTCATAGCAGTGGGGGGCAAATACTTTTACAATTTTTATTTGTAAATAAATTTGCAAACTAGAATGACTGTCCTGTTTGGGTGAGTGTGTGCCTACTGTACCCTCACATTCCTGTTCTTGAATGACAAGAGTGGAATCCAGTGTGGGCTTCTGCTGTTGTAGCTCATCTTCCTCAAAGTTCGAAGTGTTATGCACTCTGAGATGCTTTTCTACTCACCACGGTTGTAAAGAGTGGTTATTTGAGTTACCATAGCCTTCCTTTCAGCTCGAATGAGTCAGGCCATTCTCCACAGATCTCTCTCATCTCGCTGGATTTTTTACATTTTTTTTGCACCATTCTGTGTAAACTCAGTTTCTGAACTATTCAAACCAACCCATCTGGCACCAAGAAACATTCCACTCAGTTTCAGTGACTGTAGAGTAAAGAAGGGGTAAGACTACAAACTACACTTGTAATTGTCTTCGAGAACTGGACATTCTACATGACTGTATGCACTGCGCTGCTACTACTGTACATGATTGGCTGAGTGGATAATTGCATGAATGAGCAGGTGCATGTGTTGCTCACTTCAACTCAAAGTAACCTCTTTTCTGTTTCATCGCTCTGCACTGATTCATTGGAGATCCACATGTACATACACCCCAAACTATCCAATACCCTGACTCATTGACTAACAGAACGTAATCACACTTCTCGTGCAATCCACAGCTCAGTTGTGAAACAGGAAATAGTTTGTGTTCCCGAAGGCTTGGTGTAATGTATAACAAGGCCACACGACCCACACAGGCATTAAAGAGGAAACTATTACCCAGAGGACTCAGTGTAGCAAAGGGCTTTAATACTAGCACACAATGTTCTTGCAGAACGCAAGGCAGATTCAACAATTAATCCCAGGTGGCAAATTCTCAGCTTTCATCTGAATTCTATGGAAGCATTTTGAGGTTTAAGATCACAGTGCCCAGATATATATGCAATGACTATACTGCTGTTTTACATTTTTAAAAGGAAATGGATCAGTGCAGCAGAAGGTACAATATGTATTAATCTGTGATATTTTACATAAAAACTTAGTATCTTCTAATAAAACATTCATTACAGACACATTGATGGACTTCCTGCAATTGTCCCATCAGGCAAGTCTATTGACATTGTGCTAGGATCCTATTTGTCACCCTGAGCTTGGTGTTCAGTAATTATAGATCTGACTGGTAGGAGGCAGCAGGTCAGGCTGAGGAAACTCACATCGGGAAGCCTGGTGACAGAACCAGTTCACCTCCAGATCCAGAAAGTGAATCATCGCTCACTGCTCACACCCTGGTCATACTTGAGTTCCCTCTCTCCAGCAGGCGGTTCACGTGAGTCAAAGCCATCCAACACTCGATTCGCTTGTTGCATCAATGTTTAATTCCTCCACACATATATGATGATACTATGTTACCGTTAGTGGTTAAAGAAAAGTCTCATGAACTTCATGTATGAAGAAGCGCACAATTCACGTGAATTTTACGCATGGGTTTTTTACACACTTTCATGTTATGTTTCACACATTTTGTAATGCATGTCTCCAGACTTTCTCACATGCGTCATTTATTTCACATGGTAATTTTTCAAATGTAGGGCATGTGGTTTTATTTTCTTGTTTTAACTTTTTCATATGTGATTTTATTTTCATGTTAAATTTTCATATGGATTTATTTAACATTGGATTTTATTTTCACATATTGATTTTTCATATTTTTTCCACATTTTAATTTTCACATGTGGTTTTATTTTCATGTTTAAATTTTTTTTTTACATTTCATTTTAAATTCATATTTAAAAAAATACAAAAAATTCAAAATTTAAACATTTTAAATTTCATTTTAAGTTCATATTTAAAAGTCACCCTCAGCATTTTCACATTATTTAAAAAAATCTCCTGATAACATTTTTTAGATAGCTTTAGATAACTAAGTTTTTTTTATTTGTGGTTAATTTTTTTAGATGTGGTTTTATTTTCACAAATTATTTTTTCATAGGTGCTTTTGTTTGCATATTTTCAAAATATAACGTAGTTTTATTTTCACTTTTTAATTTTTCATATTTTATTTTAAGGATTTTATTTTCACCTGTTATTTTACTTCTTTTTTTTGTACATGTAGGTCATTAGATTTTTTTCAGGTGTTTTTTTTTTCAAATGGTTTATTATTTTAATTATTTTTAGATGAATTCACATGTGGAATTCACATATTTTCATATTTCATATTCTTTCCATAAGAGATGATGATAAACTGCATCCACAAACATAGGCAGCAACAAATCCATATTCTGCATTCATATCTGGTCTCTGGAACAAACTGCTCAATTTTCATTTGACTGTTCAATGAGACTATGGTGATAAATCTGGAAATTGCCTGGAAAATTGTCCTGCTCCGAGTTTAGTCAGGTTTGATTAAATGCACATTTGCTTAATGAGGCTCAAAATTGATACTTGATGTTTACATGGAATTTGCCTCATCAGAATTTGTCTTTCCACCTGATATATTGGCTCTGGTTGGGAGAAGACTAATCCATTCCACAGTGGGCCTGTTCGGGTTCACAGGCTTTTCACGGCAGTTTCTGTATGCAGCTCAGTGACAGACAATGTAAAGAAAAAAACTGAAATAGCAATTCATTTTGAGAGAAAATGGTTCTGTGTCAGAAAATATTAATGTTTATGTGTTTAAATTCATGTCAGTGGTAAATGATTACAGATGGACTTATTGTGTAGCAGTCGTGTCTATATCACAGTGTAACAGTGGCCTGTATGTAAGTCATAAATGAGTTAACAGACTGCAGTGCAGTTTAGGGGAAATCCGGCACAGTGTCTTAGTGAGTTTTAGTACAAAGTAATTATTGCTGTTTATACCACGGTGTTTGTTAATAAATAATGAACGAAACCTCAATTGCTGTGGTGTAAGTGGAATAAAACACTTCAAGGCATGCTGGAAAAGACGTTTTTTGGAAAATAATCATTGGAAACTTCTGGGTGATAAAGGATCACATCACCCCTTTATTCATTATTTTCCAACAAGAGCACGCCCCAGGTGTCTTATTCCATACGGACAGCTACATCGATTCATTCATGTAGTTATCACTTGTCAGCCAATCAGGTGGCAGCAGCACAATACATAAAATCATGCAGATACAGGTCAAGAGCTTCAGTAAATGAGGAAAAATATGATCTCAGTGAATTTGACTGTGGAATATTTGTCGGTGCCAGATGAGCTGGTTTGCGTATGTCAGAAACTGCTGATCCCCTAGGATTTTCACGCACAACAGCCTCTAGAGTTTACACAGAATGGTTTAAAATAATAATAATAATAAAAAAATCCAGTGAGCAGCAGTTTTGAGGGCAGAAACCCACTGTTGATGAGAGAGTTCAGAAGAGAATGGCCAAACTGGTAACTCAGATAGTAACTCTTTACAACCGTGGTGAGCAGAAAAGCATCTCAGAACGATGCCAAACCTTGAGGTGGATGGGCTACAACTACTTAAGATCACATCGGGTTCCAGTCCTGTCAGGAAGAACAGGAATCTGAGGCTACAGTGGGCACAGGCCCACTGACTGGCTGATTGGATAACTGTATGAATGAGCAGGTGTACAGGTGTTCCTAATAAAGTGGTTGGTGAGTGTATACATATTCAGTATATATAAATGACAAAACACTCCTGGTTTAAAAGACCATGCATGACTCTGCACACATGTTTAAGTCAGCAGCTCACTCTGAAGACCTGGTTATATGATACACTGTATTTGGGTATCATGACATTGACCATCTCTGCACTCCAGGTTGCGCACACACAGTAATCAGACATTTTATTACAAAGTTGATAAGTGAGGCATACGTGACCTCTTGGAATGAATCTAGAGTACATTTTCAGAACAGCGAGTCCAAAAATACAATACAATGACCATATTCCATGACTACATTGAGAATCATTACAGTGGGAATGTTGTATTCTAGCTGCAGGTCAGAAGTGACACTAACAGAGGAGTCCAGGATAAAACTACAGAGTCATTTATAACAGTGTGTGATCCATTCTATGTAATTCTGTGCTAATTCTATCATTGTAAACCATACAGTACAGTACATAATTACAATGTCCTATTTATAAGTGATACATTTATTATACCAATTTACAATTTACAAATTACAGATCAAACAACCAACCAGGATTTCTCATGATTTTGTGCTCAAACGTGTAACCGTCGTCTTTTCCAGCAGAGAATATAAGTGACGTGTTGAAATCAATTTAAAACTGAAGTATAACTGTGTGTGCTTTGCAGTGCCACCAATCAGTGAGTCTGAAATTCTTTCATTAATTATGCCAAGTCAAATTTGATAATCCTAAATAAGCTAGACTTAACAGAAATACATTCATTTCCAGTGCCCTTAAGGAAAAAAAATGATCCGAGACAAGACAGAATATTTTCCCACATCATTAAATAGGAAGTGTACTAAAGCACAAAAGAACTGGAATCCTATAACATCATAACATTTCACCGTCACCCTCTGAACTCGACCGCTAAATTGAAGAATAACACTGCAGCCGTTAGAAGTGAATGTGCTCATGCATCATAAATCTTAGTGTTGTGTTCCATGAACGGAAATTGTCAGTAAAGTGCTGAGAAAACTAACTCATCTAAACTAAACTAATGTTTGCATAAAAGCTCTGCCTTTTTTTTTATATATATAAGCACAGCCTCGTAGCTTATGCAATGCATGAAAAGGCAAAACTATAACCGTAGCACTGAACAGGACGTTAATGACGTGAGTAGAGAAAAAGGGAAGAGGTAAAACAGGAAAGATGTGTAAACGATGAGTATTATGGACCACTACATATCATCAGATAGAAATTTGCCTAGTTGTACACTCTCAGAATAAAGGGTACTAAAGGGTACTTAAGTGTACTCTGGAGTGGTTCTGTTGATGAGAGAGGACAGAGGAGAATGGCCAGACTGGTTTGAGCTGACAGGAAGTCTATATTAAGTCAGATAATCACTCTTAACAACCGTGGTGAGCAGAAAAGCATCTCAAAAACACACCGAATCTCGAGTGCTACAACAGCAGAAGACCACAGCGGCCACTCCAGTCAGCTTAGAGCAGGAATCAAAAAGGCAAAAAGGGACAGGTGAAGTTCGGAAAAATGCCACCGGGTCTTTTTCCAGTCTTTACCTGCCACACGACTGAGCTGCTTGAATAACTGCGTCAATGAGCAGCAGTTACAGATGTTCTTAATAAAGTGGCTATTGAGTGGGCCCTGGATAGTATCACTCCAAGGGCAAGGAAAGGTACAGTTTGGTACTTTTGTTTCTGAGAGCATATGCATAAAACAATCCTTGATTGCACAGTGCTTCAAGTTGGAATTGATGTTGGAGACATTACACATCCATGCAAGCAGAATGCCAATCAAAAGAACTTTGGTCACAATAATATTGCTAATGGTCTAATGGTCCACTGAAGAGCTTGTGCTGTGTAAAACGTCTGAGTCCACTGCTGTCTTACGGAACTGGATTGATATCAATATAATACAGACTTTACTGATGCATTTTGAATTATTTTTCAATATTCAGGCTGTCCCATTAGTCGACCATCATTGGGTTAATATTTAATATAATACATTATTATATTTTTATTATTATTATATATATTCATAGGAATTTGGTGGACGTATTGAGCTTTTGTTTTGGCGTTTTTTTAAACATTTACATTCAATTTCCTTCATTTTTCAAATTCCCTTCATATTTGATTGAAATAGTTTTAAATAGTAACAAAGAGACTCCATACCCAATTATTAATGATTCAAAGTCAAAATCTGAAGAAATATTTTTTTTGACAAATTGATATTGATTTTTCCTAATTGACGTCAGTGGACTCAGATTTTTGGAGCTTTAATACCATTGCAGCTGAAGCGTCAAGTGTAAATATCATTGGACCCTATCCCGAGTGGTTCATGAGGTTACTTCCTGTAATAAAAGAGACAGATTGCACATAAAGGACAAGAGCAGATCAGTACAGACTCCAGAAAGATGAGGAGGAACAAGAACGAGAGAAAGAAAAGGAATGCACGTCTACGTTCAGTCCATCTTCTCTTTCTGGACCAGCTTCGGTGCATCGACAAATTCCTTCCCATTGAAGAGGATGACAGCAGCTGTGAGAGCGCTGGCTGTGCCCCAGAACAGCATGTAGGCTAGTGTCTCTGTCATCGTGTCACCTGAGAGCGAGAGAGGTGTTAACGTCAGACACTCTTCCCTTTTACAGACAATTCACTTCAAATTACTGATCCTCAAGCATCCTTAGTTGTTTTAATTTAAGTAAATTAGAGTTTTAAGCACTATTTTTTCTTACCAGCCATAAGCAGGCACAGGATGCACATGGAGAAGGCCACCAGCATGATCATGGGTAACTAAAGGAGCAAGAAAAACAAGCGCTCAGTCGTAATCACTTCTTTAAACCACAGCACAGTCTGACCTGATTTAAAACACAATGACAGAACACTTGGGTCAACAAAACAACTGCTGTTCCTCTTCTTTTGACTGCTCCCGTTAGCGGTCGCCACAGTGGATCATTGGTCCGTGTATTTAATTTGGCACAGTTTGTACACCAGATGCCCTTCCTGATGCAACCCTCCCCAATTTTATCCGGGCTTGTGAGAGCGCACTGTTCCCTGGCCGGGAATCGAACCCGAGCCACGGAGGTGAGAGCGCTGTGGCCTAACCACTAGTCCTCCAGGGACCTAAAACTTTCTAGTTCGTTATTTCCATAATTTAAATTTAACATGGAAAAAAAATAAATAATGACCGTGAGGAATTTCCAGTCTTTCTGCACTTGAAGTGGTGTCAGGCTCTCTGATTCATCCACTGTATAGTTGCCAAGGAAGAGGTCAATGGAGTCCTAACATGGAATCCAAACACAAACCCAGAATTAACATCATGCAGTCAGCCGATTCCTCATCCTCATTACGCAGTAACACAGCAATGAAAGGCAAAGCAGTCACACTTACTTGTCTGAAGCCGTCTGAGAAGTTGTTTTTGTAATAACGAATCATAGAATTCCAGCCGTCCATTAGCAAACCCCAGTGAGTCCTCTTCCCAGTCCTGAGCCGAGGCAGGGGCAAAGTTAATAAACAGAAGCACTGTACATGATTTTTAGCTAATACTGCAGCGCTGTTGAATTCTCTAATCTGATTGGTCAGAAGGTGTTGATCAAATTGTTTATTATTAATTATTATAATAAGGATTATATAAGAATTTACAGGGACTTGTTTAGCAGACGCTCTACACAATTCAAGGCTAATAGTAAACAGACTGAAAGACATTTTATTATTACTTCAAAATGGAGGACGTTGCACATTCTTTGTCGTACAGGAGGAATAAAACACTTCAGGATGTGCTGTTATTAGAAAATAATCATCTTCGGGGTGGCAGCAGTAACTCCACTTCATGTCGGCCCGCATCAAACCACCGTGTCATTGACTTCTTCTTCTTCTTCTTCTTCTTTCGGCTTTTCCCTTCAGGGGTCTCCACAGCGAATCATCTCTCTCCATCTATCCCTATCTTCTGCATCCTCAACACTTGCACCCACTAGCTTCATCTCCTCNCTTCATCTCCTCATTTATTACCTCCATATACCTCCTCTTTGGCCTTCCTCTTCGCCTCCTGCCTGGCAGCTCCATGTCCAACATTCTCCTACCAATATACACCTTGTCATTGACTGTTTGCCTAAATAACAGCACAACCCCGAGTGGTTTATTCCTCAGAGAGCAAATACACATACCTGGTGAAGTCAGTCTTTAGTGCTCCAGTGCCTGCGTACTGTTTAGCACATGCATTAGCGTTGTCAGCCCAGGCTAAAAGAGAGAGCAACAACCCCGATTAACTAAAGTCAGGTACAAGACGGGTTTGTCCAACACAGAACCATAATGGAGTGTTATACAGAACGGTACAGGGTTTTAAATGACACATTATTATGAAGAATGTCAGCGGTTTATGTACAGCATCGTTAGGTTATGAAAAGGAAGAAATGTGTAAACACCGTTCTTGTAGATCTTCTCAAAATCAGCTTGCTCTTCAATCTTCTGGCCAGCATGAAGGACTCCCATCCTCTAAAACAAAATAAATTCATCAGGGTCTACTACCAGCAAGCATCTAATATACTCATTTTATTATTCAAGTCTGCATTGTTTAAAAATGTTTGCATATTAAAATGAAATATATATGAACATCCTGGTCATGCCCTTTTTTTTTCATTCAAATGGTAAGACTCTTAACGATGTGTAAACGATCATCTCTTAGCATCAACTCAAAATATTTCATTATGCATTACTACTTTCAGTGACTAAAAACAATCATTGTATCTGTATTAGTAACTAATCCTACTGATCAGAATTCAAAGCTCATTCACAGGGACTTGTATAACGCACACTCCACATAATCTAATCCTTTACAAGATTAAATATAACTATAAATGGCTAAAGCTTATATGTTGCTCTTTAATAAATATAAAGCTGTGGTATAAGAGGAATAAAACACACTGGCAGGTACTAAGAAAATAACCATCGGGTTGGTGGAATAGATATTTTCCTATAACAGTACATGCAGACGTGTTTTATTCCTTACTTCATGTATTTGTAGATTATTCATAAGGCAGACGGTGATGTCTGTGCCACTTCTCTCACCTGAAGCTGGCTCTGCAGGGAACGCCTGGCCAAAAGGCTCTGAATCACATTGGTACGATCCAGGCAGTCCATGCAGTTACTGCGGAACGTTCCACTCTGCTCGACCACCACCTTCCCGTCCGAGTTCAGCATGAAGTACCTGCAGAGCCGAAGTGTACGTTAAACGAGCTACAACACTGCTTTAGCGCACAGATTTAAAATACTAGCACGGTGTCATGACGTGAAGCAAACAGAGATGCGACCTACGCAAATTCATCCTGCATCTCAGCCACGGCGTCCACCAAGATCTGCAGGCGATTCCATCTCATCTTACTGCACTCCTTATGGAAATCGAAGGCGATGTACCTGGAGTGAGGAAAGTTAATCAATCCAGAGGACTCAAATAGCAACCGAATTATTATAGATTCAAAACCACACTCCAGAACCGCAAAGTGAAAAACGGGAGATAGAGCTGCGTCCTTACTTGATGCTCCCATTATCCATGTTGCTCGCCAATTTGGCGAACGCCTGCTCGAGCGGCAACTCTGAACCCTTCTGATTGACCTACGGAATAAAAAAAAACACTGATGTGTTAAACCGTAAACAAACACAATGCACAGCCATCTGGGGTATATTTAAAAAAATATATATTTCAAATATTTTTTACCAAATTCAGAATCACTTGCTTCCCGTAAATGAGGATCTGGGAGTCAAAATGCCTCTGGAATCCATCGACCTACGGGAGATTAAAATATTGGTTAAAAGTCTTTCCTAGCTGAGATGAGTTCATAGGTAAGACGTGATTAACGCAGCATGTGTAAGTTTCCATCCAGCAGATGGTGCTGAGGATCTGCTCTACAGACACTAAGCATTTTTTCGGTTCACTAGACAGATGGATCAGTCTTTTGCGTCACCTCCTTTTGAAATCCGTGAGGTCCAGGAAGTGTTCGTGATATCTGATTGCAGTTTATTTATCATCTGAATATGAGAAATGGATAGTTCATTTATAGGAAAATTATAAACAATGGGGTGGGTGTGATGATGGAGTATTACTATTACCACACCTACATTGATTATTTTCCATCCAGAAGTGTTTTATTCCTCTTATACCACAGCAGTTTGCCAATTAAAGCAATTTCTATTAATGCAAGAATGTTTTATCTATTTATAGTTATGTTTAATGTTGTGGAATGTCCATGAAACAAGCTTGTTCCTGTTATCAGTTATGTTATAGCAGCTGTAAAGTAAAGAGTTGTTCCCTTTGATTCTCTCTCTCTCTCTCTCTCTCTCTCTCTCTCTCTCTCTTGTAGTTAATAAGACAAAAAACAAAAACAAAAAAACCCCACAGCCTCTCATGTTACTGAGAAACCAGAAAGTGAATTTTCCTCTTTTCTGTGTACTGACTGTTACAAAGCGCTCACACTGCAGACTCCTTTCATGTTAAACGTTAAATAAACATCTCGCAACAACAACAAACCCCTCACTATATGAACATTTTTCTCCAAAAAATTACAGTACGTATTCTTAATCTGTTCATTATTAGGCTTAGATGTGAAAAGTCCGATGTACAAGTCCTTGTATTAATGTAATGACACATTATAGAGTTATATTATAGCATATATATTACAGCGGGAACATTAACAGAAACCTGTCATTTACGTCACACGCAGAACTTCAGGCCGTGCTATTATAGACAATTCATCGGCACCTTTTGACGCTGTGGAATAAAGTGGAATATAATAATACATCAAAGGCGTTTCCTTTCGAAGGTTATGAAGGTGTTTCTTTTCATCACGTAATCCCCTCCATTCGTGTATATCATGTAATTCTTAGTAGGACGCATCACAGGACCTTTACAGTCACTACTCCCTCCAATAAAAAGCCTAATCCACAAACTAGCACTTTGGTAAACTAAAGTAGATCTAAACATTTGGTGTATAAAGTGCTGATGGTGACAGCACGATGTAATGAAGTGATCAGTGGTGAAATGAGTAATGTTATTAGCTCAGGAAAAACCCTCAGGACCTCAGAAAATACGGCTCCAGATCTGATTGATGATCTGATGAATGATGCAGATGGATTTTAAGGAGTGGGTTTTGGTTTTACTGATAAATGTCAGTAGAACAACCAACAAGTGTGTAATGTTATAATATCGCACTGATGAAAACCTGCCTATCATGCTAAATCTGTATATTACTGACACTGGACTTATACTTATACGTCTGCATCTCCACATATTCAGCTTCATATACTCAGACTGTTGGTTTTTTTAACTTCCTGTGCCTGTGCTTAATTTAGTTTTTAATTTAGTCTGTGTTAATGGAGTGGCTGTTAATGAGTCAAGTTCATTAATGAATCTTATTTGCCCCACAAAATTCCTTCCAATTTTAATTTAGAAAGATTGTTTGAAAAATCTGACTAAGCATGCTGTAATATAAAAAATGAAAACACATTGAAATGCATAAAGCCTGTACAGACCTCAGATCTGACGTAAAAACGTTTTTTTTTTTAAATTACTTTCCTGCTTGTTAAGCTTTTATTTCAGCCTGAAGTTTTTTTTTTGAATGACAGAGAGGATTGGGAAACCCTGAGCTACCACACACTGGAACATGGAAGGAGAAGTTCTCCTCTTTCACTTACAGCCCATGTGCCACGTGAGTCACGTAAAATACGTACTTAGTGTGTAGAAATGACAATAACATTCAAAAAAAAAAAAAAGACAGACATCAGAAGAGGCCTCACGTGATTGGTGGTGCTGCTGATCTGAGGCTTGGGCTTGTACTTCAGGTTGGGTCTCTGGGACCAGAAGAAAGGCATGGAGCCTCGAGTCTGTTAGAGGAGGCGGTGAAAGAGAGAAAGCGATGACAAGTAGAGCATTTACGCACAAACACACACAGCACATCTCTTATCCATTCATAGCAAAATATTTTTTTACCCCCACAATCTGCTGCACTGTATTTATTATTATTATTTATTTTGGATTATTATTTCATTATTATTACTTAGCGTCTTACTTTATTGTTACTTAATTAGTTTACTAAGTATGGGCTTTCTGTGCAACAAAACAATTTCCCTCAGGGATCAATAACGTATTCTCTCTCTCTCTCTGTGTGTCTCTCTGTCTCTCTCTCTCTGTCTCTCTCTCTCTCTGTCTCTCTCTCTGTCTCTCTCTCTGTGTCTCTCTCTCTGTGTCTCCGTCTCTCTCGCTGTCTCTCTCTGTGTCTCTGTCTCTCTCAATTCAATTCAGTTCAATTCAATTCAAATGAGCTTTATTGGCATGACTGTGTAACATCACTATGTTGCCAAAATAATAAATATAGTATACAGATATACAGATAAATATAATCCAGGGGAAACACATATACATGTCCATATTACACATGTAGGTTTAAATAAATAAATAAATAAATAAATAAATAAATACAGAGAGCAGTTATAGATGTGAAGGAGGGATCAGCCTTTTTCTCTCGTGTGATGGCAGGAGGAGACGTACTGCACTGCCAGGTGGAAACACTCTCTCTCTGCCTCTCTCTCTGTCTCTCTCTCCGTGTCTCTCTCTCTCCGTCTCTCTCTCCGTGTCTCTCTCTCCCACTGTCTCTCTCTCTGTGTCTCTCTCTCTCCCTCTCTCCATGTCTCTCTCTCTGTGTCTCTCTCCTTGTCTCTCTCTCCTTGTCTCTCTCTCTCTGTGTCTCTCTCTCTCTCTGTCTCTCTCTCTCTGTGTCTCTGTCTCTCTCTCTGTGTCTCTCTCCATGTCTGTCTCTCTCAACAATTATGTTTTTTAAATCCGTTTATTTGGAGCATTCTCCATGCAAATACGCTGTCAACTTCTGACCAATCAGAATCGAGAATTCAACAGCACCGTGATTTAACGTTAAACATTTTGCCGTAACAACAAATGCTTGTGGATGATTAGAGGGGTTCAAGAAGTGCCATGAAAAATCATTAAGGTTTTTGGTAGCACAAACGAACTCATTAGAGATTTCGGTTGTTTCCTCAGGCAGCTCATTATAGGTTCAGTGATTAGCACAATTCTTTCAGAGACAACGCCGGATCTCTAGTGTCGCCCTTTATATTGTAATAACCTTTTCTAAAATGCCTTTTAAACCATGTTTGACCTCATCTGCTTGGATTGTGTCTTGTCTTACTCATCAGTCGCTTTGAATAACAGCTCCTGAATCATTTCACAGCTAAACCTCTGCTAATGTTGCTCTTTTAATGGCTTGCTGATAAACGCTGATTCATGCTGGCTTTTACTGACCTGCACAAAGGAAGCTCTGCTGTTATTATACAGCACTATCTGTTCCGTTTCAACAAAGTTAGCGGCGTGTCCTTCCGAGTCGATCCCTGAAACAAAGGGGTACACAGTGAAGAAACGTCACGCTATACGCAATACCGTGCGTGTACTGCCGTGTGTCGGGACGCTGCCTACCTCGGACGTAGTAGCGCACACCGGCTCGGAAGCAGCTCCTCCTGGAGATGAGGATCCATTCAAATACCTTGCCATTAATGCAGCATGGCTTCATCACAATAACTGGTGAGCAGAGTTAAGGCTAGACACGGCTTACACACGGTGCAATCACATACACAGTAGACTCAATGACAGTGGCAGTTTTGCCACTGAAGGATACAGCCATGGATGACGGGAAAGGTGAATTTGTGGAGCTAAAAAAGCAGAATGCACAAAAATCAACACAGATCTGAAGTCATGCAGGTTTACGCAGAAGTTTATAATCTCATGTATTATTTTTGGGAAGCGCTCACATAAATTCTGCACTATCTGGAACGTAGTATACTTCTGTCTTTGGTCATTTGTCTTTAATTAAACGGCAGCAATTTTTCTCAGCTTGAAAAACATGGAGGACAGAACTAAAGCTCTGGTTAAGCATTAAGCAAAATGTGCTGTTATACAAAAATAATCAATGATAGCGTGATGTGATGCAGTCTGACACTTCTCCGACTACTTTTTATCCATTTAGAGTTATATTCAGTGTTGTGGAATGTCCATGAAACAAGCCAGTTCCTGTTATCACTTACATTATAGCAGCTATAAACAGTCATTCCCTCCCTGGCTTCTCGTTTCCCTCTTGCACAAATTCAGCTTGTTATGTGAGCGAGAAACCACAAAGCTGTCTGTACTGGAAGCTTTCCTATGTTTCTATGTGAAGATGGAAATTTACAGCTTTACCTCTGCAGCAGCCATTCTCTCATGAGGGAGCCGAGCTAAAGCCTCCTTGTACCACTGAGTTACAGAAGGGGCAGCATCCCTCATCCACTTGTGAAGAATGCATTCCTTAGCCAGAAGC
>CM074973.1:4778465-4790122 GCA_037577455.1 Pangasius macronema
TAATAATAACATCTATTATGATAGCAGAAGACACTGACCTACAAGCATATGTGGACAGTGTTATATTTATTTTAACAATTAATTAACATCATTTTTATTATTTTAAATATAATTTTGTTATTTGGATTTAATGGTCAGATTAAATATAATGCAGTTTTGGGGCATTTTGAGGCAGGCACTAACACACGCTAAATTAATTAATTACATTTCTAGTAGTAGTAGCAGTATTATTATTATTATTATTATTATTATTAGTAGTAGTAGTAGTAGTATTATAAGAAAAAAAAGAGGGTTTGAGGTAGTAGAGGATGTTTTCACTGTTGGAATTCTGAAGACCAGTTTAGTCGATAAAAATATAATTATAAATACAATACATTTAATACAAAGAGCTGTTAAAGGTGTTAAAGGAAAGATAAGGGAAAGTGGGATGTGTGGATCTCATTGAAATACAGCATTCTAAAGACGACCAGAATTTTCTTCATGTCTTAAGATATGTTGGAAGTTTTGGTGTAAAAGTTTAGAACGTTTTTTGGTTTGTTTGAGGAGGAAGGAAGAGAGGATCAGAACATCCAACAGTGTCCAAATCTCAGTGTGGCTGCTGGGTATTTTCCTAAACTTCCTGAAACACTGAAATATAGGTCAAGTGTTTACACTTCTTTCGTTCTTTCTTTCTTTCTTTCAACAAACTTTTCCATATTTGAATATAATAATAATAATAACGACATCAAAACTATGAAACATCAAACATATCGAATCACACAAGGGACCAAAATGTGTCAAATAAATCCAAACTATCTTCCACAGATTCTTCCTAGTAGCTTATTTAGTACTTAAAAAGAAATTCTTAGCAACAAATCTCACTTTTCCTGCTCTGAGGAAGCCAGATCATACATTTTACTTAATATTAGATTTGAAGTAGTAATGTATGTGCAGTACACGTCTATGCCTAGAGTTGCCTAATGTTTCCTTATCGTATGGCACCTATGATCTCATATACCTGTGACACACAAGTATGGCAGTGTATGTCTGCAGGAAGTTGAGTTAATAATCACTGGATCATGAATCCTCGTCTCTCCCTCCCACACTTCACCCGCAGTGTCCATCATTCACTGCACACACACGCTGACAAACGGGGTGTCAGGCTGAGTGACTTATCCCATGATGACATACACCACAGGGAACCACAGAGAAGTTACAGGTCACATGGTTTAACCTTGAATCCACCATATCTACCTCATACACCATCTCTGACTTGCCGCCAGGTTCCCTATTAATTGTCTTTGCTTCTCTGTTTCACTTCTTGTGTGTTGCGAATTTGTCACAACAGCTAGGGAACTGTTAAAGAAATGAAAAACATAAGAGCGAGAGAGACACAATAAATACAGTGCTTAGCAGGGCGCTAAAGGAGTGACAGTGAGTGTTCAGAGTCAAAGCACATCCATGCATATTGAAACTATAGTGAACGTGTCCGCTGAGGCGCAGATATACAGAGCCGCTGCTGTGACATTGTTTAAAAAATACAGCGTAGCCATGCGGCAATATATTAAGCCCATGAGTTAAGTTTCTCAAAATCTTTTTAGTTACAACAAAATAGTTTACTGGTTTAAGAAACGAATCGAATTTGAGTATTGTGGCAGTAACCTGGGCATGGAGGCGACTGATCACAAAACACTTCGTTCTCGGAATGACGCATAAAGACAAAATGGAGTCGTTGATGTTGCGACATGGATATACCATTAGCCCACTTCACCTTTTGAGAATTCTCAAAGCGAATATTTTCTTCGCTTATTCCTGACAAATAATTAACTGGAGGCTAGTACGATGTTCCACAGCATATTGTGGTTCCACGTTATTGGCATCAAAGCCATGAGATATTTAGTGAAGAGTTATCTTGTGGCATGACTATATTGGTTTTCGTGCTTTTAAAGGAAACTAATGTATGATGTGGCAGAGTGATGCGGTTTGACATGAGCGTAACCACCCACAGTGGATTATATTCCTATAACTGCGCTGCACAATGTGCTTTTTTATTGAAGGACACAAAACACATGTGTTTATAAGAAAATAATCGACACCGGGGTGGTGTGATGCAGCACGATGTGAAGTGGAGTGCCATTAGCACCCTGAAGTAGAGTAGTTTTGTATAATGTTGTGGAGTGCGTTATTCTGCTTAGACCACAGCGATTTGCCTACGATTATAAGGTTTCATTTATTAATGTACGACACATCATGTTGTAGAACATCTGAGAGAAGAGTTCCTGTTATCAATCATCACCCTGACCAGCCTCATCTCTCTCTCTCTCTCTCTCTCTCTCTCTCTCTCTCTCTCTCTCTCTCTCTCGCTCGCTCTCTCTCTCTCTTTCAGAAAAACAAACAAACAAAAAACACAGCTTGTCATTTTACAGAGAAACATAACTCTATCTAATATAACTCTATCGTTCATGTTACAGCCGGAACTAGTGTCCGATCTGTGCTGTTATACTAACATAATGCACACCTTCTGACCAATCAGATTTGAGCATTCAGCTGCTCTGTGGTATAAAGTTACATTTAATGTTGTGGAATGTCAAGACAAGTTAGTTCCTGTTTTCACTTATATTATAGCAGCTATAAACAGTCGTTCCTTCTCCCATAAATGTTAAATAAACATCTCCTCACAGAAAGCTTCACCATATGAATGAAGTTTTGCTTTGTTAAATAACAACCCTTCTTAAGATAAAAAAAATGTGTGTATGAGCTGTTACTATAGAAACAGTAACATATTAGAACTAACACATTAAAATCAACCTAGAAACTACATTCCAGCTGAAACTACTGCCCTAGCTGCTGTTATAGAAAATTAATGAACATCAATCAGATTCAAGAAACTGATATAATAAAAAAAAAGAAACCACAGTCACCTCAGCAGCTCTTTAGAGATATGATTTCCAACATGTGGAAAAAAGGGGGCTCTCCCTTATTGGGTCCCTGATCTTCTACTACTTCTAACCACCAACATTTACAGAGAAGTAGAACTCCACTGTACTATTTAAAAATGCCCCACTTTCGGGTGTTCTACGGAAGTTAGTAGTTTAGTTTAGTTTCCGCCCACACCCCGCTCAGACTCTTTTGTGTGGTTCTCCAAAGCTGCATCATCACTTCATATACTTAAATCTGATTTCAACAACAATAAAACAACAACAACAAAAAAAACCTTCTGCTTTGATACTACCTTCATTACATCTGGTCAGTGTTTAAATATGTCAAGTAAAAACTGGACAGTAGGAGCGGGCCATTATAAAATTACTCACTTCCATATTCAGTAGCTAGCATCAGCAAAAAAAAAAGAACCGCAGTGAAACTCTGTGGAACTGGTGAACTCATGTCAACCCTCCACACATCGAGACAGCGTCATCTACTCCGACTGTCCCACATCGCAGTCCTTCACTTGCTGCAGTAACCTGTGAACTTTTTAAAGGTTGTTTTTTTTGTTGTTGTTGTTTTTACTTTTTTCTTTTATTGGTCTTTTTGTTGTTTTTGTCTCTTTAATTAGCATTTTCTCATTTTTCACTCAACTCCAAAAGGACAGCGTATGTAATTCTTGCAAAAATTAACATTGCTGATGTAAAAATGATGAATCTCTCTCCATCTGGGCTTCCTTTTAACTGAGTTCAAAATAAATGCAGAATATTTCAATGATCTTTTTTTCGTATTAATTTCTATCCGCTGCGCCTGCCATGAATGTGATGACCACAGACAAGAATATCAGCATTTTTAAATCAACCAACCAACCAACCAACCAACCAACAAACCAACAAACCAACCAACCAACCAACCAACCAACCAACAAACCAACCAACCAACCAACCAACGAACAAACCAACCAACCAACCAACCAACCAACCAACCAACCAACCAACCAACAAACAAACAAACCAACCAACCAACAAACAAACAAACAAACAAACAAACCAACCAACCAACCAACCAACCAACCAACCAACCAGCCAACCAACCAACAAACAAACAAACAAGCAAAAAAACCCCAGAAAATTCAAATTCACTTAAATGAGTTCCCTTAAACAAACATCACTTTTATCATTCAGTTAAATAAAAGGGCAGTGTAACACTTATTTTTATAGAAATGGATTTTGTAGAATTCAGTTTTCAGTCAGAGGTTAGAAAGTGGCCTACTAGCATTATCAGTGTAAATAAGCTAACATGACCCGGTTTCCTCCTGATTACACACGAACGCCACAAATCCTGACAAAAAAGGATTTTGTATTGCTCCAGTGTTGGTAAGTTGGATAAAAGTCCATAAGAAGAACTTGGGTAAAACTTTCTCTGGGGTCTGTCTCAGGCTAAGATATGTATTGTCAGGGCGTAATTTTAAAAAGGTATTATATAGTCTTTATATAGTTTTGAACGAATGGGTTCTCTGTTCTTTTCTCAGTGCAGTGAAACATGATAAGATTAATGCCTGTGGCAATAAAATGCAGAGATGTGGTCGAGATTTGGCTGAAAAGGTGTGACATGTAGCTGATGATTATTTTCCTACAACAGCGTGTCCCAAAGTGTTTTATTCCTTTTATACCGCAACAATTTACCGATGATTAGAATTTTGTATTAATTACAGAACATCATATCGTTATACTGTACATTTATAGTTATGCCTGCAAAAACACGTATGACTTGTTATAGCAAGTATAAACATTAGGTCCTTCACTAGCCTCTTTTTTTCCTCAACAAACAAACAAACAAACAAACAAACAAACAAACAAACAAACAAAAAGAATCATAGCTAGCCATGTTACGAAAACGTAAACTTCAGAAATTGCAATATTAAGAAACCGTAAGAAGCACAGTATCCTGAAGAGGTCAGAAAGCATAAAATCGATTAATAAATGCTAAACGACTCGTCACAGAAAACCTCATCATATTGTTTTTCTAAATGGGGCGTCTGCCATACAAGTCCCTGTGTTACTATAGTAAAGATAACATATTAGAAGAGGCGCATTAATACAAATTAATACAGCCGGAACTATTGCCAGAGCTGATGTTATAGAAAATTAATCAACAATGTCTGACCAAACGAGCTTTGGTATGATAATGAATTAAAGCAAATTTCTGGTACTCATTAACTCAATCTACAGTAAAACAGGAATTTTTGGAAATTTTTGGAATTGACGTTTATTCTGTTTATAACACTCTTATAACGCATCTCACTTCAGAGACTGTAATATATTTATGTATGAAGCACATATGCAAGTTCTCACTGATTCTGATTTTGAAATTTGCCATGTCATCCTGAATAGAAAAAGATCTACATCAGTTTACATCTGCATATTATACAACGTTTTTAAATGTTGCAATACGTTAAGAATAGTGACATAGTGAACGCATTAAAAATGATGTCATATAAATGTAATATCTAATGAGCAACACTTTCATTTCCTGTGGTATTATGTGTGCACCACCCCGGTTAGTGAGAATGTCATCGTATGTAGGATGCTATGCCCTGTAGCTCTGAAGTGTAATGTGTAGGCATATATAGAGGCTTATTTTTTCCAAACTACTATAAAAGGATTAGTAAATTTACACTTAGTCATTAGGGACACTCTCTTTTCAAAGAGTTCATCTCACAGAAGTGTCCATCCATCAACCATCATCTTAAATCTGCTCATCTGCCATCCTCATGTCATCTCAGGGAGATTTTCATAACCACTGGCACCTCTGGATTGCTCGAAACCTACCTCCTGAGTTTTATAAAGCTGCTTAGTGACAATGTCTATTGTTAAAGTTGCTACAGAAATAAAACTGAGATCAAATTTGAGAGCAGGTTGGAAGTCAGATGTCAGAAAATATAAAGATAAAATTCAAAGAAACTGCCAAAGTGACAGATGGTAAATAAAATATCTATATTTTATTATATTTTATACAATACTCTTATTTCATAAAACATTACATATCGCCAGTTATGTAATGCAAATTATAATTATAGACTAACATAACACATAGTAAATGTTTACGCCTATTCGATAAATGCGCAAAAAGCAAACCTCAATTTTTACTTCTGTTATAGCCAACTAAGCTGTTATAGCTAGCTTATAGCTAGCTAATGTTACTGCAACGAGCAAGCTAATATCAACATTACTTGTAGTCTAACTAAAAAGTGAGGTTTGCATTTTGCCAGTTTAGAAAACGCCTCATAAATACAGCATATACTGTTAAGGTCAAAATTATTAGCCCCTAAGGAGATATGGAACATTTTCCTAAAATTCTGTCCAATGTTAACATCATTCCTAAAACTTTACAGAGTAAAACATATATCAGTTAACAGGCCACCATTTGGTGTATTTTGGATTTTTTTTAAATCTTCAAGATTGCTGTATAACAAATGTATTGAAAATTATTAACCCACATGTGAATTCTTCTAGAAAATGTAGCAAATTGGAATTTTTTAGCTTTCAAACCACACCTGAACCCCATCTGACTTGAATGACTCAGTAAATAAATCAGTCAGCACTGGACTCTATATAGACTCCAATGAACAGGGCTAGTGGCACTTGAAGACTTACGTTCTTTGTAACACGTAATTACACCATGCCAAAAAGCAGAGAAATAAGTCTGGACCTCAGAAAGAAGGTAGTGGATGCCCATCATCAGGGGGATGGCTATACTGCCATTTCCAAGTGTTTCATGGTGTCTAGAACAGCTGTATGTTGCATCATCGCAAAGTAGAAGGAGACACTTTCTAACAGAAAGATTTCTAATACTTTGGAGAGAAAAATCATCAGAAATATCAACAAGAACCCCTGGATCTCTGCGAAGATGATTGTTGCTGAACTGGTCTCTTCTGGATTTGAAGTATCAAGGAAGACCGTTGTGAGGGCTCGTCATCACGAAGGGCTTCGAGGTCATCAGCCAAAGAAAACTCCACTTTCACACAGCGGCACTTTGAAGCCAGACTGATGTTTGCCCGTGACCATTTGAAACATGGGGATGAGTTTTGGAAGTCTGTCCTTTAGTCCGAGACAAAACTGGAGCTGTTTGGGCACATGGATTTTGCTTTTGTTTGGCAAAAGAAAGAAGAGGCTTTCAACCCTAAAAACACAGTTCCCACTGTTAAACATGGTGGTGGGAATATAATGTTGTGGGGCTGTTTTGCTCCTTCAGCGACAAGGAACCTTGTTCAGGTGCATGGGGTCATGAATAAAGAAGATTATTTTGATATTTTGAAGGACAACATAAAGAAATCTGCTGCAAGTCTGGCTTTAGGTCACCGTTGGGTCTTCCAGCAAGAAAATGACCCAAAATGACCCAAAGCACACGTCCAAGTCGGTCCAAAAGCCCGGATCTCAATCCTATTGGGAATCTATGGCGGGAGCTCAAGGTTAAGGTCCATGCTCGAAAACCATGTAATTTGGATGAGATGGAACAATTTGCCAAGGAGGAATGCCTGAGATCCCTCAAGAGACACCTAGTCAGGAACTACAGTAAGAAGTTGCTTTCAGTTGTGAGTCAGAAAGGTTACACTATTGACTATTAATTGACTATTAATTGTCAGAAGGCTAATAATTTTGGCTTTGTCATTTTTGTTTTTTCTTGTTTCAACTCGGTGCATCAGTAAAATATCTTCATCAAACTTCATATCTTCATTGTTGAGATTTTTTCTTTCTTCTTTTGGAGGTAACTCTACTATAAACACTTTGGTTATTGGTCATTTCCTTGGAAAAGCTGAGGGTTTTGTTCGATTTTATAAGGGGGTCTAATAATTTTGACCTCAACTGTAATATGTTCTTGCATAGACCAATACATTTACTGTACATCATATTAGCCTATAATTATAATTTGATAACTGGCGATATGTAAGGGGTTAAAACAAGAAGAGTACATATGCACATAATGCACAATTTAGAACTTATTATTCAGAATAAAAAGCTAAAAAGTGAGCTGAAATAATGAACAATTTCCATTTCGTTTTTTATTTACCACCTGTTAATTTGGAAATTCACTTTCTTAGAATTTTATCTCCATATTCTCTGACATCAGACTTTCATTCTCTCAAAATATCTATATTCTTGAAAAGTAAGCCTTGGGGCCATGCTTGGTTTCAGCCTCTTAACTCTTTTACTCAGTTTCCTTCCTTTACCTAAAAATAGGCCGCTGGTGCAACAGCTGCGAGTTGGTCCGCACTAATACATTGTGCAGTGTCTCTCAGTTGCAAACACGTGGGATGGCAAAGAGAAATCCTCTGTTGTTTGTGTTTGTACAGTGCCATGACATTTTCCCATGACATTTAACATCACAGGGTTAAAGACAGTGAATCTAACAGTGCATACATAAAAGTCCAAAATCTCTGCAGAGTGCTGGTTTATAATCCAGACAAACTAACACAATCAAACATAACTGCTAAATAGTGACGCTACAAGTGGACTGGGCTTTGCGCTCAGCTCTCTGAGACAAGACACGTGAAATAAAAAATTGAACATTTTTATTGAGTGAAAAGTAAAATATACTAAATCATTAAACAGGTCTTTTGACATGTATTTGATCTTACAAAGTAACTTGCAAAGTAATGTAAATTTGACTATATTGCCTGTATTGCAGTATGAAATTGCTATGTATGAAAGCTGTGGTGTGACTCTTTATGTGGCAGCATCATGTTCCATGACCGGAAGATATTATGTAAGTTAGCAAGCTAATTAGCTTCGATATTTTAGTCAACTGTACTTTAGTCAACAGAAGGCGTCTCATACAGACATTACATAACATAATCTACATTACCTCTTAATTTTTGTATTATGTTATGCAATACTGTGCTGTTAATACACTAGTAAACAATGCTCACAGTACGCTCAACAAGATTCAAGACACTGTATGTCCGATTGATGGCATATTTTGCTGTGCACAGTCCAAACTGGTGTCATTTTCAAGATAGCAAAAAAGACATCAACTTTTTTTTATTATTATTTTTGTAAAAAAAAACTGAAATAAAGACTAAGACTAAAGAATAAGTATGACTGCTTAATAAGCAAGAATCTGTTCAAATGACTTTGAGGAGAGAAGGAAAACAGAGAAGAAAATGAAGAAAGGAAACTCAAATTGGGCCAAAAGAGAAACGAGGAAGGAAAAGTAATACACGAGGATCAAAACACGAGACAGACGCAGGAAAGCCCGTAGCTAGATAACCTGTATATTTCGTCTTCCATTTTTTTCACGTTTAAAAAAAGATTACAACGCAAACATGGAATCAGAAATGTGTGTTTGGACTTTTGTTTGCAGCAGGCACAAGGTGACAAGAGCATACACTGTGTGTGTGTGTGTGTGTGTGTGTGTTGGTGTATGTGTGAGTGGTGAGGAAGAGGCGTGGGTGGGTGTCTTTGGGCTTTCACAAACAAGAATGCTTCATGGTTTCTCCTCTCTATTCTCCTTTTAGTGCGTGAAAGTTGTGACATCAGTGGAGTTTCCCCATTACTGTCTACAGAGCTCCGCTTTAAAAGCAGCTGAGCACACGGGAGCACCATTAGCCATCACGAAAGACAGACTCCAGTCAGATACCTGGAGCTGCAATCAGAAGACTACATTTCTCCTAAAGGACTAACTACTGAAAGACTCAGAGATGGCCAGTGACAGTCAGGTTGTGCTAGATGTGGACGCACCCCGGGTGATGATCGTACGTGAGAAGGCCACGTCTGCTTCAAGAATTTGGAGAACATGTGGAGTTCTGCTTGCCGTGGCTCTCTGCGCTGCCGCTGCTGTCTGCTTTAGTCTAAACAAGGTGAGATGCGTGAATAGAGACATGACACTGCTCTATAAGTGTGTTAATATTTACCTCTGCAATAACATAGTTCCTCTTTCTCTCTTGTTCATTTAACAGACGCAAAGTAGTCCAGATGAAACCCAAGGTGAGTTCAATTCAACTCTTGTTCGAGATAATTATTTACGCTTAGCTCTGAAACTTCTTCTGAAATTCAGGACGCTAATGACATCGTTTCTTTTCATCGTCGTCTTTAGTTCGTGTGTGACTCCGTCTAAAGGCTCTGACGTTTCCGACGCTAAGTAGAGAGTCCATTCTGACATGAGTCAAAACAGAAACAGAGTAGCTACAGCAATAAACAAACGAACACAGGTTAGGAATGCACCAAAGGAATTTCAGTTCCGAGTTCTAGACTAAGACAAAGAAAATCAAACTGGCACTGAAATTTGATTCGAGATTCTTGTAATTGTATCCTGTACGAATTTGATCAGTTGCATGCATGGTGTGTGACAGAAATATCAGCTGTACCGATCCTTACAGTGCCGACTCTAGATCAGTAAAGAGAATTAAATATCAAAGGAACAAGAAAACATATCTAATTTGCATTTTTCTTTCCCTGAAGGTCACTACGACTCACAGTTTTCTAACGCGTCTGTGAAGTGGCTTGACAGTGCAGACCAGTCTTTCGCGTCGGGCTTAAAACTGAAAGGCAACGAGATCACGATCCTCCGTAACGGCCTCTACTTCGTCTACAGCCAGGCCTCGTACCGTCTGAGCTGCACAGCCGATAATGAGGAGTCCGAGGGCCAGGTGATGCACATGAGCCACACCGTGTCTCGCTGGTCTGACTCCTATGGCTCATGGAAGCCACTGCTGAGCTCCACGAGATCAGCCTGCAAGAAAACACTCGAGGCGTACCAAACCCACTGGTACGGTGCTATCTACCTTGGAGCCGCTTTCAATCTGGAGGCCGGAGACCGACTGCGCACTGACATGGACAAGAAGCTGCTGTCCAAAGTGGAGACCGCCGGCGGGAAAACGTTCTTTGGAGCGTTCTCCTTATAACGATCTAAAATGTTGTTATTTTGGAACTTTGCTATGGTTCCTAGACACGGAACCAGACGGAGAAACTGTTGTTTTACATTAAAACACACCTAAACGTAAATTAATTTTAATGGAAGCTAAATATTTTTCAGTCTTCCACCACTGAACGACTTTTATTTATTTATTTATAACAAAAAATTATTTATTCGCTTATTTATTATATGTCCTCATATTTGTGTTATTTATTTAAGTTGTGTAATTGCATTTTAATTTCATGAAAAAACAATAAAACTGAAAAAAAAAGAAAAGAAAGTCTTTTGTGCGGTCTTGGCATTTTACTGACTTGTTTTATTTGAAACGACTGAAATTTTTCTCCAGCATTTTCCTTTCTGCATAAGATTACCCAGATCACTGCGATTCTTACTACTGTTTATTACTCACACTCTTTATGGTGTTATATTCCTTCTCACAAAAAATTTAGGGATAGAATTTCATGTTGCAAAGTAAAAATAAATAAATAAATAAAAAAAAGTACTCACGACTAAAGAGTCTATTGATTATCCAAAGAGATTTATATAATGACATAAGCAATGAATTTTCCTTCATTTATGATCCAGTGGAATCAATCAAGCAAAGCAAAGAAAACAAAAAGAAAACAACACATACTATATTCTTCAAATATTAAATCTAAAGCCCTAAAGGTTCTTTAATTTGTCACGAACTATCCTTTAATGATCCCTAAAGAACAAATTTGTCGAAGGGTATATCATCATATCATCTGTCATTATTTTATTAATAGTGAAGTGACTTTGTGGCCAAGTGTGGTGACCCATACTCGGAATTTGTGCTCTACATTTAACCCATCCAAGTGCAC
>CM074973.1:4792070-4812151 GCA_037577455.1 Pangasius macronema
ATGTGCAGTAAAGGGTTAATTTACTTACTTTCAGTTATGTTTTAATTTTTACTTACTTTACTTACCTTTTTATTTTTTACTTAGTTTGTTTATTTATTGATTTGCTTACTGTACATTCATTCATTTATTCATTCATTCATATATAGCACCGTTCTAACACTCACTATGCAAGGCAAAGTTCACAAAATTAAAAAAAAAAAACAAAAAAAAAACAAAACAAACAAAAAAAACACCAAAAAGAAGAGTACATATGATACAAAAGCAAAGCAGATGTTTGGTAATGACCTGGCAAATAATTTCTCCAGAGTGCTGAGTCCTGAGGACATAAAACACACACTCCACATTTATTTTATCAAAGAGTATAAAACTGAAAAGGCAGTGAACCTGAGTACGTGATATCATCTTTTTGTTAGAAATAAATAGGTATCTGTGGTCAAGACAACGTAGACTGTCTTAGACTACATCTGAAGTCTATAACGGTGAATATAAATATACTTTCAATACCACATGGGAATACAATTTACTGTACACACTTTATATCGTATGCGCAAGAGAACACAGCTAACATGTACACACTTTGCATGTGCATAATGTCAGGATGATTCTAGCTGGAGTTTCTTGTCAATCGATTTGAAGATGCCAGAAATGCAGCCATCTCGGAATGATTGTGAGATAATAAAATATAAAATCAAACTTCTTGTTCATGTGCCTTTGTCATAAACATTTTCATGTAAACAGATGAATAACACTGTGTTGCGTTATGCACGGAATCCTTTCAGGAACTGATTCAGCGCAGTCTGAGGTGAATCAAAGGCTGTGAGACAAAAAAAAAAGCTAAAAGTCACACAGGCCGTGGATCCAAGCTGGTATTTCAAACACGAAGAACGACTTCCCACCCCCTACATACTTAGAAAGACTACACAATGCAAGGATACAGAAAACAGAACAGGTAAGAGCTTGCTCTGAAAAAGTACCGTAACCCTGGGTTTTTCTCATCAAAAGTCAGCATGAAACCACAAGTCAGGGATTTGTGCTGAGAGGAAAGAAGTGACAGAAAAAAGTGTGGGGGGTGTTGTTTTATGACTCATGTGATGCCTTCTACAGCAATCCCCTCTCTTCACTGAACTATAAGGGCTTTGGGGGGGGGTTATAAAATATAATAACTTTATAGCACTCACATCGCTGGACTGAATGACACGAACAGGCTTCTATGCAGGTGTTGTTAAGAAGCTAACTGGATTACAGCAGCTCGTAGATTAAATCTAAAGCTTTCATCTGCGGGGAGGAAAAAAAGATAAGCTACATAAAATCAATCAAATCACACACTTTCAATCTGCCACAGTAGGCTTTTAAACATGCAACAGTGCAACATCTGCAAACTCTAGAACATCTACTGCACTAAACTGTGGGAGGCCAAGCGACTGCAGCCAAAACCAATGCACGTCATTTCTGAGCATCTGCTCAGATTAGGCCTTGAAAGAAAACAAAACAAGCTCAGATGTAAAATACCATCAGGTTTTTAATTTCTCTTAAATAGAACCATATTCCAGGGTCAGGATGTGCAATGGTGCGTCGTAACACTGACAACTTCAAACGTAAGACCATAAAAAAACGCAACAATCCTAACAATGCTTTGTTCACCCACTGAAGAACAGCACCGTCATTAAACACACTCAACCAACACAAGCTGTAAATGCTTTTTATGTTTGATCATTATTCCCTTAAGCAATCGATCCACCCCAAGGTTAGATCAGAACAGCTCTGCCATCTCATGCTCAACTCGAAAATAGCCAGAGGCAAAAGAAACACCCATTAAAGTGCGAAACAATGCAACCAAGATCTTGTAAATGCTTTTCACAGGTTAATTATGCAACACTACTAGCTGCATGCCTCAGGGAATGGGCGATGATGTCATGGTAAAAGGACACGGTTGCAAAATTGACAGATTTCCCTTCTAACACATCCTGTGGAAAAAAAAGACTTAAGGTTTAAGATGGAGGGGGGATGACTCTATAATAATTACTGTTCAGGAAGATTCAACACCAATTGCATGGTGAATGAGAACTGAATGAGAACCACCTCTTACATTTCCTACATAAAAAAGCACTTTCCAGCTCTATTACAACATGCCGAGACATGCTAAGTGATCAGTTAACTCAGCTATGAAGACGGTAATTCAAAAACCATTTAAGATACCAGATACCTCATATTAGAGATTTATGATCCACTCTCTGAAACTTTTCAAAGGGAAGCTACACGTCTTCTGCAAGTCACCCAGAATTAGCCGTTTTCAGAGAAGGAAAACTCCCATACCACTGCAAATGCAGGTTCAATGAGTACGACTTTGACATGACGTGATGAGGTCCAGCTGAATGTTCCTCCACCTACATGTTTCAAAATGAGGCAACAAACCAAGGTATAAGACAAGGAAACAGACAGACGATGAACAAATGTGTGCCCCTTCCCCCTTTTAGTTCATGTCTTCTTCCTGCCACATTCCTTGATTTTTTGTTGCTTCACTTGTAGAGGAGCTGCAGGCGGCTGGCGTGGCAGTTGTTGCGGCTGATCTTGCCATCTGCCTGGTAAACGCTGGTAGAGTTGGAGAAGGTCGGAGGAAGAGAATGATTGTCCGAGGTGGGAAGAGGGTATCCTGGTGGAGGGAGGAGAGATTTGGGGTCAGTGTGAGAGACTGGAAGAGGAGGGGTGCTGTGATTCAGGTTGGTGGACGAGGGACGTCTTCGGGAGCGCAAGGCTTGTCGCTCTGAGAGCTGGTTCCTCAGTTCAGACACACGCTCTTCCTTCTGTTAGGAAAAGGAAACAGTGGAGAAAAGGGTTCAACATGGATATGCATTCATTCATCTTCAGTAACTGTTTTATCCGGATCAGGGTCATGATGGAACCTGGGAGAACAGGGCATGGGATGGTATGCTAGTAACATGCACAAAGACTGGGCAACCCAAGCTCAAGATTGAACAGGAGATCCTGGAGCTGTGAGGCCACAACACTACCTGTTCTAGCACCATGCCACTGTCACATGTCCCAGCTTGGTATTAGTTGGGGCCAGAGCACAGGATTACCCATGATATGGTACCCCGCTTGCTCAATAACCCCACAGCGGTGGTGCTGGGATTTGAACTCATTTGTCATAGCCACTGAGCCACCATGTGCCACAATAGCACCCTTTTGAGTCATGTCATAGTTCCCATGGCAACATGGCAACCAACCAACCCAGGACAGACTCGAGAAAATGACATAAATACACGTGGACTGGGAACAAAGTGAACACAGAAATATTGGCTAATCTTGCCTCTTAACTTTGGGAAGTCTTGTGCATTTGCCTTCAAGTCTACCTACCAGTTCGACCCTGAATTTCTTGGATTTCTTAGATTTCTAATCATCAAGTTGTCTTGTAATACCTTGTCTGTCTGTCTGCTATGGACACTGACTGTTGTTTTTGGATTCGTCGTAATTAATAGATCACGCTGAGGTTGCACACTTGCATTCAGTCTCTTACCACATGTTACACCATGTGCTTTGGCTCAATCATTTTTTAAACTTCATATGTATTTTACTGACATCATTCTGACCTGAGTTTCAGAACATGAAATAGTGTTCAAATGGTATTCTCTATCCCCACCAGGTGCATATCCACCCACCATCAGAAAGAGTCCCAGGTATACGAAGGACTTCTGGGGCTCCATTTTTATCAGTCGGGTTTATATTGCCATCATTGAGAGATGACCTTTTGAAATATTTTACAATTATACTGCGACTAGATTGTAAAGAGACTCCTGCCTCAATGGGACTTCTATTGGTAAAAAAAGAATTTCACCCACAAGACCTGTTTTGGTGTCTGAAGTTTGTTTCTTTCAGTTTGGACTGGAGCTACCTCAGAGTAAAACAATTTTTGGTCACCTTCGAAACTCGATGGTCAAATCACTTAGTAGTGTGTAGGCGGAGTTCGGATGTCGAGAATCTCAAACAGGTTTGCTTACGTGATTTCAGACACTGTGGTCAAAAAGCCACCACAGAGCTGAAAACAGTAGCAGCCATCTTAAAGCTGGAATCACTTCTTCTTTTCCTCTTTTATGTTTTCTTTTTCTAATGTAGTCTTATGCAACCATACTGTATATATACACACAAGTGGTATTCCTGAGCCAAGTGGAGTATGTGATGATTCAAATATTCTGAACTGGTAGCTATAAATTTCCCTTACTTGTTTACTATATTGGTCTAAAAGTCTTGGCTGATTTGGGGTAAGAGGGAAAACATGAGGAGCGCTAGTGTATCCCTCAGAAGCTGGGGTGATTCCATGATTGTATATTTCATATAAATATCTTAAATCTTTAATAAAAGTTACAAAATCTACAGCACTTATCTACAGTATTTAAGTAAATTAAGTAAATTTAAGTAAATTTCCCACTATAACTTCGCCTTAACTTGAAATATAATCATTAAAATACTTTTATTATCGCATTAGTGTGTGAATCCATTTAACATCTTGTTCCTGAAACATCCTTTTCCACAAATCATCCATTACACGCTATGAAAAATATACATTTCAGTGCTCCAACGTTCACTCAACCCTGTTACCTGAACACATTCACACCTATCCTTTAAAACCTTATAAGGTGTTCAGTGTACTAGTAGACTTAAAGGACTTCTAGTGCCCTTCTTCTTTTCATGCAAGTCATTCATTTCCTCTCTTTTTTTAGTGATACTATGATATTGACTGATGAAAGTACAACCCTGTTACCCAAAATTATAAACAGAAAGTAAATTATAAAAAACAAATTAAAATAAAAAAAGTACATTTTAAAAAATACATATTGATTAAATCATAATATTGTCCTTAATGCCCTTAACTAGCATATATGATAGTTAAACACACTGTACTGTATATTTGCTAATTCAATCTAAAAAAAAAAAAAAAAAAAAAAAACTTCTATTGATTTAAGAGCAAAACGCTCTTGACATTGTCAGAAACTTTGTAAAAATGAGAGATTGTAGCCTGATAATCCAAATGGAGAACCTACTAGAAGACGTCGAGAAACAAGAGAGCGAGGTCGACCGCTCTAAAAAGAAGCAGCAACAATATAGTGGACGAGCCGGTCTTCATGGTCTCCTGCTGATCGGACTGCCACTCGCCACGGGTGATTAACCTTCGCATCTACAGCACCATACACACAACAATAAATACAGACACGTACACACACATATATATATACAATAGAGCCTGAAGGAATGCTATGCAAAAATACAGTGATACAATACAATACAATACAATACAATAAATACAATCCCTGCTCCAACTTTCAGTCATTTTTCATTGGCAGGATAAAATGCTAGCTAGATCTTTCATCTTCAGGCTGGGTGACTGACTCACTGACGCCTGAGGTTACTCTACAACATCTACATTAGAGAGCCTTATTCACGTTAATGATCCCGTGTCTTACCTTTGGGACAAAGAGCACGACTAGAGTGATGTAGACAGAAAAGACGATGGCGAGAGAGGCGAAAGCAAAAGAGGCGTCCTGCTTTGAGGACAGGATCATGGTGACAGGAGCTGTAATCATGCACAAAACCTGAAAGAAAGGACAAGCGACATACACACAGAGGGAAAAAGGAGAGGAGAGAGCAGAGTGAATCAATAAATATTGACCCATGGTCAGTCATCTCTCCAAACAAACACCATTTCATCCAAACTGGCAGGGAAAAAATAGCCTGACGTTAACAGGAGGTGATATTTTTTGGTTGTGGATCGTTAGTTATTTGGACAGGACACAAGGTGTTGGACAACATCGCTAAATCATCAGGCTTTACTACACAAGTCATGAGCCATTAGCCACTCTGAGCTAAATCTTTATCCATAAAGAGACAAATAAATATGCAACCTCATCACTGCGGCCTGAAACAGAGCCAGGTTTATTTCGGAAATATTCCTTTCTGTGTTATTTATGACTCAAGAAGTAAGTGTCCCTACTCTAATTAATCTTTAATTAAAGGAAATATCCACCCGGAACGACTTCAATATTAATCTTCATAATTAACATGTAATCCAAGATTTATTGTGCAATGAAATTTCAGCTGATTTTTTTTTTAGTTTAAAATTCTTTCACTTACATATTGGTCTATTTTTTTGTTGGACTACCAGCTAATAATGGTGCAGTGGGATTTAGCCCTTGCTACATCCCCACCTAAAGAGAGCGATGCAGCGGCACTTTAGTCCTTTAGCCAGCCCAGCTCTCTGACCTCCTTATGCTCAAACAGATCAACTTCCAGTCATTAAACTTTCATGCTTATACCACTTTCAGTACCATCCTGCTCGTCATCTCGTAGATCGGTATCTAGCTTAGCCAAGTTCCAACTGCGTCATATGGCTGCATCGGATTTCTCATTAATATCATTTTGAATGGCGGCGGAAAATGGCGAGTGACAAAAGAATCACTTGTTCTTTTGTCTTTAGGAGCTAACAACAAAACTTGACTGTTTTTCACTTATATTTGAGATTGTTGACTTTTTTTCTACTATTGCACTCCATTGTAGGCGTGCTAGCAACGACAGCGTCCTCCTGTGACATCAACGCGGCACACGACTGCTCACTTCTCACAGGAGTAAGGAAAATACAGCACCGAAGAAAAATCTGTATCACTAAACACATCATAAATATTTAAATATAAACATACAATATGTAATGCGCATCAGGGTGGTGTTTTCCTGCTGAAATAGGATTCATTTTCATCATATTCTCCTTCAGTTAAAATTAGAAAGAGAAAGCATTCTGGTAGTGCCCAGCAGACGGGATCCATCAAAGTATCAGAGTCGTTTATTTAATAGCAAGAGCTGAGATAGTCTGTGAGCTGAGACAGGCTCAAATTTGGCTCACTGTATAATGGACAAACCCGTGGAGACGAGGCAGAAGATGACAGCGGGAATGAAACGAGCGAAGGAGAGTCAGTCAGAAAGCACTTGTGAGCTGGAATGACTGATAAAGCCGGAGAGAAGCATCCTGCTCACAGCAGTGATTTCGACTCAGCATGGCGTTAGCTGCTCAGTAGTCTGAGCTCTTTGAAGTCATAGATTTCAAAAAAAGCACACAAACCCAAACTGTTCACGGGTTGTCAGTGTCTACAGTTGAGTAATAGCATCCGCTCGAAACAGAAAATGTCTGTGAAAATGTAAGATTAAAATGTGTCACAAGGCTATGATAAACCTTCAAAGAGTATTTGACATCATGTAGAGTCATTACTAGATTTTACACCAGTGAGTCGGACTCCAGGTCTCTGTTGTATATTAAACTTGTATATTAAGACACTGAGTGGAGCACAGAGTAAAAGTGATTTAGCAAATAAATACAAAAAACAGTGTCTGGTTTGATGATTTATTTTTGGATCTGTACTTTTGTCAGTTTGGCCTTCATCCTTAAAATGTCTTTTTTTAATATATATATATATATCAGCATGTTGTTATTGCGGTGTAAAAAAAAAAAAAACACAAGACGTTACAGATGCTGCATGATCCCTTACCGCACAAAGCTGATTATTTTCTAACAACAGCAGTGTTTTATTCCTCTTATACCACAGCAATTAATTCCTGTTGGCCTGTTGAACTTTATAGCAGTCAATCTGTCACAAGCCTCTCGTTTTCTCGATCTTATATAAATAAGACAAAAAATAATGCAGCTTGTCATGTTACTAAAAAACCAGAAAGCTAGCCATCCACCCTAAAGAGTTATAAAACACTGTTAATGGAGGCTCCCTCCAAAAATGGTAAATAATTGTTTCCTCGTAGAAAAACTATTAGACATGTTTTTAAACTACGTTTATGTGGAGCATCTGCTGTACCGCTGTCAGTTGTTACTATAGAAATGACAGTAGGTTCGTCTCGCAGCCGAACTATTTCAGAGCTACTTAAAAAAAATTAATCATGCTTTCTGACAAATGCTTTCTGACAGTTCAGCAGCGCTGTGGTTTAATTTGATTTAATCTATATTTGAGATTTTTGAGAGGTGGTTAAGAAGGATTGTGAGATTCGACTGACTGTTTCCACTCCGATCCACAGTTTAAAACCATCCCAATCAACTCAAACATGACCAAACTGCATCTAAAGTCAATTTCATATCAATAGACATCAAAAGACTATCCCAAGTTACGAGTCTTAATCCGGGAACCCAGATGGAGATGCGTGCTGTTCACTAGTAACGCGTTAGAGTGTTTAACCTGCACTGCAGTTTCAACATTCAGACAAGATCTATCTATAAAACGTCTTCCTTTAAAAAGGTAAAAAAGCACGTAAGATAACCAGCGCTATCCAGTCTCATGCTGATCCCGGTATTACATTACTAGCTAACTATCATGTTCGTGAGGGTTTTTCCACTGTGCAGGTAGTTTTTGGCAACCCACTATTTCTTTTTAATTTTTGTTCTTACACTTTGACCACTGAGTTGTTTACTCATCACTGTGACCTTTATAAGATACTGATGCTACATTATTGGGACTGAATTCAGAAGCTTTTTTTGGAACTCGATCTATTTCCTTTCACATACGTGTTTATTTCAGTCCAACACCGTTACATGTATCCTTCGCTTTTATTCATGGGTGACTTCTGCCGTTCCGACATGACGAAGTTGATCCATCAAATGCTCCGCCGTTTACCGAAGCACTCAGACATTAAATTGCGTTTAACAGAACAGTGTTCAGTGCTGTACGTACTGAATTTGCTCACTGATTAATACATGAAGTTACTGATGTCGTGAAGTTTTCAGTGAGGAGACATTTATTTTGCATTCTTGAGGCTCCTGTGTCAGCACTTTGTACTGTCTGGTTTCTCGGTAACATGACAAGCTGTGGTTTTTTTTGAGTTATTAACTTCAAGAGTGAGAAACAGAGAGGCTGGTGAGGGAATGGTTTCTGTAACGTAAGTGATAACAGAAACTAACTCTCATATCATTCCACAACAATGTAACTAGAAAGAGATAAAAAGGTTTTTGATTAAAAAGTTTTTTTCTGATCGGGAAATTGTCAGCAAATGTCGGCAAACTGCTGCAGTATACGAGGAATAAAAATGGTGTTATGGGAAAATAGTCAACTTCGGGGTGTTAGCATTAACTCTGTTTCAACGGGACACATCACAGCACCCTGTCGTTGATTATTTTCCCATAACATTTTGTTTTGTTCCTTACATATCAAGCACTAATTCAGAATTTACTGCACTGATCCTTCATATTAAATGCACATCTCACGGTTTTGGGACATTTTGTTGCTGGAAGAACAATGACCCTGCACGAGGTAAAAAACCTGATGTGTTGAAATCCTCACAGCTCTAGAGGTATAAGAGTAATACGAGGTGTAAGTGTTAAGGGAATGCTAACGCAAGACTTCGTTTTTTGCTGATGAAAAGAGAAATTCTCATCTGAACTGAGACAGATCCTGCAGTGAAAGTCATATTTTTGCATTTTCATCACTTGTGAAATTTTAATCGCTTTAATGTTTAGCCTGGAACTACAGACCTTTAATTAGAATTTAAGAGGGTAAAAATATTACGTTAGGCCATGCTCACTCGAGGCATTTTTACCCCAGCACACATTTTACATGTAATCTTAAAAGCACTGCCGCCAGCATTTTGTCGGAAGAAAACATTTTCAAAAAAGTTCCTTTCAGAAAAGCATCGAGTGTGTTTTTTTCACCCAATTAAGTAGCAGCAGAATGGTGGTGAAAATATTAGTCTTGTTACCAGAAGTGGCCAAATTACCACTAAAATGTTTTTCCTCAGGCAAAAGTGAAATTACTTGCTCGTCTAAGTAAATGCTCTGGTACATCATTCAGAATCATTACTTAGGTTGAAAGAGAAAAGCTTTTATACTCTATAAGTCATAAATTATGAAAGTAAAAGCACAAGAAAGATTCCCAAAAAAAGAAAGAAAAAAAGAGGAACCAAGGAACATAGGAAAACATAAGCTAAGGTTCAATAACAAGACTTATTGCTAATCTCACAAATGCTAGCTAGCATGATAATCACTCAGACAATACAAACTAGCTGAATGCTAATACATTCACAGTGATATTTTAGGTCTACTTTTCGCTGCTAAAGTTTAGATTTGTTAAGAATTTAGATCAATGCTTCGAAGCTGTCTGATGCTAAAAAGTTATCTTATGACAAATATTCCGACTAAGCAAGGAATGTGGGAAAACATTAGCTAAGGCTAATCTCTTTTTGCTAGTCTCTCACGTTAGCATATCTGACCATACAAACTAGCTGAATGTTAATAGACACAAGGTTCATGTCGCAGCAGATAGAGTGTGACTGTCACATTTATTAGTTAAATTTTTTTTTTTTTTTTTTTTTAGGAATTTAGATTGACTCCTTGAAGTTGTCTAATGCTAAAATTACCTAATAATTTAAATAATATATGTTTACAGAGAAACGCAGCAATGTAGTGTTTGAAAATTTAGTGATATATGTATACACACACACACACACACACACACACACACACACACACACACACACACACACACATATATATATATATATATGCCTTAAAACCTTAACCAAATTCACTCCCACAGCTGGGTAGATTGAGAGGCACAGTGAAATTTCCAAAATGATAGGAGAGACAGACAAGCAGAGAGACTCACAGAGACATTGTAGATGGCCATTCCCACGGCTCGGTGGTCATTTATCTTCTCTGTAGAGATAGATTTGGTCTCGTAGGCGAGGAAGATGCCAAGCAGCAGCAATAAGCCCTTGTAGCCATAAACCACCCCTGGAACAGCAAGGACACAACAAGGTCATACAGACAAAAAAAAACATGGGGTGTTTTATAATAGAGCTACTAAAAATGCTGCATTTTATCCATATAAATATTTATTTATAGTCTTTCTGGCTGTCTGAAAACTGATCGGAAAATAAATCTAAATCTTGGCCTGTTTTTTGGGGGAAACAAATGTACGTGAGTGTACCTATAGAACTGGATAAGATGCATTAATTAATAATAATTCAGCAGTATAGCTCGAGATCTAGTCCCACAGGAATTTTCACGGTAATTCAGACTTCTGTTCCCAAGGTCACTGCCACAAATGTGTTTCACACATGCATTTTAATCACTCTGTGACCAGGGAACGCAGACTGGTTTAATCTGTTTTATTAAGGATGTGATTAATTTGTTTCATTAGTGCGAAGTATTACATGAAATGAAAAACCTGGGGTGGAAAAAAAACAAGTAAAATTCCCAGTGAGAGTTACAGTATTAAAATTCCTGTCATTCATACACACGTAAGATTTAGGGGGGTGTAACACAGTGAAATAACTGCATCCGGATCTGTTTAGTGCTCCAAATATTCATATCTGTATCTGTATTTGGATTTAAACCCGAAGTGGGCGTGGGCTTAACTGGAAGGTTTCTTTTTTAAATTAAGGTGTGTGGGATAGTTATTGGGATAGTTATTATTTTTGTTTGTTTGCCTATGACTTTCTAACATATTAAGTCAGTTCTATTTTACAAAATACAAACAAACTAGTAGCCAAATTTACAACCCTGACCAGGCAGTCACTAAGGATGAAGAATGAACGCTATAAATGTAAGTTTGATATCTGACCGCTCGCCCGCATGAAAGTAACAGCCTCCCACTTACGTGACTTTTTTCTTGCGTCCCAATACACATCTCCAGTCTCAACCAGATGGCAAAAAACCCCAACAAACCTCTATTCATATCTACATTAGTATCCATTTACGAATAATGTGTTCGTATTTGGTAGCATCCCTAATATACTCATGCATGTGTCCTCACCCAGCCATGTGTTCATCTTCTCAGAGCTGCAGTGCTCCAGCAAAGGCTCAATCAACACATCCAAGTCTTCTTTAGGCGCCTCTCTCGTGAACTTCTGCTCAAAGCGTGCAATCGAGCAACAACAGACAGAGAGAGAAGGAAAGAAATTTCCATGTTATTTCCATTTGAATCATCTCCCTGATACTTTTATCCAAGTAAGGTGGCTCTCTGGTAGACCTGTGAGTTTTATTTCACAGCCATCAGAGCATCCTCAGCTGAAACACCGAAAAACCAGCCAGCACCTAATTTAATTCCTGCACCAACACACACGAGCTGTATGTAGTGAGAAATTGAGCACAGCCTTACCTCCTCTGTGATGTGGAGCGGATCCACAATTTGCCAGATCATGAGGGACAGGACGTCAATAACCAGAAGCACACCGACTGTAGCGTAGAGCTTCCAGGGTTCCAGATGCTGCTGGGACACACAGACCAACAAGTCACCTTTTCTCATGCGCAGAAACCACTCAAGTGGACAGGAAGGGATTTATGGCCCCATAACCAGTGTGTGCACAGAGAACTTTAGGAGAAAACAAGTGGGCCATTACTGAAAGCCAGTACAGAGTGAAGATCTTATACGAGTGTCAGGCTTTAATTGAAAGCATTACTCTTTTACAGAGTCAATGACTCCTGTTCGCGTTTTATGTTATGGATAGCTGTGTTTGTGACGAACAAAAGCCATCCTGAGAATGGACAGTGCAAAACTTGTTATTGTTACTATTTTGGGCTCTGACAGTAGATAACATCTGGTTTACACTGTAGCTCTCACTTTGCAAGATAACAGACAACTGAGCTGTGACTTGCTATGAGACATGTGAGATTAAAGCAGTCAGGCAATTCCGATGCGGTGCAATGTGTTAACTTCCTGTTAGGTTGCAATATTTTACAGTGATTATGATCCATCTTATGCATAATTGCACCTGAATGAAATGTATTAGTGCCAAGTACCTGCTTAAAGTAATACTGCAAAATGTTCCTAATGCATTTTTGACACATTTCCCATTTCTGAGGAAAGAGTAGAAAATCTGTATAAGAGTCTAATTCCAGTTGTTGATTTCTGATGAGGGATACATTGATATAGATACTGGTATTGGGTATCGGTTTGATACTGTGCCCATTTACTTGTAAATGAATGGTCCGATAACCAAAATCCTATATCCGGTGATATGATACCATGTGACATAAGCTTACTGTATATTGTCATGTTAATGAACAGACAACATGAAATAACTGCACTGATCAGTGATGGCAATCAAAGCAAAGCAGACTGTGCTGTGCAAAAATATCAAGAGGAAGAACTGCAGCATCTTCCTACAATAAACGTAACCTCATAAAACTTTGTATGCGATCTAAACAGTATCTTTAATAGCGAGTGTAACAGTGGCTGACCTACGTGTGCAGAGCAGTATCAGCGAGCATGGCCAGCAAGTTGCCGTGAGCGTACACAAAGATATTTGCGAGTGTGCTGAGAAACCGTTGCTTTTGACAGCAATTCACTTCTGCGAGCACTGAGCACTGAGACACATTATAGGTAACAGTTAAATGTCAAAAAACTCAGCAGGAGGAGTTCATTGCTAGCAGCATACAGCAGCAACCAACATAAACAGCTCTAAATAAAATGTTTTGTGACATCCCTGATTGCTGAACATGTTTATTGAGGAACTGAGTAAATAAGTTTTTCATTCTTTGGTTTTTACAGGGAAATGGGACAGAATACTTGTCAGTGATAATCAAACGTACTGTACATTTGGGGTAGGTAGAGATTAGGTTGAAACACTCTGAAGTATTCCTTTAATCTCTCGTGACAGGAAACAAATTTCACCCCTCTGTAATATTTGCATTTTACATCCCTGATGCGGCTCCTGTGAATCCTCGAACAAAGTGAATGTGAAATTACATTTCCGTCAGCTGCATTGTGTGGCGTGGATCATCATCGACATTAAGCAGAGCACAAGCTGCATTTGTGACAACTCTCCATATTCTAATCCCCAAAACCAGGCAGACGCTCATAAATATTCACTAATGGTTTCTTATCTCTGAAAAAAAAGCCTCTGCTTTTCCGACTCCAGCTTATCTGTGCTCTCTCTCTCCTCTTATTCCGCCACCCAAGAATTGTACGTGATGGCGGACACGTATCTGCTGACTGGAGAGTGTTAAGTGGAAAGTGGGTGTGTTGACGTGGGTTTTGCGAAATGATGGAGAGAATCGTTTCAGCCTGAGCTGTGCAAAAGGGTCATCGAGTTTGGGCCGTACGATAAATGGTTCATTTAGAAGTGTTCAAGGGCGTCTGGAGACCCATTTCTCTGAGGTCAGCCAGAGAGATGAGGTCTAAAGTGATAGAGTGCGAAAGAGAGGGAGACCTATTTTAGTTAAGAAGAATAGAAAAGACATCAGGGCGAGACAGAGAGAGACAGAGAGAGAGAGAGAGAGAGAGAAAGAAAGAGCAAGGAGTGCTAGGCAGACTTATTATCATCTAATTACTTAATATAATCATAACGATCACATAATTTCATACTTTTTCACAGAAAGCAGGATAAGCTTTGCTGAGATTATAATGAGGTCAGGACTCGGGCTTTTATAGCGTAGCTCTACATGAATGACCTCTGTAGAAACGCCGCAGAAGATTTACCTTTCGCTTGTCTTTCTTCTCATCCTTCTTGGTGAAGACCGTGTGCACCCACCAGATCTTTGTAAACATGCTGCCATAGGCCAGACTGAAGCCGAGCCCGAGCAGCCACAAACGGAACTGGAAAAGAAATGGCCTTTTCAGTGTTCAGTGCATGGACTCCAAATACTGTTTTCATGCCTGTGAATCCAAATACGTTTTTTTCCCGTGCCTGTGAATTTTTTTCAGCAAAAAAATCCTCCACATATCCTCCAACCTCCTGTATTACAATTTCCCATGATGCCTTTGGGCTTACCTGGCACACTACAGGAAATTGAGAGCGACGGACATGAAGCCCATCGATCCCCAGAGGAAACACAGCAGCCAGAGCCATCATACAGCCCACGGCTGTCATGTTGTTCAGGTACGGCTGCGAGTTCTGAATGTACCTGGAACATATGGAAATATTCACAAGCGATACTCAGCTACATCAACAAACGAGACGGTCTCCATCTTCCTTGCGCGCTTGCCAGGATGCGCTCTATTTAATAACAGAGACACCTCATTGTTTATGCAGGTCGTGTAGAAGAGCATCTGGAAAACTTCATATGAGAAAGTTAAAGCAGTTGTGTAATGAAGAAAGTTTGCTAAATGATGACAGCATCTGGAGGTTTTTTTTTATTACAAACTGACAGCTCAGAATGTTAATTTTACATTTCTTCATTCAGACACTTTCATCCAATAAGACTTAATGAAAAGGCAAACTTTAAATTAAGTAAATTAACTCAGGGGATAGAAAATGAGGACTAATAAACACAGATTTTCCCCTTATCATCTTCAGAATGATGCTGAATAAAGGCAATAGTTACATAATTACAAAGAAATGTGGTTCAGACTAATTTGAGAATAAACAAATTAAAAGACGAAGGCAATCGTTTAAATAAACATCTCCAATCACTTAAAAGTTGTCTTCATTTAAATATGGCTTCCAAACAGTGCTTTAGGTGGATTTGGTTAAAAAGAGGAACTTGGCTCTGTACAGCTTGGTGCCTGAGTTGATATCTCACAAGGAAAATGACTCAACTTCAAGATTGAGACACCTGAGACACTGAGACGTGCCTCTATTTTGGTGCAAATCCATTGTCTGAACACTGTACAAGTCTGTATTTATCCCAATATGATCTAATTACATTGTTTTCGACTCAACTCTGAATCAATTTCTGCACCTTTTTAAGAGTTGGAAAAGCCAGCTAGAGTTCTGAGCTAATGCAATCTGCGGCTCAACAGTCTGCTCTGTTTTAGTTTGTGCTAAATTCATGACTCTGTCTAAGCCGATGATGGATTCTTCCGGAAAAGCCAATGTGACTCCTACAGTATAACAGGATTTGTAATGACACGGCAGAGGTAGCCATTAGCCTAGCAGCCTACAAATCTGTTCATTCAAGAATTATCTGGTCAAACAACTTGGGCCTGTGCTGTTAGAGAAAAATAATCAACATGCTGGAGGTCTTGCTGAGTGGTCTGAAGTTGAGTATTTTCCAGCATGTCCTGAAGTGTTTTATTCTTATACCGCAGAAGAACAGACTTTTAGAGCAGGAAAGGTTACAGCTTTACCCCTGACTCTCACTAAGTGACTCTCACAGGAAGGTTTTTCGCTAATAGCTAACACCAACAGCTGACAAATGTAAATGAGTTCATTTCAACACTGCATCAACACTGATCGATACATGACCTGATTACACACTTACATGCCTTTTTAGTTTACAAACTATAATGCTAACTCACTTAGCCTGTTTACTGGAGTTACTAGCAAACTGAAGTCACAGGATGTAACTTGTTTTGAATATCATCAAAATAGATAAGGGCCGGAACCGGGGATGGGTAGGTTGGGGTGGAGGAGTGTTACTGGGGAGTGCTGCATTGATTGTCACATTTTTTAGAGGAAATAAACAACCTGCAACTGAATTGTTGCATCAGATACAAACTGATTTAAAATGAGTTGGCCAGGCGAGGAGCTGAATGTGAATAGGATTTAAATCACTGTAGGTCTGCTTTTGAGCTGTCACACATGAACATGTTCTTCTCGTTGTTAGAAACAAACAAGCACACAAACACACACACAGGCCTGCGAAACTTGTCTGGAGTTTGGGTGTTATCTCAGGTCAGTTAGCCGGAATGAAAGAGGAGAATTCACACACATGCAGAGTAGTTTGAATGTGCTTATCACAAGTACGCTGCATACTTAGTATGCATATCATGCACTTCATATTCTGAATCTATCAGCCACACTTACGCGGCTCTGCACGCTTCCGTGCACACTGCATCACTATCTAATGCATACATATGTGAAGGAGACTGTGGCCCTGGCTATTAACTAGCGCAGATGGAACAGTCCTCTCCATCTTATTCAATCTCATTCACTCACATGCCCTCTTCTGCTACTATTTCTGGCCACATAGAGACCTAGCTCTAATGAAAAGGGACTGTTCTGGCTCNTTTTTTTGGGAATCCAGCACGCACTCATAAGCACACCTGACATTGCTGTTGTAAATGTTGAACGTGAGACACACGATGCCCAGTAAGATGCCCAGTCCAGCAAACACCGACACAGACACAAAGAGCTTCTGAGACAGGAATCTGAACTTCCGAATCACTACCGTCTGATCCGCTGGAGGACCAGGGCCTGGAGCAAGAGGAGGGAAAAGAGACGACAGGAGAGGATAGAGGAGAAGAGAAGAAAATAAATTGAGGTCGATAAGACGAAGAGAAGACAAAATAAAAGGGTTGAGAAGAGAGTTGAAGTGAGAATAGAGGGGAAGATGAGAAGAAAATAAAAAAAGAAGAGAAGTGAAGTGAAGTGAAGAACAGGAGAGAAGAGAAAAAAAAAAGAGAATAATAAAGAAAAATAAAGAAGAGAAGAGCAGACACAAGACAAAAAGGAGATGAGAAGAGGAGGAGATGAACAGAGGAGAGGAGAGGATAGAAAAAGACAATACAAGATGGGAAGAAAAATAATAAAGAAGAGAAGAAATGGAATGGAAACAAGAAGGAAAAAGACAAGAAGTAGTTAACAGAGAATAGAAGAACACAACAAAGAAGAAAGATGAAATAAAAGGAGAAGAGAAGAGAAGAGAAGAGAAGAGAAGAGAAGAGAAGAGAAGAGAAGAGAAGAGAAACTGCATTAGCACTGGACTACCAAAGGAATAAGGAGCTGAATAAAAGTGAGACACAGAGCATAGAAAGAGAGAGATGGATAGAGAGAGAGAGAGAGATAGAGAGAGAGAGAGAGAGAGAGAGAGATAGAGACAGGCATTAGCAGTGACCCAGATGTATAAAGTAAGCCTCTTTCCCTTTCTCCTGTAATCATGGTGCTGTGTATGTGTGCCTCAGAGTCAGTCGTGTGCTCAGTGTGGAGTTTCATCTCTTCACTTCCCCCATCTGTGTGCACTGATATCATCACAGCCTTTTCCTCCGCTGTGAGCCTCGGGTGCAGGACTGCATGCTGAGCACAGCGTGGCTCTTCTCTCCCGAGAGGATGCTGCACTCCAAAGCCTTCCTCGCTTTCTGTTTGCGTGTCTCTCTCTGGCGTAGGATTGTTCATGCTCTCGAGTGCGGTGCAGATCCTGAACTTGGAGCACGGAGAGACTCACGGCCTCCTGCTGGTCATGAGCCTTAAAGCTGGGAGCTGAGGGTTAACAGGCTAGAATGCGAGCTTTCCTTCTCACAGAAGCCTTGTGGCACTGAGTACAGCTGTTGAATAAAACTATTCATGTCCTGGCAGGTGAAGGAGAGAGTGTGAAGTGCAAATAGACTTCGCTTTGAGTATCAGTGACAAGAGGTAGAGCGAGAGAGAATAAAAAGAGGGAGAGAAATGATTTCTGAGCACTGAATGCAGACGATGTTTCAGGAAGTGACGTCAGCAGCTTCATATTGCTACGGAGCTTCATTTGATTTTATTGTATTATTAATCATTTTACTGGCTTTTTTTTACAAACAGATCTGTTACCGTTCTTGTTACAGGACTGAAATTGTGTTTTGCTCTTGGAGAGATTTACTCTTAGAAATCTCTTTCACAAGGGGCGAGCAATCAATAGGTTCCTCGCCCGTCGCTCCTCAGGAGAAAATTGGAGAAAGAAAATTGGCTGGTTGTTTCTCCGAGCTTCGTGCTCAGCACTGTATGAAGAGTTTCTCATTTTCAGTAGCGAGACAGTTCAACAGCAACGGACATCACGTTAATGACACGTCTTTTAGCCTCACTAAGCAGCAATGATGAGAGGAAGCTTCAGGAAACCCTCATCAAACTCACGTTAGGTAACAGATCTTTGTATGCACCCATGTTGAGTTCATTATTTTGGAAAAAGACATAGTTACAGTGTCAAATTTTTATCTTGTTAATGAAGAATTACATCGATAGCACGTTATCAGTAGCTGAGTTTTATACTGACGGTTTTATAACACCGACTAGCTCTTATGGTCCACTAGATGTTCTTCACAAAAACAAACAGACTGAGAAATTCCACCATTCCACGTGACATTCAGCTTTATAATGATTTGCATTGTGTTTGTTTTGGTAGTCTATTATAATTTCTAAGTACTTTATTACTGTATAGCTATTATGTATTATTATTATGTATTTTTAAATGTATTTAATTTATTTGAATTCATTCATTCATCTGTTTTGTTTTCATTTTTCTATTAGTATATTCTGGTTAATACAATCACTGCAAGTCAGAATGTGTCTTTAATAAACTAAACTATAACAAAACTAAATGTACAACATGGATTCAAAATACAAAGCAGAAAATGTTATGCTTTAAAGTATACTTAAAGATTCTCTGAAATTTTCAGCCAAAAATGCTTAACCCTTTACTGCACATTGTTGCCATATGGCAACAATTTACAAACTACCCCCCTAATTTTTTTTTTAATTTTGAAATATATTTTTATTTCTTGAACTAATTCAAGTAATAAAAATCCATAAAAAATAAATAAATAATTCATGCAGTAGAGGGTTAAAATGACCCTTTCAGGGAAAATTGGCTGACAATTTTGTCTGGAAATAAAAAAGATAAAATTAGGCCTACAACCAAGTGTCAAATCTAACACTCTACACAGAATTTTAATGGTAATGGAAATTAGAAAGGGGTTAAGACTTGTTTTCTATTCTGCTGCGCCCGTCAAAACAAAAGCATTCAAACAATTTTGCGCAGCGGATCAGCGGTGAAAATGTTTACCATGCGGAAATTTAATCTCATTTGTAATCACGAATCATGCCAAGTATCAAGATGATATACAACACTTGCTCAATATACACCGAGACATACACCGAATATATACACAGAATGAAAATAAAAAGACGTGTAGCTACGTGTGCTAACATTTCAGCCTTCAGTTTTCCTACGAAAAAGAAGAACTTGTATCAGGTTTTGGCTTCTTTTCATTTTTTTCAAAATTTTCATTGTGGTGCATTTAAACACGTCTACCACCTGGTTTACCTCCTACGGCTTCAAGAGCTGAGCAAAGACTTTCTGACTGAAACATCCTGTTCCTCTCTCTCGATGCAAGTCATTTCCAGGAACCAAAACTAAATAAAAAAATGTATCCCTGTAGGTTGTACACATCCAAGTAATCACTTAGACAACTAAGTAA
>CM074973.1:4815868-4838018 GCA_037577455.1 Pangasius macronema
GGCAGTTTTATTGTCCACCTGATGTTTATGGTCCACCAGCTGGCTGCTATTTGTCAGTGTTTAATTGTTACTGAAACCAGTGTCCTCTTTTTATTTTAAGGCAGTTAATTTGTAATATCCGCACTGTGATCTATTAAACTTAATGCTGTGTTCTTGGCTGGATAAAAAGCACTGAAGGCCTAGCCAAGACCTACTGACTAACTAACTAGATAGATGTCTATCTATCTATCTATCTATCTATCTATCTATAGAGAAATAGGACTGGAATGATATATATGCATATCAATAATTTTCTGTAAAATAAACTGCCATAAGATGCCAAAAAGACATGGCCTCCCTTTTGACCCATATATTCTTGTAATTTCTTTTTTTCTACCAGATATCTCTAATGTTTCACAGACAGGAAATTCTCTCTCTCTCTCTCTCTCTCTCTCTCTCTCTCTCTCTTACACACACACACACAAGACGTGGCCCTGAAGACAACATGGATTGTTTCCAGATGATCCGATAGAGTTCTTACTCCAAAAAGTACAGAAATGACTTCACATTGTACTATTTGTGTGTCTGTTTGTGTGGTGACTGATTGTCCTTAACCATCGTCTGCTTGTTTTCACTGCAATACCAACTTTAACCATTTCAGTGTGTGTGTGTGTGTGTGTGTGTGTGTGTTTGGGGCCTGTCTGCATTCACTGCTTAGTGCTTCCACCTGACCTTGATGCTGAAATCAGGGCCGTATGCTACCATGGCAACCAAGCCTCATAACGGTAACGGTTGCTATGGTGATGGGAGAAGACGGCAGCAATGCAGCGGTTGTCATGGGCAACCAGGGAAGGAGAGAGAGCATGTTGTGTGTTAGGAGACACACACACAGAGAGAAAGAGAGAGAGAGAGAGAGAGAGAGCAACATGGCAAATAAAAAGCAGGGATTGCTCAAGATGTAACGTCCTGGAGCAAAGTCACACTCTCCTTGCCGGCTCCTTTGTTCACGTACGTCACTGCTTAATGCTTATTTTTAGCTGCTTCACTTCCCTGAACAGCAGCGGGCATGAGGTTGGCGCTAGGCAACGTTCACCATGGCTACAGTGTGACAGGGTCACCACGGCCGTTTTACAACCCAGCGGTGACCCGGGATGCTCGCACGTCTACACTGTGAAGGTTGGCATGTGTGTGTCCATGCTCCCAGATGGCACGACTTGTGTCCCTGCCATCGCGCTCCACACACACACGCACAGTTCATGCATTAACCTTGGTGCGTGTGCAGCATGCAGACATGCTATTTTTCTCTCCAGAGTCTCCTTAGTCTCTACTCAATATGGAGCATAATACGATGAAGGTCAATGGTCAGTGTCATTCCAATGCGTTGCTGACACACACACACACACACACACACACACACACACACACACACACACACACACACAATCTCACACTGAATCTATAGGTAACAGGATTTGCCACATCAGCTTGCTGTCACCTCGGTGTTCACACTCACAAGTTGAATAAACACTTGCAGCCTTCTCACAATCCCACCGGAAGGGTTTTTGTGAAAATCGCAATTAGCGCTTTCAGCGACAGAGGCTTGCTACAGTTGCCATGGAGCTTGATGGATTCTCTACATTTTAAAAAGCTAATAAGGCCATTTTGAAAGCTCGCAGGCATACGCTGGCCTTGTTCGGGGAATGCACAATGCGCATAAAGAGCTGCGTGTTCAGAGCTTACACTCTATCTTCAGCGAGCTAAACGAGCCTTAATGACATCTAGCACACAACTCAAATACGATTTTCAAATCCTGCATCCCGCTTTTGAGTTCTAAACGGCTGACAGAAAAATTTTGAAGCGCGTAGGACGCACGTCAGCGCTGCCCATGCCGATCGGACTATTCATATCCTCCGAGGATGCGGCGACGCCTCTCAGCTGCCTGTCTGCGCTTTCCTTCTGATTTGTTTTGTTCCAGATGTCACGAGGCATCTTCTCCACACACCCTCCCTGAGACGTAGTTTGAGCTGGTCATGAAATTTGATTAGAAAACTGAACGTGGCCATCACTCATGCTATGTGGGGCAGATTTTTTATTAGTCTGCTTGCTCAATTTATGTTTGGAATTACCTAGTGGCAGTTTTCTAATGTCTTTCATTTTTCATTTTTCTTTTTTTTCCCCTTCCCTCTATCTTCTTGTTCTCACAAAGAGAATACTAAACAGAGTTTGTGACTAACTAATTCTCGGAGGTCCGACCGGACTGAACGTTTGTTTGACAAGACACACACACACACACACACACACACTGTGTGTGTGTGTGTGTGTGTGTGTGTGTGTGCGGTTATGGATGTGACCGTAAGAGACACAGAGATATAAAAGAAGAGCAACGTGGAAGGAACAGTGAGAGAGAGAGAGAGAGAGAGAGAGAGAGAGAGAGAGAGAGTGTGTGTGTGTGTGTGTGTGTGTGTGTGTTTGAAAGATAAAGAGAGACAGAAATGAAAGGAAGTAAGGAGGCCTGATGGGCAACAATAAAGAGATATAACACAGTCTATAACTGAAGAATAAAACACTTGGTTTTATTCCTCTATACCACAGCAATTTGCCGACACTTACAATTTTACAATTTATGAAAGAACAGAACATAATTTTTATCCATTTATAGTTACATGTAATGTTGTGAAATGAGCTTGTTGCTCTTATCGCTTATGCTATAGAAATTGTTCCCTCACCAGTCTCTCTCTTTTTTCTCTCTTTTGAAGTTAATAAAGCAAAATCCTGAAGACTTTCCTGAGGCGGAAAACTTGCTGACACTGGAGACTCCTTCCATAGATGTTCAATAAACAAGCTTCACCATATCAACAACAGTTATTATACATCTTTCTTTCTTCCTTAAATAACATGTTTGTCAAACCCATTTCTTTTTATTTATTATGTGGAGTGTCCACCATACAAGTCCCTGTAAATGAACTGTTGCTATAGAAACCATAATGTATCAGAGCAAGCATATTACCAGTTACTCTTTCAATTAGTTGTGGAGGACTGGTAAGTTGAAACTCTTAAGTTGTGACGGTACTATAATATATCATTTCTATTAAGTTTCTCACCTATCCACTTGTCATTCCCATACCAGGAGAGATTGCCTTTGGTCATGTCATAATAGCCGATCTTCTTATAGCTGCCTCCTATAGGAGACACACAGAGTGTAAGACAGTGTGAGAGACACACAAGAGGTATAATAAGAGACAGAGGCATGGAAGGCGTCCCGTTATATAGCGCTTTAAATCAGTGTGATAAGACAGCTAAACAATTCGACAGCTTTCTTAATATAAGCTCTGGTTTCTGCTTTCAGCCGGCAGCCTGAAACCAGAATTTATCATCAATCCTCAGAGTGATGTGTGATGTGTTTTTTCTGTTTTTCCCACAATTCAGATGGAGAGAGGACACAGTAACTGGGTAACACTGATATACCAGTGCAGGAGAGAGAGCAGGCTGGCGGAGAAATTTATCTTCATTTCATGTAATCAAACCGAAAGCAACTGCACAACGCGGCAGCCAGCTATACACAAACACAGTGTGTGTGTGTGTGTGTGTGTGTGTGTGTGTGTGTGTGTGTGTGTGTGTGTGTGCGAGAGAGAGAGAGAGACTCTCCCTCGCGCACATGCTTTCTCTCTCTTTTTCTCTCTCTCTCTGCATGCTTGTAAGCCATTTATTGCCATTTGGGTCTTTACAGGGCTCCGGGGGTCTGCAGCCGCATACACAACAAGAAATTAACTTAAGTGAGAAGCATTATAATTATCAGGTAATCATTAAGCATAATTACTGCACTCGGCTCCGGCTAACTCCTGGGAAATTCATGCGTGTATGTGTGTGTGAATATATGTTTATATCTATGTGTCAGGAACTAAGGGGGAGAAAAAAAAAGGACAGAAAGTGAAATACACAGTGAGTGAGAAAGTGTTATTATTAGCTACTGTGTGCTTTCACTGTATAACAACTTCAAGTTCATTTCCGTGAACAGCACGGATGATGTTCTAACAGCGAGGTGTTCTGTTAGCTTGAATCTTTATTTTTCTTAATTAGGTTGCACTTTAATTAAAACTTATTTTTAGTACACTGGGACTATTAGATGTAATACAGCATGCAGTAAATGCATTAGAACTATCCAGAACTGAATTGATTAAGACTGATTTTGTTTGTTTTTATGCTATCTGTGTTTAATTCATGTACTGAAAACAGGCAACCAAATAAACACACAAATCCCCCATAATAACTTACAACAACTTTTGACCCCCTTCGAGCTCCACATTTTGCCCATCAGTTTATGACACTCTTGGCTTCCCATTTTACACATATAGCTCAAATGAGCAAATGCAGGTAAACCCTTTAAAACTTTCTATGTAGTTATACATCCTAAAGCACATGGGCAGCATGGTGGAGCAGTGGGTAACTCTGCCGCTTCACAGCTCCAGGTTTGATCCTGAGCTCAGGTTACTCTATGTGTGGGTTTCCTCCACATTCTCCGGTAGGTAGACTGGCTACACTAAAATGCTCCAGCTATGAGTGTGTGTGTGTGTGTGTGTGTGTGTGTGTGTGTGTGTGTGTGTGTGTACTGTATATACAATGCCTTGCAATGGGCTGGTGAGCCATCCAGGGTGTGTTCCCATTTCACGCCTAACGTTTCTTGGAATAAGGATCCACCACACCCCTGATCAGGATATTAACTAAAGACGAACGAATGAATAATCTATCCAGTAACTACTTTGAATGTTTTATTTAACTACCGTGAAAAAGGAGAGAGGAATATTAATATACTTCTGACTTCATTCGAACTCCACACACGACCAACCCCTTTTTGACCCCATTGGCTTCCCAATTTACATGTAGGGTCATCCGTTCCAGTTAATTAGATGCATCTCACACTTATTTCCACTTTAAAGAACTTTTTCTGTAATCTGTTGTAATTCTAAACCTTGTTTATCTGTTTTCCGTAGTTCCTTGCCACTTAATCACTGGGTGCTTCTTAATCGTTCATTTGTGTTCCTCATTTCCTTTCTGTTTTCCTTCCTCGCATCTTAGCACAGGAAAGGAAACAAGGACAGGAGAAATCAATAGCAGACTAATTTGCCAAATGACTCACTCCTGCTCACTGAACCGTAACGTTGAAGTGACATCACTTACTGATGACTTGTCCGGCTCTACTGACTGTCACTGGAAAAAAATCATTCTGAATATATACAACATAATAGGATTACATACTGAATTAACATCACTGCACATGTACTTGCTTAAACATTTTAGCCTAAATGTTTTAGACACATTTTATCTGTTTGTTTTTTGCTGTGTGTACACAGAGGCGTGTGTAGACAATATAAGAGGATAGTTTTGTCTAACTCAGTGTACAATATATAACATACGGTCCGTGGGCAGAGCGTCTCAGGCTGAGATGAGCTAGCCAGCATTAACCTGCTGTTAGTTTTTCAACATCTAAAGAAACGTGGCTAAATGTGTCATAGCTCATGGAGCTGGAATCTACTAACACTTAAAGCTAGCACTTAAAATTCTTACAGGAGTGCTCTCCGTTCTTGCGTCCTTGTGGGTTCATATATCTCATAAAGTGACTTGGCAGGAAATTTCTTCCCTGGAACCAGTCATGCAGGAGAGAGTGACCGAGAGACACAGAAACGAGAAGGTATCTAGCACTGGTATGCATGTCAGTGTAGCTTTTTCCTAAGCATTTCATTGTACCAGCTGTTATAGTGAAAGTGTAAACCTCACAAAGCTACTGAGTGACAATGATCACAAATCAGCCATTCGATGCCTTGCACAGAGACCTGGCATCATCTCTCTGTCTTGCTCCCGTTAGCCTCACACTAACAACCACACACTATCACTTTATATAAGCTCACACTCACCAGCAATCTTTTCAACCTTTTCAATCTACACAGAACAAGAGAGGAAAAAATACTTCAGGCTTAAAAAAAAATTCGGTTTTAAAGCTACAGGCCTGGAAAGTTGGACAGGCGATATGGGTGACGACACACGCACAAAGACTCGAGCAGGAGAATATAAGCCCGCCAATCACATGGTTCGGACTCTGGAAATAGCTACGGCCTGACAAAACCCCAGCGGAGATAAGAGGATGCAATCAGCGTGAGGTAGCAGAGACTGGAATATCGATGAACTTGGCATTGCAGTGGCTTGATCGAGACAGTGAAGCAGAAAGCAGCATGGCTCTATTCCTCTATTCCATTACCGAGACTAAGAAAAGCACCTGCCTGAAAAAATACAGAAACGACAAAAAAAGTTCACTCTGAAAACGTTATTTTACTAAGGAAATGAAAGCACCTTCTGGAGCCCTTTCATTTGGTAATATCTGGTAGCCTGAGGAAACCCTTCACATGATGAAAGTCTGACATTTTCTACTATATATAGTTCTGAAAACTGCAGGTGTCCAACACAAGTTATAGCATTTTAAAGTCGGGTTAGTTAAAAAAAATTAATAAAGCATTTAAAAATTTAACTCCACTTAGAGACTCTTAACATATTGATTATCTAAAAGCAAACGCAATTTATTCATTTATTTTGCATCTCATAATTAATAAATAAGAAGAGGATTTCCAGAAGCCACGCCCATCCCGCAGTCATTCCATGCTATAAAAAGTCGCTCTCGTTTTAATCTTTCTTGGAGTTAATAATTGAAAAATGGAGCATGTCATGTTACTGAGAAAATGAACAAACGCCACAGCAAACCTGTGGTGAAATATGTTTGAATGAGCAGTGTGACGTTCATTTGAGACAATTTTATTCTGCAGAGTGAAAATGTGAGTTTATGCAGAAGCCGAAGAGAAATAAAAAAGTCGGAACTTACCTATTTGTGTCTAGGCCGAGCACACTCGCATTTTTGTACCCGCACAAAGTCCTGACACCTGCGCTTCCTTGAAACGAGGAACGACAAGGCCGACAGCAGACTCATAAATCATCAGCATGTCTGGAAGTAGTGAAGTGTAATAATCACTGCTGTCCCCGTACCACACATACCACTTAACCTGCAGATGCCACTCCTTAAAAGCCTTTTCTCACATGGCACTCACACTTGGCTGGGCAGCAGTGGGTTAAATGAAGGGGTAAGTGTTTACCCGGACTACACGCAGAGACACAGGGCCATTCACAGCATGTTACATATTAATCATTATCATTTTAGACTTCAAACAGACACAAATCAGAGAGATTTTCCTGTTCGGTGCTGACTGAAGTCATGTTCTCACTGGATGCATCTGTCAGTGCTGTGACAAGTCGTAGGCAATTATGCATACAGTCTTAGTGAATTATCCCAGTCACATCTTAATGCAATGACAGCGATTCTGTCAAATCCATGCAGTTACCTTGCAGTTGCTCGATCAGAGTCCAAGCCATTCTCGATCCCTGAGCATCAAACACAACATGGCCCTGTAAGAGATCAGAGGAAAGATCATTTCACACCACCACTTATTTTAGAGACGCTCACTTCTGGCTTTTAAGTCTTGATCTCTTTCCTTAGCACATCTTAAACACACCTTTTAATCCTGATAATGGAGGAATCACACTTCCTACTATTTTTTTCGTTGTACTGAAAGTTTCTACCTTCCATCTAGTTTTATTATTTTACGATAGACGGAGATAAATCGGATAAGGAAATGCAAAACTCTTTACATCCATCCACTGATGCAGCAATCCAGCAACCCGTCCATCTACCCATCTATCCATCCAGCCACCCAATCGTCCATAAAATCATCAACCCACTCACTGATCCATCTGTCCATCTACCAAACCATCTATCCATCCATTCAGCCACCCACACTTCTATCCATCCATTCATCCAGCCATCCATCCACCCTCCACAAACCCAACTCACCTATCCATCTACTAATCCACAAGCCCACCCAACAACCTGCTCACCCATCCACCCATCCATCCATCCATCCATCCATCCATCCACAAACCCAACGATCCACCCACCCATCCATCCATCCATCCATCCATCCATCCATCCATCCATCCACAAACCCACCTATCCACCCATCCATCAATCCATCCACCCACCAATTCATCCATCAGAAAAAATCATTCAGCCATTCAGCCACCCACACTTCTATCCATCCATTCACCCAGCCATCCATCCACAAACCCTCCTATCCACCCATCCATCAATCCATCCACCCACCAATTCATCCATCAGAAAAAATCCATCCATCCATCCACAAACCTATCCATTTATTCACGGTAGGTAGGTAGGTAGGTAGGGACGTGACAATGAGTGTCTCTGAGGGAGCTTACTTGACCACAACTCCCGTGCCATAATCTCAGCAGTAATGTCCTTGTTGTTGTAATTGAAGTCCTCCAGCCTGCGGCCTCTGGCCCTTAATGGCCCGACAGTCTTATTGAGAGCCAGAGCGAGAGCCCACACTGCATCATAGGCGAGCGGCGCTTCCTGGAAACCTCCAGTTTCTTCCGGGTTCTTCCCTCCCAGCTTAGACATCAGCTGGGTCAGGAATTCCTGTGAGGTCTGCAAAGCAAACAGGTGAACCGAGATGAAAACGTATGTCACAGATGGCGAGAGAGAGAGAGATCATTATACGGTATAAGTCAAGACAAAGTGCAGTCATCCCCTGTGGGAGCATTTCATGCAGATGGAGGTAGTATTTTTTTTTCTTCTTTTTTTTCTTCTTTCAATCTTTTTTCCATTTCTTCTTCTTTCATTCACATGTGCACACAAAAGATGAACACCCCCTGTGGTGACACTTTTTAATAGGGTGATTCTGAGGAATTTAAGGACAGGTGAGAGAAAGTGGTTTTGCAGTTATTTCAGCTGCACATGGCAAAAGTGATTTTCTCTTCCTCTCTCCTATCCAAAGTAATGACTCCACCATTTTTTACGCTTCAGACAGGTCCATTTAGCCAAAAAGCCAAGGCGTACGTAAATAGCTTTGGGCACACACACACACACACACACACACACACACACACAATAAAGGATCAACGCTGTCAAAAAGCCTTTCCTGCCTTTCAAATCCACTGCATCAAAGAGCAGTATGGCAGGAGGAAATGCGGGAGTGAAAATCACTCCCAAATGAAGCAAATTTAACATGGCGATTTTTTCACAAACATGCCTGTCCAATATGACGTTTTTTTTTGGCATCAGGTGTAAAGCACGGGCATCTGGAAATGAGCCCAGAGTGAGCAAGATGTGGGAGAACAGCAGGGGCATCTGTACTCATGACAGCTCCCAGCACGGGGCACCGGAGCTGGATGTGCTTCAAACGGTGTCCCCCTGGGAGCACATTCCACCCCGAAACTCACACCTGTCTTCTCATCAGCAGTTTGGACTCCGGAGACAACCGCCACATCTTCCACGGCTAGGGCTCTGGCTGTGAGCCGATAGGTGACATGAGGATGTGTTTTCAAATGTTTGCGCAAACATGAAGTGCGTTCTATCCATCACGGTCACGTGACCATGCTGAAGAGGATGACGTCACCAAAAGAACGGCAGCCAAACCCACATGATCTGAGATAGACTGGAACAAACACAGTGTTTATTTGAAAAATAACTTTCCATTACCCCCTTAACGCATCTTTTCTTTATGCAACGGCCAAGTTTTATACTTCAAAAGTTTTGAGACATTTAGGTGTTTTCCGGATGACTGGTTTTTCTAGTAAGGTTGTCAAATCTTACACACAAACAAGTGCTACCTTTGGTGTGGTACCAGAAGTGACATCGTTGGTGACCACCTACCTTTTGTGTTTGTCCACCTACCTTTGGTGTAACAGGTGGATGGAAACCACATCATGGTCTTTAATGTAGATTTAGCTGAGAGTAGTCTAAGAGAGGAAATATTGCACTGATGCAATTTTTCACTTTGCTAACAAGAAAATCCTAGCAAGCTGAAAGAAAAAAACTGAATTTGATGACGAAAACCCTAGTATATGGCCATGTTCTGTGAGTGGGAGCTATGCTTTTACTTTCTCCCTTGTAAATCACAATGGCCCTAGCCAATCATTGGTGTCAGTGAACTCATATACTATATTGTCTTCTCCCGTTTGTCGTGAAAGCTCACACAATACGACGGGACACTGCGTGGGACTTGTCCTCGAACCGATCGAACACGTGTCTCTGAGGAAGCACGTATCAGCTTTCATCCTAATGTTGGTACCTGCTGCAGATGGAGGGAGCTGGATGGTGGGTGAGAATTTGCAGGTGACCAAACTGAGGAGAAAACGTGGAAAAATCCAAACCAGGGACCAAGGCCCCGTTCTCGTTTTCTATTGGTTCACAAAACCAAGGTTCAGGAATTCACAAGTTCACCTAGATAAAGTTAGTACGAAATGAAAGCAACTGCTACCAAATGCGAAAGCACATCTTTCACTTCCTGCGTCCTTTCCCCTTCAGTGAACTGGCTTTTCCACCAGGGAGAATTTTATTTGCGTTTAGTCTGACTGCGACTGCTACTGAAAAAGCAAAAAGGTTTAGTTTTCAGGTGTATCCCATCAAGTGTTTCGTAAATTCCAAAGTCAATATAGATTACAATCATTTATTTTGACAGACTCTACATTGTTCGATTTCATATTACTCTACCACGATCTCTAAACAAATTTTGTAAGCCAAGCTTTGGAAATACATGATGCTGTTACCACTCAGGTAAAGTCGACTCAAAAAAACAACGTAAAAACGTTCACGTATGGTGAAAGAGCAGAGGACTAAAAATAAAAGCCTCACCAGATTGGAGGCTCCTCGAACCGTCTCAGGGTTGAGCATGACTATCTCCGTGGTAACGTGGCCCTCCACCGCCTCCGTCATCTGCTCCACGGTGCAGTTGATTGATGGGTCTTTTATCTTGAACCAATTGTCAGCGTACCAGCCAATCAGGAACCAGACGTACTTCTTCCCATACAGCCTCTCCTTATAGACCTGCAGCCGAGAGTTTTACGAACCAGCAGATTTTCAGCTAGAAGTTCTTACTAGGAAACCATTAATCATGTTGGACTAAAGCACTAGAGACTGACCTCACAGAATACTTTCCGGGCCTCAGTCTCATAGAACAGGCCCACGATGATCCGAGCATCCTGGCGCTGTGGGAGGAAAAAGAAAAGGAGTCAGGGTAAAGAAATGCTACCTGTGACACTAAAGAAAAACTGAGAAAGCAAAACTGAGAGAAGGAGAGGAAATGAGGAACAGGAGGACAAGACACTAGACAATATCTTGACATGTTATGAACGTCTTCTAATGTTAATATACACATGGCCTTCAAAGAAAGTGTCACCACAAGGGCCAGTGTGTGTCTGTGAAACGCTGCAGTAATACTCATGCTTGGTGAAACCGCAGGCCGCACGTTGCTCCTTTACTTCCCCCTTATAGTTGTGCTATATACCAGGTTACCATGGTATCTCAAATGATAGCCAATTAATCTCCTGTACCAAAACTAGGTCAGCTGAAGGAGCTGCCATGATGTGGGCACAGGAAGAGAGAGAGAGAGAGAGAGAGAGAGAGAGAGAGAGAGAGAGAGAGAGGAGACTCCCTGAAGAGACTGGAGAGGAGAATAAGATCAGGCCCACGTTCCAATTTATATGATTTTCTCTCCCAAATAAAAACCAGAGACATCTGAATGCACCCTGTGGTATTTCTCCAGGAATATGGATGATTACTTTGGTCATGACAAGGTAGTCCTACTTTACTGCGTCTGTGCTGTGTGTGTGTGTGTGTGTGTGCATGTGTGTGCATCTTTCTTCCCGTGTGGGTGTTCTTATGCGTGTGCATGCTTCGGATTTCATGTTTATATAATACAAAATATCTAGTCGTACTGGAAGTTCGAAGTTTGAAAACTATCTTCACAGACGATTTATACATTCTTTTATATTTAGTCAAAGTCGACTCATCTAACTTTTAGTGATTGTGTGTACATTTGTGTACTTGTGTGTACTTGTGTGTACTTGTGTGTGTGTGTGTGTGTGTGTGTGTGTGTGTGTATGCTTTTACTGTGTGTGTAGGTGTTGTGTGGAGGAGAAACGGAGGAGCAGTGAAGGAGAAGTGAAGGCACCTTAAGGTTCTTGACAGCCACAGCAGGGTCGGTGAGAAAACTCTGCCTCACGCTGATCTCGATTCCGGCCTCCTTCACTCTCTGCTCCAAATCATCCAACGTCTGGGGAGAGAGAGAGAGAGAGAGAGAGAGAGAGAGAGAGAGAGAGAGGGAGAGAGAGAGAGAGAGTGAGAGAGAGAGTGAGAGAGAGAGGAGGAGGAAGAGGGAAAATAGAGGGAGAATATGGGAAGAAAGGAAAAAGGTAGGTGGGGAATGGATGGAGGGAAAGGTAAAGAGGGAGAAAGAAAGAAAGGAAGGAAGAAAGAAAGAAAGAAAAGTGGGAATTGGGGAATGAACGTGTGAAATGATGTAAAAAAAAGAGAAAGAATGAGACAGCAAGGGAAGAAGGAAGAGAGAAAAATACAGTAAGAAAAACAGAAGCAAAAAGAAGGAAAAGGGAAAAGGGAAGGGGAAAATAAAAAAGTCAGAGAAAGAAAAAGAAATTAGATAATGAAAAGAAAAAGAAGAAAGAAAGAAAGAAAGAAAGAAAGAAAGGAAGGATGGATGGATGGAGTGAAGAGAGGAGAGAAAAAATGAGGCAGAGGGACAGAGAAAGAGAAAGAGACAGAGGTGAAAAGATGGAGAGTGGGAGGAAAAGAAAAGAGATATGTGAGAGGGAGGTAAAAAGAAAGAAAGAATAAGACAGCAAATGATAGAAGGAGGAAAAATAAAGGGAGAAAGGTAGAAGCAATAAGAAAGGAGGAAGAAAGAAAGGTCAAAAGAGAAGAAGAGGTAGAAGGATGGACAGAGACAAAGAGCAAGAGAGAGGAATGAAAAATGAAAGGAAATGAATGGTAAGGTTAGAATTGAAGAGAGGTAATGGGGCAGGATTATGATGGAGAGATGGACGGAGAGCAAAGAGGTGTCCAGAAGTAAGGAAAGAGAGTAAAGAGAGAGTGCAGGCTTTATTGCTTTAGCTGTGAGTTATTTACTGTTTACAGCCTCCACAGTGTCGATAAAATGTTAGTGATAAAGCTGATTTATTTCCGTCTCGCTGTGTAGCTGGAGACACTGAAACGTGTGATACACGGTAATGACGTGTGCTATGAAGAAGTGCACGTGACTCACGGAAGTGAACACCTCGGTGGTCTGCTGGATGGTGGCGATCTTGGTCCACTTCCACTTCTGGAAGAGCTGCACACGTGTGGGGTTGTGCAGCGTGGCGGACGGGTGCGTGCGGAAGAACGTGGGGAAGCGCTGGCGGTTGGACAGAGCCGGAGAGCTGGAGCCGTACGACAGCTGCGGCACGAAGGGAAAAAAAAAAACATCAAAGAGTGCACCGTGAGCACAGCGAAGACTCGGCTTTAGTGATCACCATAAAACTGGAGATAAGACATGAACGGGGTGGGGGTGGGGTGGGGTGTAAACAGGAAGGAAATGAAGTGTGAGATTAGAGCTTTCTAATTAAAGTAGGCTATATATGCTATGACTCAGTGATCTCATTTGATCCCATGCTATTATTTCACAGGGTTTTATACTTTTTAATTGCTAACGCCGCTACCTCATTAGCATTTCACTGAATTCTTACTGAGAGATAGGGTCTGGTGTGTGTGAGTATGGGAAACACTTTAGTAACTGTTCACATTTGAACATTATATATGACCAAAAGTATGTGGACACCTGACCTTCACATCCATATGTGGTTCTTCCACAAACTATTGCCACAAATTGCACACAATTGTCTAGAATGTCTTTGTACGCTGTAGCATTACAGTTTCCTTTCACTGGAGCTAAGAGGCCCAAAGCGAGCTCCATGAAGACATGGTGTGTGAAGGTTGGAGTGGAAGAACTCGAGTGTCCTGCACAGNTCAGCGCCTGATCTCACTAATGCTCTTGTAGCTGAATGATCACAAATCCCCACAGCCTCGCTCCAACATCTAGTGGAGAGCTTCCCAGAAGAGTGGAGCTTATTACAACAAATAGCAAAGTGGACACTACTTTCTGGTTTCCAATGTTTTTGGGGACATAGTGGCAGGGTTAAAGCCAAGCCCACTTTGAATTGAAATATTTGGAGCACTAACCAGAGCACTACAGTGAGCAGTTTTCAGCCCAGAAGAGAGTTATGTGCATGACATGTGGTGACGATGGTGTCAGATATAGAAATAGAGCTAACATTAAAAATGAAGAGGGCAATTTTGAAATGGAAAGAACCAGCTCGGCACTTTTCGAGGAAAAAAAATTGAAAAAGATCAGGAAATGATTCAGATACTAGGTTCTATTTTTATACCTGAGAGCTCCACTGACTTTAGCTTGCTGTGGTCAGCATATTCAGTAGCTGTGAAGGAGTCCCCACCTGCCTAGGGAATTATGAGATCTGTTTGTGAGATGGCCACAGATTGATCCGTCACATGGATTCATTACACTTATCTGATAAGAAGACAGGATAAGGGGATTTGTATCCTATGGGGGACTATCGGACTACGCTAACCCTACCAAGAACCTGAGATAAAACACTCAGGAGCCTGAGGAGATGCCTCTGCTTTCCTATCTCACACGCAAGGGTTCATTTGAGGGTCATTTCATGGATGACATCATACCAGTTTAAAAAATGGACAAGAATAACTGTCCTTCCCCTAGACGGATGTGCTTTCTGCTGTTTTTTGTCATTTGTGTAATTTTAAATGAGAAGTCTTTACATAGTTCTTGGTCAAATGAAGGAAAAAGCAGTACGAGGTGGCTTTTCAACCACATTGGATCGTCCAAAAGCTGAAAGATCTTTCAGAAAAGTGATATAAATTGAAAATTGAGAAATTGAGAAAAACAGATAAGGTCATATCTCAGAGCATGTTACGGGTTGAGAGAGCATGTTATCTCAGAGCATGTTAAGCACTGTGTGTTCTGGGTTTTCAACATATTTTTGTTTTTATTTAGGTTTCGTTTTCTCCTCCCCTGTTAGCTCGCTGGTCTTCTGGCGTCACCTGTGTCTTGTTCTTAGTTGATCACACTGTATTTATTTTTGTTCATGTTTCTCATCTCTTGTTTCTCCTTATCTTAGTTACTTCACAAGCGCTATCGTCATGTCAAGGTCTCTTATTTTATGCTCATTCGTTAACATCCTCAGTACAACCGTATTTTGAATCTTCACGCACAGAGTGCAGGTGGAAAAATTTGTCATGTTAGTGAGCAAATATGAGGAGATTTTTAGTGTTGAAATGAAAATTTTCCAAATTTCCAAAACTGTAATGTAGCTAAAATAACAACTTGTCTATTTTTGGAACATTCAACGCAAACAGCCTGCTCATCAAACAATCTTTATTAAAAACAATCTTTATTTCATCTCACTTACTGATAACAATAAAATATAAACTAATTTTTTTCATATCAGCACGAAAGGTGCTCCAGCTAGCACTTCTCCAGCTAAAGCACCCTGATATTGCACATTATAAGCATGTAATAAATACCTCACAATTACAGTATGTGTGGGAAATATGGAAATGGAGGGGGGAAGTTGATAAAATAATGTCCATCGTAATATTGAACATAAATATTAAACTTGTATCAGTTAGTATGAATTCAAGGGGGTTGATCTGGGGAAAAACGAATGAATGTATCAAATGACTTATAACAATGAAGACACATGCTTTAATTATCTGTGTGGAAAATAAATCTATACTGCAATTAGCCCTGTGCTCTGTGACAGTTAATCGAGTTACCATGGTAACTACCCCCAAGATTGTAATAACTCATTTACCACTGGGTTAAATAAAAAAAAAAAAAAAATCATTAATTTTTTTTTCATTCAAATCACAGCAAGACGCTAATATTCAGAGACATGAACATAATTTTTAAACATGTTGGGTGATGTGATATTCTACTTTTATAGTAATTTATTGTATCTATCAAAGATGAGATTATTCTAGAAACGCTGCTGGGGGCTGGTGGAGCTTGGGGGGTGTTAGACAGATATCATGGTTAGCCTATACAAAAAGCAAGTCTTATGTGAAGGTTATGTGAACATAGATAGATAGATAGATAGATAGATAGATAGATAGATAGATAGATAGATAGATAGACAGTGTAGATGCACAGAGCAGTATCAGTGAACGTAATCATGAATGCAAAGGGCCTTGAATTGTATTCACAAAAATGTATTTCGCAAGTACAGAGTAGTAAAGTGAGTGTGAGAGCAGTTCTCCTCTGCGAGAACTGAGCCACGCTCATGTCCTTCAATTAAACTTAATTAAAGCAAAAGAGCCACTAAAATAAAAATAATAAAATAATAAAAATAAAGTATTTACTCCGTACTCTGTTTTATTAGTGTTCTGACAAATTCCAAAACAATCTAAACTGAAAATATGTTCTTTCGAGTTTTTTGGCAAGTTTTGGTAGTAATTTCTATAATAATAATAATAATAATAATAATAATAATAATAATAAAAATAAAATATAATTATAAAATTATTATTATTATTATTATTATTATTATTATTATTGCTGTTGTTGTTGTTGCTGTTGTTGTTGCTGTTATTGTTATTATTTATTTATTTATTTGCTATGTGCATAAACACTTTATGGGGAAAAAAGGTAACGCAAAGTAGAAAATGAATCATTAACTCCACCCTTCCCAACCTGAGTTAATTGTTTATTCCTGTTATTTTCCACAAATCTATCTCACTTCCTTGGAATGTCTGATTGTTTACAACTTTTCTAATAATTTGGAAGACACTTTTATCTCAACTGACTTAAAAGTGAGGAAGAACATAATATCAGCCTAGAGTTAAAGACCCGACAGTGACTTTCTGGCAGTTGTGAGATCTGAACTCACAAAGCAAAGCTTGTAAATAAATCAACACAGGGTTACTCACCACTATGAGGTTCCACATACGAGCTGCCTCAGCCACCAGCGTGGATACTGAGCTACAGCCGGGCATCAGGACGATTTTTATAGGCTCCGTGTAGAGCAAGTCATACAGCAATTTAGTGGCTTCCCCAGGGTCACACTGAAAGATCAGAAGAAAGATATTTGAGTAACTGGTGAATATTTCACGTCTTCCCTCCGAGTCTATTTCACGCGTAGTGTGATGCACTGCAAACAAATGAAATATTTCCCCGCTGCAGTTGCATTCCACAAAGCGCTCTACTGTGAGATACATTCAAGAGATTTATGTAATACAATGGAGTACTGAGTGCGAGACAGAGACACAGAGATACAGAGATAAGAATAATAAGCATTTAAAGAACACATTGATTTGTACAGTACCACGGCTTCTATCGCTACTGTCTGATCTGTGTCTGACAATCACTATTGTTAAATTCATCTTAAATGTAGTGTTGAGGAAAAATCAATATCTCATTCAAATGATAATTGTGGTCTAACGCCAGCATTGATCATTGTGTTCAGAGAGGAATGAGCTGTGGTCGTTGGCCTTGAGCCGTGCTCATGATGGAGAGGGTGTGCATTCTCATTTAGTCTCTACGTTCTCAGGGACAAAGCCTCGCATTTTAATGCACATAACAAAGCACGCGCATCTAAAAACAGTACGAACTTTGAATGCAGCCTGATTACACAGGCTTCAAGCTTGATTTTATTTGATTGGTGCAATCACACAAATTGAATCAGTGATGTCCTCCAGCAACAGACTCCTCTGTACTTAGCAATGTCTGATCTGGCAGTCGTGCTTCGACGCAAGTCCCCCTCCCTCTCCCTGTCTCTCTCTCTCTCGCGACGCTTTTAATTTCAGCTAAATGCACAGATAAATCAGGAAATCGTTGGAGTCACAACAAAGGGCCTGCTTTTAGTGCGGAACTGTTCGCTTTGTTGGAATTAAAATGATTCGCTGTTAAAGGCACAAAAGTGATGAGACATTGAACTCAATTATGGCAAATGGGGAAATTAGCCATCACCATTTTTTCTGATACAGCAATTTGCCCACATGTCCTGTTTAATAATATAAATAAGGCAAATGTTCCTCTTGTTGTTCCACAATACAAACATCCTGATCGTCTTCTATGGAGGGTTTTTTTTTTTTTTGCCATCCGTGTTACTTTGAACACCTCCAACGCAATTTACACCACAGGTTCACTGGAACACAAACCATTCTCAGTCAGCAAAGGTAGAAAAATACCCAATTACTCATCTAAATAAAAATTCCTCTGGTAAATGTTGAAATACAGCTTCAAATTCTTCACTCGTGTCTGTTAAAGTAGAGAAGTATTAAACTTTTACAACTCTTGTGGAAAAAGACGTCTGACTCAAAGCACATACTGATTTTGGTTGCTGATAGAAAATCAGCGCCTCTTTCACCAAAGAAAAGCTAGTAAGCTAAGGCTACTTAACACCAGCTATGTCCTCATCTCTGAAATGTTAGCTAGCATAATAATTAATAACAAACTAGCTGTTTGTAAGTGTATGTAGCAGCAGATAATTTACAGTGATGGGTATTAGGTGTCATTCTCGCTGTCATATGTTAAATTTTAGGTTAGGGGAGAACGGCCAGATTGGACTGATTTGAGCTAACTCAAATAAACACTCTTTACAACCGTGCTGAGCAGAAAAGCATTCAAGAAGGCACAACATGCTAAACTTCGAGGCAGACGACTACTACAACAGCAGAAGACCACATCTGGTTCCACTGCTGTCTGCCAAGAACAGGAATCTGATGCAAAACAGGAACAGCCAACAGGCAATATTTTTGCAACCTTCAAGCATCCATAATGTTCGTTGTGACCATTAACTGAAGCTCTTGACCTTTATCTGTATGATATTATGCATTGCGCTGCTGTCAAATGATAGCCTGATTGGATAAGAGCAATAATGAGCAGGTGTACAAGTGTTTCTAAAAGTGGACAGTGAGTTAATATTATTCATTTATGTCAAGGCAGTGTACAGGTGGAGGGGGAAGTGGTCCTATCACACACTGTTCATGGACATTGAAATATTCCACATTGAATATTAGGATATTACACATTCACGCGGCGTGCCGAGAGCAGTCGAGTGACTAGACTCGTGTTATAGCCTTGAAGACATTCGCCACCTGATGAAGCCCTTCAGATGCTCAGAAACGTTTTCAGGATTGCATCATTACATTCACACTGACTTTCCAACAGACTTCACGTCACTCTTCCTTCCTTTCTCTCTTCTCTTTATGTCTGTCTCTATGGAGGAATCTATAGAGTCCATCTCTGTATATGTATTCGACCTTCTTGAACTGAACTAGCCTTACTTGGGATTATATGTCATGAATCTACATAAAATAGCCCATAATGTTAAAGTGTGGGGAGGCGGGAATCAATATAGTTTGCAAAAGTATTTACAAATAAGAGCTGTAATTGCAATTTATCAACATAAATGTTATAAACGCATTTCAATTCTAATTTGTAACACTACAAAATGGGGAAAACTGCCAGGGGGTGAATACTAATGCAAGGCACCGTATACATCCTCTTGTGTTTTTAGTGCTAGTGCAGACTGGCAGCAATATCGTACCCTCTCCCAGGAAACTCTGCCTGATCTCTCTCTCTCTCTCTCTCTCTCTCTCTCTCTCTCTCTCTCTCTCCATCTCTTTTTTCCATTCCTGAGGGAAGCCATGCGTGAGGATCACTCGTTCCGTAGTGCAGCTGGGTCCCATTGTGCCAAATCAACTGAAAATCCTGCCAGGCCAACTGTTTTTTTTTCCCTTCCTTTTTTTGAATGTTCAGACATCTGAGGTCTAAGAAACTACACATAAAATTCACTTCAGTATTTATTGATTGACTTAAAATAACGGAGCACCAGATATTACAGAGACACAAATACTATTCAGATGGGAAATGATTTTTTTCCGACATATGTCTGTTATGTAATGTTGCCGAAGGACGTGCGTAGCGACTATGATCGATTCGCACAGGATCAGTGATCTCTGCATAAACTACCGATGTGTTAGCGTGTTCGCGATGTACAACTGGTACGATGTACGACGTTAAAAATCCCATGCACACTACAGATACCTCATATCTATTGTATAATACAAACTGACTGTTCTGTCTGTTATTGTAAGTGCTTGAGCATTAGTTGGTCACATGACCATAACATGTACTGCATGTAGGCAGTACCTGCGCTATCATTGCAATAAATAACCTATATTGTGTTAGCCACGCAGTACTCAGTCCCTCAGGACCAAGACCTTTCAGATATTACTGGGAAGGTGACAGACATGGTAGTGGGTGATGAGCTGGAATGAGTGTACTGAGCACTGTACAAGTTTAGCACTGTTAATTGTAACTACTTTATCTACATACAATGTTCACCAGAGGCAGCTTTGCAGAGGTTTGCGTTTGTAGCACAATATAATGAGTTATACCATAGCACTGTCGAATTCTCAATTCTCATTGGTCAGAATGATTCATTTTCTGTAACGACAGCTCTGACTCTAACTAAAAGCAATCATATTAAAGCGCTAATTCTAATCCATTTTCATTTTAATACTAACACCTAACTCAAAGGGACTCATATGACAACACATAATGTAAGTCTAACAACTTGAGTTAGGTGCCATGATTATAAAATGTTCGTTAAAAGAAAAATCTTATAATCATGGCTATGATGAAGGGTTTTTTTTGAAAGGAGAAGCAGAAGAGGCTTCATAACAGAGAACTTTACACTATTTTGAGTCATTAACTTCAAGAGAGAGGATAGAGAGGCTGAGGAGGGGATGACTGTGTATAGCTGCTATAACATAAGTAACAATAGGAGATAACTTGTTTGTGATGCTTCACAGCATTAATTGTAACTATAAATGGACAAAAATTACAACGTGTCATTTTTTCATTCTTGAACCAATGTTAAAAAATTGCAATTGTGGGTAAATTGCTGTGGTATAGAGGGAGAAATAAAGCACTTTGGAACATGATGTAAGAGAAAAATAATCAACTTCACCGGGTTAACTTTAACTCGACTTTGCATCGGGCCACATCACATCCCTCCATCTTTGATATTTTCCTATAACAGAATGTCCTATCATGTCTTTTCCCCTTACATTACCCCTTAAATTCCTAACTGTATGCATAGTAACATGTCTAAATGTGCTGCAACACTAGTGTTATTTTGTATTATTCAGTAGTTAGTATGCGCTATTCAGTAACTACAGTACATATAGTTAGATATCTGTAGTTATGAGAGTGAAAAATGTCTGGACCAGCCGCAGAATCATCTGCTTTTAAGAGTTTAAATGAAAAAGTAAATTGAGCAGTGCAGGGGAGTAGCTAGCCTATTAGTCTTTCATTTCCAGAACCTTCATTACAAGTGGAAGTCATCTTTGGCTTGATACTGCAATTACACTATTAACAACAGCAATTCAGTGTACCTAATTAGCATTAATGTTAGCTTACAGAATAAACTGCTACTTGTATTCTCTAAAACAAGCATGGCTGATGATAACTACACCTAGTGGATGATTAGCTAGTTATTCCGTTAAAAGAATGATAAAAAATGTTAACTTGGTGATGTTAACATATTTGTTTTAGCTCCAAATGATCTCAAAATGTGCAGATTTTTTTGAATTGCCTTCTTAGGGCTTTCTGGTGGTTTTTAAGGTGGATCAGATGACTGATCTGACCCCCTGTCTGCTACAGCTACAGTCGTGCAATTCTGCTTTATTCACTCTATGGAAAATAAAAGGGGCACAGCTAATAAATTCAGTCACTTCCAATCCCTGCTGGACTTTACACATCCACTCACCCGAACTCACCTGCTAGCAGCCAGTCAAGCCAGTGTGTTAAAGAACTAAAAGAACTTTTTCTGTTCTGTTCACTGCAAGGTTTTTTTTTCTCGGTGTTGTTGCTGTTCTTTTCCAGCTGCAATTCTGAGCATTTTTTCCCTGACTGTTTTCTTGATTTTGATCATTTTGCTTTTGTGTATTTTCAATCTCTGTATTGCTCTGTTTGAGATCTGGCTGTTTTGCCCACAATTCCGCCTGCTGATTTGAACTGTTAATACAAATTAATCTCCTCGTTACATCTACCTGCCTCCTAATTCATGACATCGATACAGTGCATTATTGGGATATTAGTATTAAGTGAAGTGAAGTGAAGTGAAGTGACTTTGTGGCCAAGTGTGGTGAGCCATACTCGGAATTTGTGCTCTGCATTTA
>CM074973.1:4838114-4853389 GCA_037577455.1 Pangasius macronema
ACTGCCCCATTATTAGAACAGTGGCATCAGATATAAGCCATAATAAAAAAATATATGGTGCAATATGATGTAATTGCCAGTCACATCACGGAAATGTGCTTCATCCCTCACACTGTATGAATAATAGATTCACATCATCTAATTAATAAATATAATATCATTTTGGGAGAAATGAGCACACCTGTCATTGCCCGGGTCAGAGATTCAGTGTGTAATAATTTACGAGCTTTTGTGCACTCTGCTGTATTTTCTTTGGCAAGAAAAACAAGTAAGTAAACAGAGGCAATAAGGGCACTAATGGCTTGGCAGCATATGCAGCCTGAGTGACTCGCTGATCTAATGCTGGACTCGGAGGAAATTAGATTGCAGTCCAATCAAGGTTAATAAATGTTGGCACCCTGTTTAAAGAAAGGCCACAATCAGAGGTGACACTGGAGCTGAATCCTTAATGCCAAATGAACTTTTGCAGCTTGGTGTCTCCTCATGAAACCTTTCAGCATAGTGCTGTCCATGGTGCTGAACAAAAATATACGTACATATAGTATACATACACACGTCATCATATGTCGTTATGGTTACATCCCAGAGGGCGTTATCTCTTTCATTATCCAAACACTGGATCCTGTAAATAATCCCTCTGTGCATAGATCCATGTCAATATTTTTGCTTGTTTTTTCTGCTAATTTAGCACAGCAGCAGTGAAACGTAAAACAAAGGTCTAGATAAAACAATTATTTAGGCTAGCAGTCATGATTACATTTCACAATATGTAGTATACACACCATTAATTCTGATCTGTAATTAAACTTTGATTTGTATTACATAGCAAATAAGGCATTTAACAGCTAATGGGAAGGAAGCTGTTGTTTCACAATTTTATGATATTTTCAAGTGAACACTTTATAATATTTGGAGTAAATAAAGTCACAGGTCACAGTTAGAACAGCACAGGTGAACCTGTAGTAATATTTTTATACCCTGACCAATGGGATGTTCTGAAGTGTATTATTCCTCTTATTCCTCAGCAATTTGCCAACACTAATGTTTATTTATTTTAAAAATGACACATCACATGGTTCATCTGTTTATAGTTACATTTAACGTTGTGGAACATCCGTGAAACAAGTTATTTCTTGTTATCACGTACGTTACAGCAGCTATAAACAACAGAGTTCCCTCAACAGCCTCTCTTGTTTCTCATTCTTGAAGCTTGTCATGTTACTGAAAAACTGCAAAGAGCAAAATCCTCAGTCTTTAAGCCTCTTGGAAAACTTACTGGCAAAGCACTGACACTGGAGACTCCTTCCCAAAATGCTCCTTCACCAATAACAACAATTACACACGTTTTTCAATCAGTGCAGCGTCCACCGTACGAGTCCCTGTGTAAGAAATGCTGACATATCATAGATGGTGCGCATTAATATAAATTTTCCAGTTGGAACTGCTGTCAGAGCTACTGTTAAGGATCATCAACAACTTCTGAGCAATCAGATTTGAGAATTTAACAGAGCTGTAACATGGTATCTCTTGTTATGTTGATTTGCTGAGGTAGAACTATTCCATATGACGTGTATATTTATATGTATATATAAATATATATATGACATAACCATTTATTGCTGTGTTTTATCAGCCTGTAGATTCCTTTTTAAAGACCCACAGCTAAGCATTAGTAGTAGATTAGGGCCTAGTCTGGTCTGTCTGCTTCTCCTGATGCGTGCTCAGCCGTGTGCTCTGTCACAATAACACTGACGCGCCTGCTTCATCTACTGACTCATCTGTCCCCATTTTTGCAGTAAATGTTAAAGGAGGTGATCTCTCTCTCTCTTGCTCTCTCTCCGTGTCTCTCTCTCTCATTCTCTCTGGCTCGCTCTTTCTTCTTTGTGGTGGGAATCTGTGGAGTTATGTGTTTGTTTGAACTGCAGTCGTCTAGGTAACTGTTGCCATGCCAACCCCCAGCCCCCAGCATCCCCTCCTCCTTTGTATCTTTGGAGTGAGGCTCCAATGCAGAGCCGTTTCAGCCAATCACAGTGGAGTTCTTAGCAAAGCCAACCAGTCACAGCAAGTTAACTGTTTGCAGCCTGTGCTTGTGTCTTTCAGTCTCAAACTCTCACTGTGTGTGTGTGTGTGCGTGTGTGTGTTGGCATCTCTGATGCGGAGGAGGAGGTTAGCAGGTGGGAAACGACGGTGTGAGGGAAAGAGAGAGAGAGAGTGATAGGGAGTGAGAGGAACAGTGTGAGCAGTGCGAATTAAAGAGATAGTCCTATGTCGCAATAAATCTCGTTGAAGTGCATATAATCTACAGGGAAACACGTCCACCGCCATAACGAACAAAGTCTCATTACTTATGTAATCCGAACACATTCTCAACACCATATGTAACGAGCTGTATGAATCACACGAGGACAGTTTATTATCGAACTAATCATAACTAATGACAAATTGCTCAGACAAACTGCAAATTTGCGAGCACTGTACACCATGCTTTAAATAAGACATATATAACGCCAGAGCTACGCTGGGTACGTAATTAATAACACCCAACAATTAAACAATTACACAGTGCCATGTGAAATGCATCACCTCAGTCGACCCACATAGAAACAGGATAGGTCACGTGCGTAAGTCTGCGTATGTTCACGTTAATCCGCGTCTACCTTTTAATGACTAATATAAAGAAACTTCGTATGAAATCAACGGATCACGTGTTGACGGGTTATTGCCCAGGACATCGCCTCTGAGAAATTGCAAACTGAACTAAATCCGAAAGCTTTAAAAGCTTTAAAAGCTTTAAAAGCTTTAAAAGCTACTAATAATCTTTTGGCACTGTAGAAACAATAATAACTACATATGCTTCCTATTCAGGCTATTGATTAATTCATAACAGTTACTGAATAAAATGCTTTTTTATACATAACCGAATATAAGATCATGACTTTAAGGGCTAAATATTAATCAACAAGTATCTAAATTGTTAATACCTAAATAAATTTATTACTTCACCAGTGAATGTACATTAAATATCTTTGAATAAATAGCAGCAGACACACGCTTTTAATATTAATAACCTTATATAAACTATGTTTACTCGAATGTGTTACTCACACAAAGATTGGCCAAATTATTGTACATCTGCCTAAATAATGATTTTTACTGAATGAACGAGTTGTTTGTTCACAACTCGTTAAATTTACTCTAACATCAGTAGTGGATGGGACGATAGCATCATCTAGTCGAGCTCGAGCATCAGTGGCAGAATGTCCGTCCTCTTGTTCACCAAGTCCAGGGCCATCTGAGCGGCAGGGAGGCACGCTTGACCCCCGGGCCATCCTCCGCTCATGGGGAACAAGGCGCCGATGTAGAGCTTCTTCTTTCCTAAAGCAGGGCAGGACCAGGAGAGGAGCAGAGTGAGCGAGATGAGGGTGAACCTACGAGGAGTCCCAAAGCGCCGAACCCCAAAAAGATGCTGGCCAGCCATGATCCGAAGGGATTAGAAGTGTGCACTTTTGGCTACTGTGTGATATTATTGGGTTTTTTAAAAAAAAAAAAAAAAAAAAAAGGAGGGAGTGAGGGAGTGATGGAGTGGAGGTTGCACTGCTGACTACTCTTTCACCATCTTCATACCTGAAGAGTTTCGGACAGTTTCCCAACTGTGTTTACTGAGAAGATCCTGATAAACAATATGGCAGATTTAGTTCAGTGTTAAATAGCTGTAACTGAATTAAATAGTAGTCACGAGGAGGCTAATAAGGCTAATAATTAACACAGGCGCAGGCCAGCAAGTCAGTTAATTGAATTTGGGCAGTCAATAGAAGTTGATGATAATTAAATGGAGCTGTTTTATTTCAGCCGCAGGCCATAAACGTATGTTACTCCCACAGTATAGCTTGTTCATGCAAGTTTTAGGAAATGAAAGAAAACTGAAAAGAAGTGTTTCACTATTTCAGTGAAGCACAATATATCCTTGGTTGGTTAATATGACACTTTTACAGCGGCGTTACAGAAAATATGCATATGTCTACATACTCACGGCTTTCCTGAACATCACTCCCATTCATTTCCAACAAATTAACGTCACATTTTTGTTAACAATCACTGCAGTGCAATAACATCCACTCAAGCTAAACCCTCCTCAGGCTGTCTCATTGCAGAAACTATGATGCCGGAGTTAAAGCGATGGAACTATGTGTGAGCCAGTCGTGATGTAGCTAGTCCATAAAGCCTGTAGCTGATACAGAACAAAAGAAAGGGTGTAATAAATGCTGTATGAAGAGCCGTGCTTTCTCGGGATGCAGCAGGGAGACTGAGGGAGAGGAGCAGAGTGTGCCAGGTTTTGAGTAAGAGAAAGAGGGAGGGGAGAGAGAAAGAGAGAGAGAGAGAGAGAGAGCTGCAAGGCAGATAAAGGGGAGGGCTTGCGCTCTCTCCCTCTCTGTTTCACAAACCACTTTGAATTTGCAACCCTTTAACGCAGGCTCTCTCATTTATCTCCCTCCTCCCTCTTTCTCTGCCATCTATGCACAGGATTTCTCCTCCACATCTCCAAAGGGACCGGCACATGCTTTCACGCTTTCAGCACCTGCTACTTATGTGCTTTTATCCCTCGTCCGTGATAATGATCAGCATTTAATTATGAAAGTGGGATTGACGTGAAAAAGAATTTCACTTTATCTGCTTCACTCTTGCACACTCCAATACAAAAAATAAATAAATAATAATCACGACTCATCACTTTCTCCCGCTTATAAAACTTTCCATCTATCTCCATCTGCCAATCAGTGGAAACATTTCATTTAGCGAAGATCATTAAGCAGGTCTGAGAGCTAAGCCAAACTGCATTAACACCCTGGGGTTCTCACTCCCACGCGATCCTCCACGTCTTCATCGCTGCAATCTCCTTCCTCTCTCGCAGAGCTCTCACTAATCCCCAGGGATTGTGCACATACACAATACAAAGAAGATACTCTCACTAATCCCCCTACGGTGTATACATGCTCAATGTGGAAAGATGCAATGAATAACATCTGAAAAGCGATGGTCTAACACCTATGCACCCGGGTTTGATCTTTCTCTGCACTCTGTTACTCTTCAGCCCTCAATCTGAGTAACATTGTGTTTTCCGTCTCTTTGTCTGTTCCGTCAGTCTGCTCTGTCTAATCCTGTGAGTCTTTCTACATTCATCCATTTATTCTTTTCAACTTGTTTGTACTCACTCCCTCTTGGCTGCATAAATGGTTCAGCTCAACAATATATATGCATGTATGTGTGTGTGTGTATATATATATATCTATCGTTAGCCTCATAGCATAATTGGCCAAGTCATATTTGGTCAAACATTTGGCAATTATGGTATGAGGCTAACGACATATATATATATATGTATATATTCAGCTGCAAACATAACCTTCACTGAAGACCAGCTGTCTTGATGACATCATTAATGTCTAGACAGTTTTGCAGTTGGAATGTGACGGAGCGAGTCTGACTGATTGTGCATGCAGCCATACCTGTAAGTATTTAATCATCATGCTCCCATTTCCCCAAACTCCACATCATTTCCCAGGAATGCTAGCTAAATGGCCAAAGAGCTGATGATAAGGCAAGCACTGCAGGTATAATGCACTCTCTCATCCAGATTTTCCATACTGCAAATTAGTGGTATGCTTGTAATATTTATTGCGCCATCTGAGACCTTCCGACACTCGGCCCTTGTTATACGCAGCCATTTCAAAGAATAATGCATCGCTAATGCGTTGCTAAATCCAGGAGACCACAACCTCGTGATAATTGTACTTTGCCCAAGACAATGAGACACGGGAGAGAGCGAGCACATTACTCTGCATGAGCCGCCTGGAGCACTCTCTGGATCCTTGCTCCATAAATTCTGCCGACATCTTGGTGCAAAGCTGATTAGCCATTCTGGACTCTGTCTTAAACAACGGGGTAATTTTATAAAACGAGAGGAGCACTTTAGGGGAAGTGCTCTTCTGGAAAGGAGTAGCTGTAGTCCATATATGACACTGTTCTTCATCCCACCCCTGCTTCTCATCATGGTTCCTTTGGCAACAAGAGACATGTGCTCGATGTTTTGGCTTAAGCCCTTGTTTTTGTTATTAGTCTCCACCCCGGTCTAGTCATTGGTTTGTTTGCCTTATTATGTTCACCTTTTCATTGTTTTCTCTAAACATCTGTGCGTTTAAACCGTCTCTGTGACTTGTTGCCAGTTCTAAATTTTAGTTTTCTACGTTTTCTAGTTTACATTTTAAGCACAATTTCTTGCGTTTTAGAATCACTAAACACAGGGGTATATTTTAATGATTAAAGGTTCATTTTCTCATGGAAGGTTTTTTTTTTTTAAAAAATCAAACTACACATCATTGTGTTTTTTTCCCCAGTAGTCTTACTTAGCATAGCCTACATCCACTAAATCCAGAAAATGTCATTTACTTTGTGGTCGGTTCGTGAGGACCCACAATAATTTTCGATAAACTTTCTAAAGGTAAAGGTGTCAGAAGTCATGCGTATCGTCAGCATACATTTTTCCCCCTTATTATAACAGTTAAGGTTGCGTAAATGCTGCAAGATGAGCTAGAAGATGGAAAATTCAGAGTTCAGAGCGAAGTCCAGTGGACGTTCCCAGCGCTGTCCTTCTGTCCACCTTCTTAATCAGAGTCAGACCAGTTACTAGTAGGTATTAAGTATTAGGTACGACAGTGAATTATTGACCAAGTAAATTTTGATGACTAATACAGTGCTATAATGTTTTCATTATCCATTGTCTCTCAGTCTTATTAAATAAAATTAGAAGTTACATTAATCACTACATTATAGTATTACCAATAGATACCAATAAAAAGAGAGACAGTTATAGTTTTTTTATTTTTTATTTTTTATTTACCAGACCAGACAGCTTTCAGTTTGAATCGAGTTGAAATTGGACTAGTCTGCATTTGTCTGATTAAGAAAAACAGGACGTATCATATAGTAGCATTAAAGTAACTGCATTATAATCTAATAATATAGCACTCTATATGTATCAGGATCTCAACTCGGAATTCATTTCCAAATGATCCATACTGACTTATTTAACCCTTCAAAACAACTCAAACCTCTACCTTTTTCTCTCAAGCACTTGATTTGTCTTCAGCTTTTCAGAAAGGCATCACGTCATGCTAGACTGAGCGCTGTCAAAATTAGCATGGATTTCCATGCACGCTTTTTGAAAGGGATGTCAAGGTTGATGGCAGCAGGAGAAATATTGAGGTGAAAGTCTTTCCTCTTGAGAGAAATCCAGCAGCTGTCATGTGGCGCTCTGTGAGGCGGTAGGAGGAGGAGGAGGAGGAGGAGGTCAGCGCTTTGCCTCACACACACACACAAAAAAAACAATGCTACGCTGCCTCAGTATACATGTCAAATCCATACGAGCGCTGGTGTAATTGGAGAGGTCTCGCTGGAGCTGAGACTGCAGATCATTTTAATATGGTTAATGCAAGTGCTTAGACTTCGGGGTTTGGTTTCCACACATCATAATGCAATTTAGTCAAACTGGTTTAAAACTTTGCAAACTGACAATCATAGACATGATCCACAAAAATGATAGCAACAAGCATGTTGCTTCCAACCCAAACACAAGCAGTATGTTGGTAGTGAATACAATAGAATAAAACAGTGACACTCCCCAATCGATGGTTTGTTTGTTTATTCCTCATGGACGCATGGATAATTCTGCCACTTTGCACCAGCGTGAGACAGTCCTGGCGTCTCCAAGGACATTTAACAAGCATTACCACAATGCCGGGGGTGAAAGGGTTGGAAAAAGACGAAGCCTTAATTACAGGATTGTGCTTTGTTCAGGCGTCATCTCACTGAGACCGACAGGGTTGAATTTCTCTGTCACAGATTGTCCTGAGAATGTCCTCTGCCTTAATGTGCATTTCTATAATAATGTCACATAAATAAGGAAAGACGGAAGGACGGTTGTTATCCGGAAGGTCAAGAAAAAATACGACTGCAGCCGGATAAATCCCAAATTATGTGGTATACAGCTTAAACTGGCTGTATAACGTGCTTGTGATATTCCATAATGATATAAAATGTGTCATATGGTGTTCATTAAAACCGTTCAACCTTCGCTAAAGTTTTTCCTGAAAAACTGAGAATAGAAGTAGCACAGGTGTTATGACAGCCACAGGTGTCAGAGATTTAAGACATGCCATTTCAGTTTTGAAAAAGCTGCCAGATAAATCTAAATTCTTCCGCAGTAATGAACACTCCCCTGCCCTCCACAGGCGAGAGGAAATGAGCGAACTGACAGCTGGCTGCTGGCTAATGATCATACGGCAGCGCTAGCGGAAAAAGTTGCACGGGTTGCCAGGCTGGCAACAGGACAGAGCGATTGGACCTGCCGGTTGCCAGGTCACAGCGGGCCACTGCGATTGGTTGCCCAGGTTGCCAGGTCACAGCAGGGCTCCACGATTTGTTGCTTGGGTTGCCAGGTCACAGCTGGGCAGCATGATCACCTGTCGTGGTTGCCAGATGAACACGCTGACACAAAAGCCACTAAGGAAGCGTATGCCTTGACAACTCTGGCATCTTGAAGGCAAATAAGTTCTCCGGTGCCATTTTTGTCCCCCTCAGTTCAGGCAAACAATGAGCGCACAAAAGAGCCACACCCAATGGTTTGTTTTTAGGTGGGAGAGACAAAAGAAGGCATACAAATACCACAGTTGTCTGATGTGATGCCTTCCTCCTACCCACTCCTCCACAATGCTGCTGTGGTAAGATTACTGTACAGAACCACACACTTCTCCTCTCATCACCATAGTAATCCTTTTATTTGCACGGCACGGAGAGAGCATTCTCCCGGTGGATTCGCATCACTTGACACCAAATTTCATTTGTTGCTAAATTCCTGGATTTGAAATTGCATCAGTGCCCGTTTTTCCCCGGCTCCCCATAGGTAATTGACAGATTGCATTCTCCGTGCATAGAGGAGAGAGAGAGAGATCAGTCAACAGTGTGGAAAGGCAGAGTGAGAACCTAAAAAAGCAAAGCACACAGAGCTCAAGGAAGCTCACTCCGACTCGTGTGAAAGCATGCTTGGGTTTGTCGTTTCAATATGAAACGATTGTAGAGAGACAGCAGAAGCCATCAGCAGTTGAGTGGCAAATCGGTAGCCAGCACGCTCGCTGCTCTGCTGAATTGGAGTGTGAAATATGACCAGGCGCTGCTTAATAACACACCTGCTGCTTAGAGCGTCTGTTCATTTCAATCCTTCGCTAGCCCAGTGATGGTTAAAACTCTCGGAGCTATGACTCACCCCCGCTGATTAACTCAGCTCAGTCCAGTCTTTTTCATTCATTTCACTCATTCACGCCACCAGAGCAGACACCAACCTAAAAACATCTTCACGTACTGTACTGAACATATCTGCTTCGTGATAAAGAGCTTAACAGCCTTGTTCGATCGAATAATGCACCATGTTAGAAAAACACCATCTGAACATCTAGGTGTATGAAATAGGAAATTGAGTTCAGTTCCAAATACTGACATTAAATTATAGTGTAGTATCTCAAGAGTACATGTTTTGTACCTTTTACTTGATAATGTGAATGCAGCATACCTTTAAAAATGAACCTGAAGGACGACTCTTGTACTTTAATTAGCTTTTAGATCAATACAGGCACCTTTGCAAGTAAAAGACATTCAAGATTACCACCACAGTGTTAAGAAAATGTACAGTTTATACTTATACTTATGTACAGATACAGATGTTGATAATAATAACACAAAAATGTTATTTCTGCTCATGTTGAGCCAACAGTTAGGGGCTAAATTAATACTAGTACATTGACACAAGTATGACGTCTTAGGTTTGTGTCGTGTCTCGGTTTTTTCGTACCAGCTTACAACAGCTAGCTTAACATTAGCTAGTTCTCTTTTAGTGCTGTGAGGCTAGTGATATCTTTAAGTAGCTAGCTAAAATACAGTGTGGAAAACAAAGCCCACACATCTGGCCACATGTGTTATGTGTATTTATAATGTCTGAAGAGTTTTACATAGGTTTTGTAATCTGGGCTGGGATTTGATTTGTGTTCTCCATCCAGCCTTTTAGCTAACTAGCCAACATGATCCAGCTAGTTTGCCACCCTTGGCTCTGTGTTTTTAAAGTTAGCATGAGATAACATATGACTGTGAAATACTATTACGGGCTTTTTGACTTCCTGACTTAATACTGCTGTACTGCATCTATAAAATAGGCTAAATCTAAGAACACACTAATCTATCCATCCATTTTCCATAGCGCTTATCCTACACAGGGTCGCGGGGAGCCTGGAGCCTATCCCAGGGATCTCTGGGAACAAGGCTGGAGACACCCTGGACGAGATGCCACCCATCACAGGGCACAATCGCACACACATTCACACACTACGGACAATTTAGAAATCCAAATCAGCCTACGATGCAGGTCTTCGGCCTTTGGGAAGAAACCAGAGTACGCGGAGGAAACCTCCGAAGCACGGGGAGAACATGCAAGCTCCGTGCACACAGGCAGAGGCGCGACTCAAAGCCACAACCCTGGAGGTGTGAGGGAAACGTACTAGCCACTAAGCCACTAAGTCACCATGCCTCCAAACACTAATCTACTGAAGGCTAAAATAATTATTCTAGCAGTTTCCCTGCCCGTATAATTGAAAACAGCTCCTTTTAAAAAATGAGATGTTGTTAGCAGTTACGATGCACCAAAAACAGCCGTACTGGGCTGTACGTTTGATATTCCCAAACCCTACAAGTTATCTGCCAACTCTTACTACTCTCTGCCTACTATACTTCTCTTCTTTCTTTTTCTTTTTTTTTTTTTTTTTTTACAAAACTTGTACACAATCAGTACACACTGACTGCTCATTTTTCATGTGTTCGCTGTCTATTCAATATCCAAGCTTCCTGACCCAAGCCCTCTCTCTCAATCCCATCCTTCTCTGTCTCTCTCGCTCTCTCTCTCCCCCTCTCTCGCTCACTCGCTCTCTTCTCTCTATGGTTGGATATAATAATGTTAATGTGATCTGCAGCCCATCCATAAAACACACTCTAATCAGCCTGGCTGGCTGCATGCACAGCCAAACGCACTCTGCTATTTCTGGTACGGACATCCCTCATGTTTATGGCGCATCTCTTATGATTATGTTGTCACACGAGCACTTATTTCATGCTTCGAGAGCGCTCTTGATTTTTCCTGACTTTGTTTCAATGAATAAGAGACAAGGGAATTAATAGGACTGATGCGATGGTATTTCCAGGTCAGAGGAGAGGAGGAGTACAGTAGAGAACAGAAGTGAGACAATGACAAACAACATAACAAACCGAGTTCGGTCGAATCAGCATTCTTTATGTAATGGAGCTACAGAGGGTGCAGTCTATATATGTGTTTATTTCACGATATGCACAAAGAGCTGTAGCCAAGCAGCCATCAACTGCACTAAGATAGCAAAATGACTCGAAGGAAGAAATGAGGAATGGGATTGGTCTGTGGATTAAGATGCTGTGTGAATCATTTCTCTCCATATCTCCACCACCATATCTCTCATTTCTCTCCATATCTCCACCACCATATCTCTCATTTCTCTCCATATCTCCACCACCAACACCACCACTGACAAAACACTTAACCTGACAAGCCCATGGAGGCAGAAAGGGTCAGCAGGACATGCCGATAAATCACATCTCTAATGACAGGGGAAACTGCGGCTCACAACTGATATGCCATTGACCGCGCCTCTCTCTCTCTCCAGCGCAGCCTTCGAAATCATCAGTGTGAGACGGGCTTGGGCGTAAAAAAAAAGCGAGGGTATGTGATGACCTTGCAGGGACACGCTGGCTTGTAATCAGTGGTAAGGCATAATGCAGGCACCTGCCTGAAAGCTTCCTGATACGTGAGCTCAAATTATGGGAATTTAATGAAACAGGTAGCCATTTCTTTTTAATTTAATACCAGGACAACATCGGAAATGAAAAAGTAGTATGAAAAGTTTGACATTATTTTCACCTACAGCTTTCTAGAGCTTAACGGGAGGTGCTAAATGTTTATGTTGCTGTTAGATACTTCTCAGCGCCAGATGCCAAGAAACACAAAACATTTTACTCGCCATATCTGTACTGAACAGATGGTTATTTGTCTGTTCCAGTAAGTACCGTTATAAACATCATCGTCACACAAGGTCAGTATCAAGACAGGGTTAACTGGTTTCTATTTTATATAATAGAAAATTAGAACAGCTCAGCTATGGACATTAAATGTGACTCAGAGACTTGGGCCAGGATTTCGGCTGCAGCAATATGCACAGAACATCATATTCTAACTAAATCAGTGACTAAAAACATTAAATACCAGACTTGAGATTTTTTTTGCCATCATTAGCTATAATATAAATGCCAGTACTAACACCAAGTGTAGCATGTGAAAAGACAGAAATAGCAAGCAGCTGATTATTTCTACCATTAAAGCGGTTCTCAAAATGGCGTCCAGGTTTTAGTGGTAACAGAACTAATGCCCACCATTATAAAAGTTATTATATTTATTATTGACTTCTTATAGTTATTAATCTATTTGACTGGTTACCTGAAGGAAGAGCTCCAAAGCTTGATACTTCAAAAACAAGTACAAATAACGTTGGACCTAATTTGTGGGAAGCTCAGGAACAAAAAGCTCTATGGCTTCAATAATTAGCCAAAACATTATTTTACATGCATAAGGAATAAGCTTAATATTTGAATCGGTTGATTATGTTCATAAAATGAATCTGTACTTAGGGGATTTTGACTGACTGGTATTTATTTTATAGTGAGAAGTGTGCTAAAAGTTTAAGAACCCCTGTGCTAGTACTGAACAAGTATTGAGCAGAAATCTATAAGTTAGTGTACATAAATTGTAAGTATAAAGTTAGATTTGATTATTTACATTAATTTTTTTTTATTTATAGTTCTAGATATCTAGCATCGCTACCTTCTTCAGTGAAATTGAGCTAGCAGATTGTTTTACATGACGTGGCTGAAACTACTAATTATATATATATATGGGGTCCAAAAGAGAAAATGCTTGTTTGGCATTCTTATTCAGTTTAACACAAAGGTTTTCATGAAAAAAGAAAAGACAAGACAATTTTGGAAATTTTTACATAAAATGTCAGAGTTTCTTGGCATTTACTATCTCCCCTTTTTTCTTTAATGACATTGTGCACTCGAGCTGACTCCACAAGTTCGCATAAAACCTGATGATCCATTTTAGATCAAATCCATCAGAGTTTCTTCTCAACATATGCTTCAACAGAAGGGATACGACTCGCAGAAAATCTGACCTTTTGTACAAAGCAGCTAACATGGTCAGTATCTCAAATCTGCTCACATTTAAATAGGGACCTAGAAATTCTGCAATAATGAAGATTTTGCACTTTTCTTTTTTTTTTGTTGTTTTCTCAAAGTTCCAAAACTTTCTGTTTATTTCCAGTTTTGCATTTTAAAAAACTCAGATTTTCAAACACCCAGGGTCTGAAGACGTAAAGTTGTCGTCTGTGAAAAGATCTTTCAAGTCAATCGACCTTACAAACTTACAAAAGTTTTGAACCTGAAGAGTTCGAGACCAGACGTGATTTTATTCTCACTGATCATATCGGGAAACTTTCAAATTTCTCTCTATGCATTGCTTTCAGAGAGAGGGAGATCTAGATCAACAGCAGGAAGACCAGCCTGGTGTTAGTGGATTACTTTCCTCCAGCAGCAACAGTAAGTCATCTGTACAGTTACTGTCCCGGTCCAGTTAGACACAGTGTTATTAAACATACTTTCATTCAAATGTCATAAAAATAGGCAGAAATGCTTTTAATAATAGTTGTGCTAAAATAGGCAGAGGTGTTAATTAAAACATTGCAATAGTATTGAAATAGTCTAAAATGTTCAATAATAATAATAATATTATAAGTGATATAAACTGATAAACATTGAATATTGTATGACTAATGCATGTTTCGAGGATTTTCCTGCTGTATAAAACTGAAGATCATAAAAAGTCAAAAAGGTTCTTCTGGTCAGTGGAGTGAAACATGCAGGTGTGTCTCACTGTCCAGGAACATCGAGGCACACGAGCCTGCAACATGCCGAGATGCAGAGGTACTTCGATGTGCGGTGTGATGAGGATGAAGAAAAAAATGAGGAGGCGTGTGATAGTCCTCATAAAAACAAGCAAAAAGAGCAAGATGGGCATGAGGAGATCAATTACTGGCATGATGAAGATAGTCATGATAATGACCCTGATCATTCTGATCACCTCGATGACCATCATGATAATGAAGACTTATTCCAATGGATGACACGAGTGTAACACCAGGCAGGACCTGCTCATGTTGGCTGAATGGCTCAGGGGATTGATGGTGAACAGAGGTCTGAAGACGACGGAGGCTCAGAGACGGAAAATGATGAAGCTCCACCTCATAGACGACAGCGTCTGGACCACGATGAGGAACACAGTCACTCTGAGCCCATGCTCCATCAGGATGGAGTAAAACTATAAAGACTGTATGACGATCTAGAGGAATTACCGTCGGGACACCAAGACCTTTACCAGTCTTCCATGTACTGATCGTCTTAAGAGCTATAAAATTCTGTGCAGCTAAAATTTCCGTTTGTTTTATTCTTAATCCAGTCTTTCTCGAGCCAATTTGATGTGACATTTAGCTTGTAGGGGGGTAAAGGTTCACTCTTGTTTGAATAAGTGCACTGATTTCCAAACAGCGTTGGAATGTAGGAGCACATGCACAGCTCTTTTTTATTATGAGGAAGCTGTAGGTGGCGAAGCCTCTCAGTCTCACTGAAGAAGAGAATCAAACTGTCTGCTCAACTGTATCACATCATGATACATCAAAATAAGTCATAACATGTAAAATTGCTTTAAATATATGTTTCATACATCATACATTATGGCGATACACATCATATCGTCTTGGCAGAAGATGTATAAATCGCAGTTATTCTGCGAAACGTACTACGGTGTTAGTGTGAACTTGTGTACGCTGTCATATTTTGATAGAACAGCACAGATTAGAAGAGTGGCATTGTTTCAGAAGTCTCGCTTCATATTTGTGGAGCAATGCTGTCATCAGACCCATCATACATTAAAGAATTATACTAATTATTAATAATAAGGTTATTCTTCCAAAACTTTGTGGAAACCTGACCATCACACCCATATGCTGTTCTTCTCCAAACAGCTGCCACAAAGTTGGAAGCAC
>CM074973.1:4862460-4891833 GCA_037577455.1 Pangasius macronema
CCCTGCCGGACCCGAGACTCGAACCCACCACCTTCAGGTTCACCTTCAGGTTACAAGTCCGACTCTCAGACCATTAGACCACGACTGCCCCCACTTCATGCACTCCAGTATTTAAAACCATTATTCTACTCTTGCAATGGTTTATCTAAAAACAAAAATCCAACTGCAAAAAAACTCATTTTATGGTTCAAATCTTCTTCCACAAGACACAAGTAAACTGAAGATTCTGCTTGGAAAATAAAAAGTCCATACACAGTAGTGTGTAAAAGTTTTAGGCACCCGATCTTTTGTACAAATTTTGTTATAGATGTTTATATAACAAACAAAAGCATTTTATGTTTTCAAACCTTACTTTTCCAACAAAAAAAATCTATTGCTGCAGAAAAAACATTTGATGTCAGTAAGGGAAACAACATATTACATAAGAGACCACTTTTCATAATGACATAATGAAGGCTGCCGGGTTTGTGACAGTCAGATTATCCAGAAGAGCTGTGGCAAATTCTCCAGGATGCTCAGTAAAACCTTCCAGCCAATTTCCTTATAAAACTGCATGTACTGTTCTTTACATGTACCTTTGGCACTGCATTATATGTGTGTTCATTATTGAAATGTACAACACATGTACTTCTTTTTGTTCTTCCTCTGGCCGCTCCCTTTAGGGGTTGCCACAGTGGATCATTGGTCTGCGTATTTGATTTAGCACAGTTTTTACGCCAGATGCCCTTCCTTTTTTTCTGGGTTCGTGACTGGCACTGGAAGAGCACTGTCATGTGCTGGGGTTGGTTCTCTGACCGGGTATCAAACCCGGGCCATGGCGGGGGCAGCGCTGAGGCCTAACCACTAGTCCTCCTGGGACCCCAATGTACAACACATGTAATGTTACAAATATGATTTTATATGCTATTGAATATATGGGAGAATAATAAAGTATACATAGGAAAGTATATATGGGAAATAATAAAGTATAATACTTAAAAAAAAAGTTTGGAAGGTTGTATCTGCTTAGACTTTGTTGAAGTTCACAAACTTCATGGCTCAATCACCTAATATCTATATTTATCAGACAGAAATATGTATGTCTATGGCCTAATGGTAAAATAGTAATGATGGGGTAATACACTTTCAAACCTCTTTCATTTAAATTTGCATGATATTAAGGCCTATGTATATACTATTTAGTCATTAGTCAAGAGGTATTCATCTCGCTAGCTTTACTGTATCATGCAAAAAATATATAGAAAAATATACATTTGATATAATTTTTATTCCAAAACTAACAAATAAAGAATAGGGAAGTTAACAGGGGACTTAAGATCCAGCCATACAACTGCACTTAGTTAAATGAAGCCCTTAAACGTTAGTTTTAAACACTTTTTCTTGAGAGCTCTTTATAATAGCACATAAACTGGATGGTATTGTTTCTACATTGCTGGCACCTTTGAAAGAAGTAGAGCTCCCACACCTCCTAAATCCCAAATATAACCGTTTTTACACATGATTGTGTGATTGCTATGTTTGGCTGTTTTTGGCTACATCTTATAAGGTGTAAGATACAGGAGCGGTCAGTACAAGATTACACAAACGTTAGTTTCAGTGCATGCTGCAAACTAAACAATACAGTATATCTGTAACAATTACACATTTTGCATGTTATACATATTAACCAATTAAATCTGTTATATTTATAATATTTAAAGAACCCCCAGTGTGTAAAAGAACATGTGCAGTCAAATGAAGGCTGTATCCTCTACTTTATTTTAATAATTTATTGGGATTTATTGGTTTTAAAATTCTGTCAAAGTGTCAGGGGGGAGAAAAGGTGCATTAAGTAATCAGAGTGCTCTTATTAACGCCCCAGAAAAACAGATCCAATTGTACTAAAGCAGCAGCTGAGAGATTTGTCTTTGTCTGTTGGGTCTTAAAGTCTCTCAGGATAGTTTGGGAGCTATAGAGAGTGACTGGCCTGGTTTCAATCTTTCAGAACTACAGCACTGTGCAAAAGTCTTAGGCACCCTATATTTTTTAACAAACTTTGTTATAGATTTGTATTTTATAACTTCTAAACATTTTAAATTTCCAAACATTCGTTTCCCAGCACAAAATTAAATGTTACAGAGAAATGTTTGTATGGCAGTAAAGCAAGCAGCAGATTATGTAAGAGACACTTTTCAGACAAAGTGCTGGGTTTTGCTGCAAAAATAAGAAGCGAGTGTGACAGTCAACGTGTCCAGAAGACCTGCAGCTGCTTCTGCAAGACGCTCAGTAACACTTACAGCTCATTTCCTCATAAACCTGCACACACTGCTCCTGAGACTACTGGTTTTTTTTTTTTAAAGCAAAGGTTCGTCACACGAAATACTGATTTTGTTTCATTTATTACTGTTTACTGCTCGATAGTATTTTTTAATGTAGAAAGATTTAATTGAATTATTTCTGAAGGCATCTTTGTGCTCCAGCACTTCTTCGCACGTGCCTAAGGCTTTTGCACAGCACTGTATTACTGCTGTGACAGAATGAAGGTAACATGAGTACTAAACCCCTGCATCTGCTGAGACTTGAGAGAAAACATTACATTTCCTTGGTTCATTCATGATATAATAGCTAGTATTTCAGCTTAACATGCCAAAATTACATCCGTTCCTGGTAGTTTAAAGGGTTAATATTTATCTTGTGTGTAGTTTGTGTATAACTGTCAGCTCCTTTAAAAGATCTACTGGATTGAATTGTGTGTGATTATAATTTGCTTGTATGTAACCATCTAGATATATGTTTTAAATTCTAGTATTAAAAATGATTGAAATATATTCCCTTTGTATGTTAGCACGCAAGTTAATGACACTTTTATGTAGTCATACTGCCTAAGAGAAGACCTCTATATTAAAAGTCAACACTGCCCTCTTTTGGCAGAAAGGGCTACCAGCACCAGCTATTTCCAATTTATATGCAGCGCGCTCACCACCACAGCCTGGGTTTGATTCCCAGCCAGGGGAAAAACCCGCACAAGACATTGCACTTCCAGCGCCAGTCCCAAGATAAAATTGGGGAGGGCTGCATCAGGACGGCACCCGGCGCAAAAACTGTGCCAAATCAAATACACGGACCAGTGATCTGCTGTGGCAACCCCTAACGGGAGCAGCTGAGAGAGGAACAACAACAACAACAACAACAACAACAACAACAACAACATCTATTAGCATTTCTGTTCTCCCCTGAATACCATCACTGTGTGGTACAAAGTCACACTCCCTTCTCTTTTGCTATGTAAATCGTCTATATATATCGCCTATATATGTGTGTGTGTGTGTGTGTGTGTGTGTGTGTGTGTGTGTGTGTGAGCGTGTGTTGAAGCAGTTTGTCCTTGCAGTTGTTTCTGGTCAGAGTGTCTAGTGCGTGTATCAGTGTGTAGTCTGCTCCTTTAAAAGCTCTACTGAATTGACTTCTACATCATTGTAAACTGCTTTGAATAAAACTGAAAATAGACATGAGATTAGTAAATGTAAATGTAAATGTAAATGTAAATGTAAATGTAAATGTAAATGTAAAGCTCTCAGGTTGTCAGGATGAAATAAACAATGTAAAAATGTGAGCTCTTACCTGTATGGTGTCTGTTGTCTATATTAAAAGAAAGGAGGAAATGGAAAAAGAAGTAATAAATTAACTTTTGAAAGCAGAACAATTCTGAAGCTGAAACACACACACACACACACACACGCGCGGAATGCGGAGGCTGAGACTCACAGCGGCAGGTGGGTTTAGGTGAGTCCCACGTGCCCAGTTTGGTGCACTGCGTTGTGTTCCTGCCCTCAAGGATGAAGCCGCTCAGGCAGTTGTAGCGCAGCACGGTGCCCTCCACTGCCAGGCCGGGCGGAGACACCATTACGCGGCCATTCTCCAGAGATGTCCATACCGGTGCACATGGCAGCACTGACACACACATACACACACACACACTTACTCTCTGTGAAATATTGCCTATTCTTTGAGTCCTGAGCCGTGGACCATGTGTTCTGTGTTTCTGACACTGTATAGTTGTCTCGACTTACATCCAAATCCACCACTGATCTATGAGCCACCACAAATCTTTTGCCAGTCTGGACGTTATATCTACTAAGTGCACCTGTTGGGCCTCATTTGTTCAATGATGATGATGATGATGATGATGATAAGTATAACTCTATATATCAGACAGCTCTATAGCTCAGACAAGGAGGAGGAGGAGGAGGACTGGCAGGGACCAGAGGTCTGAGGATGAAGAAAGCTCACAAACAGAAAATGAAGAAGGGGCCCCACCTCATCAAAGGCACCATCAGGACACTATGCTCCATCAGGATGGATTGATTGACACCCCTGATGCCATGCTAGAAGCCCTTCAATCAACTTTGAACCAGGTCTGAAAATTCATGTGTTTAATGTGCGCTAAACTGCAAACCTTTAAAACTTGATTTTCTCCAGTTTTATGCATTGTGTATCCTTAATCCAGGAGATTAATGATCGACATGATGAAGATCAGGGCATTGCTTTTATTGGTACTATGATAATGGTGTCACATATATAACCTGTCTGGATATTATGAATATTTATATGAATACGTCTTTATTTATGACACGTCTAGGATCATTTGATGCTACTCTGTGGTGGGAAAAGCGATAGAGAGACAGACAGACACACCTGCACATTTCACTAAATTAATCAACATCATCATCATCATCATCATCATCATCATCATCATCATCATCTTCTTCTTCTTCTTCTTCTTCTTCTTCTTCTTCTTCTTCTTCTTCTTCTAATCACTGGTCAGGGTCATTGTGGTTCAGGGGCCTATCACAGGAACACTGGGTATGGGGTGGGAATTCAAACTGGATGGGAACCATACACACACACACACACACACACACACACACACACACACACACACACACACACATTCATACCTAGGGGCAATTTAGAGCTGCCAATTAACCTACTGGCTTGTTTTTGGAAGGTAGGAGAAAACCGGAGAACCTGGAAGAAACCCACATGGACATGAGGAGAACTTGCAGAGCTCCACAGTAACCTGAGCTCAGATTCACCAGAGCTGTGAGGCGGCAGTGTTACCCAGCGTGTATCACTAAAGCCCAATACCACACACTCATCTCTGTGAATAACTGTCATACTTCTGCTAACCATCTAATTATCTCCTCGTCAGTTCTCTCTGCGGTATTTCTAATGTTGGTGAGTTGCCATGATGGAGCACCCAGAACAGATTCCAGCCCAGAGCTGTGTATAGCAGCTATGAGCTTGACATCTCTAAATGAATTATGGGCCTCTCAGTTTTTGTTGGCAAATCATATGCTTCAGTAATTATCATGCATTTAAATGAAAACATGAGCTGAAATGACCAAATGGAAGCCTTCATTTTTAACACGGCTCACAACAGCTGCGTAGGTGAAAGTACACATCTGACGTCACTTGGCTGCGCTCTAGCTATCCTATAAATAAAATGTCTGCCACACTAATATTTATGGATGAACTGAAAACACACTTATAGTACCAAAATTTGTGGTATATTTCAAGATTTCTTGGGCATCTTATTTGAGGCTTGGATGGAAGTAATATCATTCCTCACAGAAAGTAATTAGCCAGCCATTAGCCAGCCATTAGATGGAGCAGAAAAGGAGAAACACGGAGCTAAGCTTACAGCACTTGCTGCGCTGGCTGAGATCAGTCCAGGTGCCGTCAGGAAGGCATTTCCTGACCTTAGGCCCCACGATGACCCGGTTCCCCCTGCAGATGTATTCAATCTCATAGTCCACTGGTAAGACCTGCACACTGCGGATCTGAAACACAACAAACAGTGATGATTCGCTACATCTAACCACATTCACAAAGTATTCACAAACATATGCACAAAAACAGGTAACCTGTTCTTGGGTCAGGCCTCTGTATCTTATCCCTCCATCTCTGGGTGGACGAATGATTGCACAGCCTGAGGGAAAAGACAGAGTGATTGTGGTAATGATGTATTAAAGCTCTTAGACGTTATGGATCTTGAGACAGTCATTATCTTTGCTCTATTTCATTTAAACTTTGTATATTAGCGCAGCTGCCTCATACTATTAGCAAGAGTAAAGAGGAAAGAAAGTCCACATATAATAATCATGATATTAACAATATACATTAAAATATACAATATAAGATACATTATGAATTGCTAAAGCTAAACAAATATGTGTTTCTAAATCTGCGCTAATGTTCCTAATTTTCTCTGGAACACCATTCGAGGGTCTAAGGGGATGTAAGAAAAAAACTCAGGGCGAGCACTTTGCTCAGAAGATCAGTAAGATACACTAAAGCTAAATCATTCACAGCTTCGAGCAGCATAAGCAAGACTTTTGATTCAGTGTGCAACTTACTAGGCACCCAGTGTAGCTTGAGTAAGACAGGGAATAAAAACGCTCTGACTTTTTCTTTTCCTGGTTTAAAATCATGAAGCCACGTTCTGAAGTTTACGTAAAGAGACAGCAGTGCAGTGAGACAGGAACATGTTGCAGGATTAGCATTTGTCTATATGTCTTACTATCATGTAGGGTCAGCATATGTCTGTATGTCTTATTATCATTCAGAGATAGCATATGTCTAAATGTCTTATCATCATGTAGGACTAGCATATGTCTATACAGTACGTCTTATCATCAGGTAGGGTTAGCATATGTCTATATGTCTTATTATCATCCAGGCATAGAATGTCTATATGCATTATCATCACGTAGGATTAGCATATGCCTATACAGTAGATCATACATCATGTAGGCTTATCTTATGTCTATATGCCTTATCATCATGTACAATTAGCTTCTGTCTATATGTCTTACTATCATGTAGGGTCAGCATATGTCTGCATGTCTTATTATCATTCAGAGATAGCATACGTCTAAATGTATTATCATCATGTAGGACTAGCATATATCTATACAGTACGTCTTATCATCATATAGGATTAGTTTATGTCTACACAGTATGTCTTATCATCATATAGGATTAATTTATGTCTACACAGTATGTCTTATCATCATGTAGGGTTAGTATATGTCTATATGTCTTATTATTATCCAGGCATAGAATGTCTATATATCTTATCATCATGTAGGATTAGCATATGTCTATACAGTAGATTTTACATCATGTAGGCTTATCTTATGTCTATATGCCTTATCATCACGATCCTAATCGTATACAGATATACAGAATAGTAGTACATCCTAATCGTATGACATACAGATATATAGAATAATGGGTACCAGGGATTACATGCCTAAGGATAGCTATAGTGTGAAAACAGCACCCGTACTGCATACTTCCAATTTTTCAAAATTTAAGGAGACATTTCTATTCATCCAAGCTTTTATGTCTCTTACACAGTCCTCCACTTTGCACAGGTGGGTTCCTGAATTTAGCCAAAATTACAGGTATAATTATGCATCATCAGCGTAGAAGTACAAGCCAACCTTATGTCTGCAAATATACATCCAAGAGGCTGGATATAAACAGAAAATAACAGAAATCAAAACATTGTGGGACACCATACTGCATACAGGCTCTGAAATAATGCTTAATTAGCGTAAGCCCTCATTAACGCTTGTGTGTGCTTGAGTGAGATGTGATTGTATTGTTTACACTGCTGTGTATAAATTAGCTGACTGGGTGGTTGGGCATGTGCCAAAATACAACCTTCAATTTCAGCATCCAGCATACCTATTACCTGTTAAAGGCAGCGGTGTAATCACAATTCCACTGAGGTCCACTGACTTCTTTACACGGTATCAATTATACACTATAATGTATTTATATCTGTCGTTAACGATTAAAGATTAGGGACAATCGTTCTCCTTTTATTCTTGCATAAGCTGCTCTGATTCCATCTGTTGGTTCCAGCCTCTAAAAGTAAGAAATAGGAAATTTCACAATATCTTACAGCTTTTTTTCTCAAGTCTGCTTCCGTATTTCTTAAAAGTGTCACAGTGAACTGATTTCATATTAAAGAAGAACAGAGTAGAAACCCTACCAGTAATAAATTGCAGATAAAATAGATCAATAGACATTTATTATCTAGACTTTACAATAATATAAAATATAATGTTGGATAAAGGAATTTTTTGTTCTTTTGCAAAATCTATTCTGTGGAGAAAACGCCGTTACGTACGTAGTGTGCGTGTAACCTTTTTTAGCGTCTACATGTTAACTAAAAAACTAGCGGCAGTTTTTTCCTCTTAGCACCAAAAGAATAATATTGTCACTAGACCTCGGCGTCCTCATAGCTACTTCTGGTCATCGTTATGGGTATTCAGTGCTTGGTATGGCTGGGTTCAGATATGTTTAGAACAGAAATACAGTAAAAATATGTGTGCCCTCCTCAAAGACAGTACTGAAAAAATGCTTTTTTCTGTCTTCTGTTTTACCAGGGCTACATGCAAAGGCTGTATAGCATGCCTAATGAGCAGCAGGTGGAGTACTTTCCCTTAAAATCCAAGCTCATAGGAGAGCGAAAAGCGACAGCTGTGTGTGGAGGCTCTTGATTTTACCAAACCCATAAAGCCAAATGAGTAAGGACTGCTATGCCCATGGCTCTCCTGTAATTGAATGAGAAGGCTGTGTTTCATCCAGAATTACATGGGAATGCACCAAACCACTGAAACCAGATTACTAAATCAGACAGGAAAATTGATTCTGGGGAAGAGAGCTGTACATAATAACAGAGCATGTATAGCCACTAAAATATCATGCTCCTTTCCATGCATTTTAGTGCTTGGCATCCAATCTCGTGTAAATGGCACTGCTCCCCCGAGGCTCTTTCTATCACGCTAAGAGTGAGCAAGTAATAGCTGCTTTAGTCTGTTATTACAGCCTCGCTCACCTTCTGTGTCACCAACTAATTACAGTAATCATCTAGTCCAGCACCAGTGGCCAGGAGAGGCCAGCAAGTGTGTGGAGGTGTGCGCATGTTTGTAAGTATAAGTGCTTATGTGTACAAGCATATAAAGCAGTTTTGGTTTTTTTGTGTGTGTGTTTTTTTAAAGTATTTTGTACCTAAGTATCAAGTATATTATAAAGGTATGATCATGTTTATATTACTGTTATTGCTTTAAATGTCTGTAGCAAATCAAGAACTTGGACAGATTTACATGAGTATAGTGCCCTTGGCATACTGTACAAATATTACGCAATAAATGATTTACACACTCGCTGATGTATTTGTGTATTACGGCTTTCAGTGGTAATATTTAATATATTAATATTGTTGATATTGTGATTCATTAGCTGGGCTAAATGGACGAAACAGCCTAGCCAGGCCTGCAGTGTTTGAGATAGGAAGCAGCCAATTAGGGCGCGCCTGAAAGGACGTGATCAAAATTTCATTTCCAGATATGCACTAATTTGACTAGTGCATGAGAGCTTACACATCCAGGGAAAACAATGCGAAATGATGGAATTTGCACAAAACAAAGCATGCCTATACACACACACACACACACACACACACACACACATACAGATGAAACCATACACACTTACACTCTCATGCTCATACCTGCAGTGGTATTATGTGAAGCCTCAGTGAAGGAGTCGAACATGAATATTATCACATGAAAAAATAATAGCGTCATGCCTCCACCTGCAGACAGAGATATAAAAGAAGAGAGAGATAGAGGGGAGAATTAAGATGATTATCTTTTGGATGCATCTGAAATCCAGTAATTAAAGTGCACTGCGGTGTGAAGGCCCTAAAACCTGACAGATAATATCAATTGACTGTCAGCCTGTTTTAGTATTCAGTAACAAGTCTTATTGTAAGGAAAGCCTTGTAAAAAGGCACATCAACACAATGCAATATAAAAAGCTAAAATATTCAGCAACATCAGACACAAACAAGAAATCAGACTGTCTTGGCTATCATGGCATGAGAAGAAATAACACGTTGCTTCCACCGGTGTCTCAGTATTTGTGGCTCAGTATTTAATGTTCTGAGCCAGTGATCACTCAGTGTGTGAGCTGCTAGAGAACCACCACTGGGCTCGTAACCTTCAAACGCTCAACTCAAAATATAAGTCACTTTGGATAAAGGTGCCTGCCAAATGAACACATGTGAATGATGTCTCAACTAGCTTACCATGTATAATTAAATGAGAGAAAGGAGGAATCATTCAAAAGGGAGAATCTTTCTGTTACTCATTTAGAAGACAAATGAGCTGTTGATTGATCGATAGACTGATAGATGTGAGCAGTGGTGGCACAATGGTTTAGACTCCAGGATACTGATTGGACAATTGATTGTTTAAATCTTGGCACTGAAGCTGCCCTGTGGAGTTCTTAGGCAAAGCTCATCGAGTGTTTTGAATAACATTTTCATTCACTCATTCGTCTTCAGTAACATAACTTCAGCTTTATCCTGTCAGGGTCTCGATGGATCTGGAGATTTGAAAATGTTGAGCTTGAGAAGGGAATATACGCTGGATGTGGATGGGACACCAATGGGATAACACTGACTGCCAATTATATAAATGTGAAGTTCAACTGTTCCTTATTCATATGACTATTAAACCCCTGGTTTGCTGTTTTGAAGCTATTTATCATATTGCTGCTTTTATATCGGGCACTGCCATGGATTACAGCACTGTGGGATCAGCAAGATCCAGCGTGTGGCTGGGTATAAACTTTCAACCTCCTGTTGTGTTAAGTATTTGATAATCCAGTCAGTGAAAGGGAGGCAGAGTAAGGACTGACTTAAAACTAGGACCCCAACCTGTGTCATAATACATCCAGTTCCTGATCCTGGCTGGGGAGAACCACAAAAATCAGGAGGTCTTGCTGAGGGCCTTTTATACCAGAGTTAAAGAAAGCATCAAGCATGATCTGGTGTGTCGTGGAGTAAGAGAGAGCCACCATGGCTAGAGACACTGAAAGCACGTCACACGGAATCAGGGTCAGATTCTGGAAGGCCTTTTGGGGACCATTTAATACAGCTATTAGTCTTTTTTCCACACTGACCATACCATCATAGTAAAACAAAAAGAAACTTCTGCACTATGTCACTGCAGCCTGCAGTGTACAGAGGGATTCAACCATTCTTCTTCAGTCAGTAGCCAAAAATAGCAGTGGAGACTGCAGTAGTGAGAAGCAAACGGACGGGGAACTGAGCCTTTGCCATGCTCAGATGAGCTTTAAAACAGAAGCAGGCAAATTGACAACATGGAGAAACACCACTGAAGCAGGAGCTCAGTTTGCGGGCAAGACTGTCTGTTCACTGGTCAATCTATGTCCCTCTCCTAACCGACAGTCATGAGCGACCAAAAGAACAATAATAATAAGAAGATCAACAATTCAGGAGAGCATCAAGGTAGAGCCTGTACTGAGAGGAGCCAGTTGAGATGGTCTGGCCTGGAATGTTCCTAATATGTTCGACATAGTCCGTGCAGAGTGACCTGTCTCTGGGGTCTCGACTGGGTCCTGGACAACAAGAGATTATATCTCCAAGTTGGCTTGACTGACCTTCTTAGCCTGTTGCCACCATGGCCCCCACCAGGAAGTCACAGTGAATGGAGGAATGAGGAGCAACGCCATATCCTCTTTTGAACCCAGAGTTCATAATAAGTTTAATACTAAGTTTCAGCAGCAGTGTTAGAGTAGACAATTGAGGGGGAAGTACTGTCACATGACACATGCCCACTGGGGAGCAATCTGGGGAGCCGGAAAAAGGTAGAGCAAAAGATTCCCACAATGATGCCATGGCCGATCACTACGGTGAGAGGATATGACATGCACCAGTTCCTTATTCATAAGTCTATTAAAGCCCATGTTCTACTGTGTCTGTACCCATTTTTGAAGCCAAGCCCCCAAGTATTTCTCTCTCTCAGTTCTCTGGCGGTTTGGTGTCTCTATTTGTTACTGTTAAACTGACTGTGTTGTATTTCTCCCCTTGGAGTTTTTTTGTTCCTACCTTAAATTACTGTGTGGAATTTCCCAAGTGTCAGCTGTCTGGTATTTTGCTCCCTCTTGCCTTCTATCACATCCCAGTATAGATTGTTATAAGGGTAAAGATGAGTAACTACTAAGGGACATAATCATGGTGTGATTCACACAAAATCACATTTAAAGGATGATGAGAAGGCGCATTAATGTAAACCATATCTCTATATTCAAGAACTGACTACTGTAAAATACTGCATTAATTTTTTTCTGTATGAGACAAGACCTTTGTCTATGATAACCACTCTGCCCATTTATTTAAATTAATTCGTCTACTTATTGGTTAAATGTTAAATGCTTCCAACCAGAGAATAACAGTCAATGTATGCTCCAGTCAGTGTATTAACATGAATATAATACTTCTTCTTACTCTTCAATGAAGGAGATCGTAAGCAAGAAAGTGCATGATCTCAAATATTTTGAATATATAGTGTAATGATGAACAAGACAATCAATATACAGTAGAAATGTAGTTTGCAGTCCTTTACCTTACTGTGCATGTTATTTCTATGTGCAAATAATGATACAAAACCTAAAATTGAGCCCTGTGGTACTCCTCTGATTCTATCTTATAACTGAGACTTTAGCCACAATGCAAAAAAACTCTTCCTTAAGTCATTCCAGTGCCTGACAACCTTTTCAACACTGAGTGATTGACATCGTTCTTCCTGTTGGAAGGAGAAATTGAGACAAACACAAATTACACTTTGTGAGCGGCCCAGAAGTAAAAACCCACTGTTGATGAGAGAGATCAGAGGAGAATAGTTTGAGCTGACAGGAAGGCTAAAATAGTAACTAAAATAACCACTTCTTATATCTGAGGTTCATTCTTTGTTGATGTATTTGTTATAAGCATTTATACCTACAAATACATTTATGATTGATGCGCTTGTCGTAATGTGTGTAGTAACAACTAAAAAGGGGGAATTGTTTGATGCACACTCACTAACATCTTGTGTAATCATTGGTATGGTGAAGTTTCCTATGAAGAGATGTTCATTTAAAATTTTGGAAGGAGTCTCCAGTTTCAGCACTTTGTAACAACCAAAAGCAAAGTTGAAACTTTAACTGTAACTGTTTTCCACCATGGGAACTCGTTACATGGTTCTCAGTAACGTTACAAGCTGCATTGTTTGTCTTCAAGAGAGAAAAAATAGAGAGTGTGGTGAGTAAAGGAGAGTTTATAACTGCTATAATGCAAGTGATAACAGGAACTAACTTGTTTTGGGGATGGATAAAAATCAAGGCGTTTCATTCTTTAATAAATATAAAATATTAGTGTTGGCAAAATGCTGTGGTAAAGAGGAATAAAAGATGGCGGGTGTGCGGTTATTAGAACTTTGCTGTTGATTATTTTCCTATAACAGCACACCCCAAAGTGTCATTCAGTCATTAATTACAATATTAAATAAATGCTTTAAAAAATAGCAAATATGCCAAATCAGAAAATTGAACTGACCTGAGAGAGAGTAAGACAGGAAAGGGGAAAAGTAAAGAGTTGAAAGGGACAAAGTAATAATTTGAATGGGAAAGACGAGTAAGACAAGAGATCAATGGAATTTAAAATATCACCAACCGAGAAGAGATACAGAGAGCAAGATATAAGAGAAAGGAGAAGACACTGGAGTACACCTGCTTTGATCTCCCCAAATTCTCCTGTCCCACTTCCAGCTCCTCATCGGCGTTCTCGCTACCCTCTGAATGAGTCACCCTCCGCTAGGCGTCTTCCCTCGCGTGGAACAGAGCTCGGTGACACCCGCTCATCCATATTCCATCTCCACCCAGCTGTGCTGTGACTCAGAGGTGTCTCAGCACACGCCGTTCCCAGTGAGAGGGACGCAGTGGACTAGATGAATGATTTCCACAGACCATTGTTTTCTCATCTCATGTGTATCTTTTTTGATTAAACTGTGTGTGCTACGATGAGGGATGATAAAAACAGGCAAGTGCGAGATGATGCGGCTGCAGCAAGGCACTTAAACACGATAAGAGCCTGAGCTCCAGAGGAGAGACAGCACAGAGAGTGGGGAATCTAGGACGCGACTGGCGCCGCTCGACGATGGAGTAAGGGTGTGTGCACATCCTACAAAGCACACACTCCTTCTTTCAACCACACACACACACACACACACACACACTCGAATTACACACTCAACTTCCACCCCGAGCACTGTGAATAAATTCAATAGACTTGCCCAATTCCTGCACTAATCTGATATGCAGGTGGGAAGGTTGAGAGAGGGAGCGTACCACTCCAGGCATGATAGACTCGGCGCACTGTTCACAATAGAAAGCAATTTCTGCAGCTTGTGCACAGTGTTGAAGCGCTCTCCGAGGGGCAGCAATGAATGCATGTGCCGTAACGTGTTTCATGCAACACAATGAAGGCAGGCGCTTTTTTTTTCAAGCTGCTTGCTTTAAAACGACTGCTCACAGCAGAAAGCAGAACGTTAACAGCTAAAGCAAGGCCTGAGTGAGGACAGATTACTGCAACAATTCCACCACAGAGGAGTGATGCCGAGAGTGATACACTGTTTCCAGCTGCTTCTAGGTGTATGTATGAATGTAAGGACTGAATGATAAATGGATGGTTGAATGATTTTTTTTTGTATGTCACCACATATTTCACAAGATTGAACTCAGAGAGAGAGCGACAGAGAGAAAGAGAGAGAGAGAGAGAGAGAGAGAGAGAGAGAGAGAGAGAGATTGTAGGTTGATGGATGCATGAACGGATGGATAGATGGGTCTGAGTTGACGGATGGAGGAATAAGTGGTAGACGGTACATGAATGGACCAATGGATGGAATGTAGGATGGGATGTAGGGTTGGTAGATGGTGGCTGATTTGGTGGCAGGGTGAAGGGGAGGCAAATGGTGGACAGATGGATGGATGGATGGATGGATGGATGGATGGATGGATGGATGGATGGAAGATGGTTAGGTACATTTGGGGTCATACATTTAGATAGTCCTTGCAGAATCTGCAAAATGTTAACAATTTTAAAACAATTAAGAGGGATCATAATAATTGCATTTTGTTTTTTATTTAGTACTGCCCTGAATAAGCTATTTCACATAATAGATGTTTACATATAGTCCACAAGAAAAAAATAGTAACACAAATGAACCAGTTCAAAAATACACAGTAGAAGGATTGGTAGACGGTAGAAAAATAGATAGACCGGTTGATCAATGGATGGATGGATGGATTGACAGTATTTTAGATGGTTGGATGTACTGCTACTGTACATGGTATAAATAGATAAATGGGTTGAAAGATGGCTGGATAAAGGAATGGGTAGAAGATGGATGGATGGATAGATGGATGGACGGATGGAAGGTTCAATTAAAGTATGTATGGATAGAGGAGTGGGTGGTTGTGGATTGATGGATGGATGGTAGACTTTGGATGGTTAGGTGGATGGATAAAGGGAGAGTAGACAGTGAATGGTCGGAGGGTGGATATACAGATACAAGGTATAAATTTAGATAGATGGGTTTAAAGATGGATGGATAAAGGAATGGGTGGCAGTGGATTGATGGATGGATGGTAGATGTTGGATGGTTAGGTGGATGGTAGATGTTCGATAATTAGGTATATGGTAGACCTTAATGGCTAGGTGGATAGTAGATGTTGGATGGTTAGGTGGATGGTACAGTAGATGTTGGATGACTGGATAGATAGATAGATAGATAGATAGATAGATAGATAGATAGATAGATAGATAGATGTGAGTGTGTTGGTGGGGTTGCTTTGGTGCTGTGAAGGATTAGCATGGCTCATCAACACAAACCCACACAAATCCACAGACGCTAATGTGGGCACGGAAGCATGAACATTCGAATGCAGTCCTGCACCTGAGGTGTAACACTTCTCTCTCTCGCTCTCATTCACTGAAACTCGCTTTTACTCTCACTGCTTTTCCTCTCTCTCATCCTCCTCTTCCATTACTTAACTCTACACATTCTTTTGTATTTTTAGAAAAACGAACGTGTCGCTCTGAATCCGTAGTTCTCATCCAGAGCATGCCTCGATTACTTACACCAAGCTCTTAGCCCATTCTTGCAAATACTTTCTCCAGAAAAAAAAAAACATGTGGCAGCTATCCCATAATCCCCACTTTTGACATGTGACAGTCCTGTTCAGGACATTTAACAGAAGGCGAACCAAAAGCTCCCTTTGACTGCCTCATTCTGTTGCCAGGCAACCATTCATCTAACCCTCCTTCCCTTCTCTTCCTCTGTCTCTCTAACTCGCCTCATTCTCTCAGCATCAGTCCATCACAGTGCTCATTGTTCTCCCACGGGGTCAACACACAAAGAGCGATGTGAGCGAAGAGGGCTGGGGTCACGACCCAACAGCGCACACCGACAGGAGTGCTGCCATTTTCACCAGAGAGACGTGTTCACACGTGTCCTGTCTCACTCTCATTTCATGCCTAAAGCATACTAAGTGATAGTCCATGATCTCTTGACTTTGATTGGCTTGTCTGCATCCTGATAAGAATTGGATCGAAAACATGACAGACTGGCTGATGTAAATCTCTGATTCATGAGGACATGCACTGAAACTTGGTATGTGTGTGTGTGTGTGTGTGTGTGTGTGAGAGAGAGAGAGAGAGAGAGAGAGAGAGAGAGATTTCCTAACCAAGGACATGTACTCTACTGTGAGCTGTCCCATGTGCACTCAGGCATCAAAAAGGCTGAACTGTAAGTCATCAAGCAGGATGCATTATTTCCCCCCATCATCTGCTGCTTTTCTCCTCTGTTAATGCTGCTAAGTCTGCAGAATCAAAGTGGAACTCCGAAGCACCAATTCTAATTCCTTCAAAATCGCAAGAGATGTCTGGGTTTGGAGGCAGCGGGCCGGTTTGGTACGTGACCAGACGTCAAGATATGTAGCGCAAGGCAGTGGAACGTGAATCCAATAAGCTCTTTTTCACATCAAGCAGTCAGTAATCAGAGAGAGAGAGAGAGAGAGAGAGAGAGAGAGAGAGAGAGAGGGAGAGAGAGGGAGGGAGGGAGAGATAATACTCACATCTATGGCCCTCACCTTCTCACGCTCCTTTACACTGGCCTTGTCTGCGCTTGTGCTCTTCACACACAAATGCGCAAAGACAGGGTGTTAAATTATACAAATGAATGCTGGTAATTCATTAAAAGCTTGCATGCAAGAAAGTGCGTGCACCTGGACAAACACGAGAGGCAAAGACGTGTAACAGACTTGCATTAGTCAATATGTCCACGCTTTGCAGGACGAAAGGTTAGTGTCGACTCTCATCTGCCCAGCGCTCTATTCTACGTTTTAAAAGGGTCAAAATCCTCATGAGTGACTGACATTTAGCACCAAGAACTCCTGGGCTGCTGCCAGACAAAAAAAATGGGCACCATCTCTCTTTTCAGTCTGATATGATAAAGATCAAGGATGGTTAAGAAAAAGGGAAGGATGCACAAAGTCAGAGCAACAGCTGATATGAAAGAAGAGACACATCGCTCCTGAGATGAAAACAATTAGATAGTGATTCAGGAACAACTCTACCAAGAACATAAAAATGCCAGGAATATTAAGATGTCACAATGAGACAGTGTTTTGAGACCACTTGCAACTTTACTGGCTGTACTTGTCACATGCATATAAACATAAAATTGATTCATTAGCTACTTCAAGTTAACGTAACATCAGCTCTGAATAATAGGGGTGTGTGTATTTCTGCTTCTGAGATGATTAAGTCACAGATCTTGATGTGCTCAATGATCCAAAGTACGAAGTATACATCTAAAGCAGGCAGCAATTTAATATAATGGAATATAATATTTAGAGATGGATTAATGTGAAATGATGCAATATAATGTGATTCAGTATAGTGCAATCAGTGCTATGAGGAGCGGGAGGTCAAACTTTCTTCACTGACAGTCACCAGAGCCACGCCTCCTTCGATGGGACTGGCAGGCACATAGACCACACCTCCTTCACTGACCACCAGGCACATAGACCACACCTCCTTCACTGACCACCAGGCACATAGACCACACCTCCTTCACTGACTACCAGGCACAGAGGCCAAACATCCTTCACTGCCCAATAGGCACATAGACCACACCTCCACAGACACTTCACTGCCCAGTAGGCACATAGACCACACCTCCTCACACACTTCACTGCCCAATAGGCACATAGACTACACCTCCACAGACACTTCACTGCCCAATAGGCACATAGACCACACCTCCACACACACTTCACTAGCCAGTAGGCACATAGACCACACCTCCTCACACACTGCACTGCCCAATGGGCACATAGACCACACCTCCACACACACTTCACTGCCCAATAGGCACCTAGACCACACCTCCTCACACACTTCACTGCCCAGTAGGCACATAGACCACACCTCCTCACACACTTCACTGCCCAATAGGCACATAGACCACACCTCCTCACACACTTCACTGCCCAGTAGGCACCTAGACCACACCTCCTCACACACTTCACTGCCCAGTAGGCACATAGACCACACCTCCACACACACTTCACCGCCCAATAGGCACATAGGCCACATATTTTTCACTGTCTCACAGGCACATAGGCCACACTTCCTTCACTGACTTACAGGAACTATGGCCACGCCTCCTTCACTGAGACAGAGAGGCAGTATAGCCACACCTCCCTCACAATCATTTACAGAAATTGAGGCCACACCTCCTTCACCAGAATAGACATCCATAGACACCATATTCACCCACTCACACACACTTAGGGGCAATTTAGGCTCGTCAGTCAAACCCAGAGGAAACCCACACAGACACAAGGAGAACATGCAAAACTCCACATGGACAGTAACTCGTGCACAGGATAGAACCCAGGAGCTGTGAGGCTAATGTGATAACGTTTCTAAATAACAGTATATTAATAATATGCACAGGGGCTTAGTCAGACACACACAGACAACACATGCTGGGGTATACACATACACATACCCACAGGCACAAACACACACACACACACACACATGTACCTGCTGTGCTAAATACTAAGAGACATCAAATAGAAAACCCACTGAGAGCCCAGTGAGAGTGTGTGTTTGTGAAAGAGATGGAAGGGGGTTATTAACAGGAGCAGAAAGCTTACTGGCAGCATTTTTCATGCAGCCCTCAAGCCTTGAACCGGACTGCCATTTACATGCGCCATACACACACGTGCACGAGCTACAGCAACACGGGACGGTCTTTCTTATGTATCTTTGTCACATACCTTGACATTTCTTTTCTCCTGCTAAGCTGTGAATCTGCTATGTCTGATAATTCACTACATTCACACACCTCAATCAGTACCATTTTGAATTTGATGAGGACATCTGGTTCTGAGGAAATCAAATCCCCTCCCTCGGCTCAGCTTTAGAAGTGTTTACTGAATGCACATCAGTTAAGTCAATTCAATTTTAATTGTCATTCCATCACTATACATAAGTGGGACAATAGCAAGGAGAAGGAGAATAGCATTTTAAAATTATACTTAGAAAGAGAATTTAATCTTCTTTAATTTAGTTAGCACTTTTATTGTGTCTTTGTTACTTCAGTAAACATCTGAGATTGGGGTGGAAATGCAGAATGTTATTCTGAATGAATTTAAAAAAAAAAGGCTTTGAAAGCAGCAAAATAAATAAATATGTAAATTAAAATATTATTATGCAATATAAATAAGGTCATAAAAACAGCACTCATTGTAAGAATTATTCAAAAGAAGGAGCCTCAGAGATTAATTTGTACTTTTACAGTGTCTTTTTATGTTATTTTTAAACATTTCATGCCAGAACTGTAATGTGGGTCATTACTCTGAAAGATAATTACGCACTATTTAAAGTTACTTTTGTTTAAAGTCACGGTACTTGATTTAATATGTATTATAATATATACCGTACGTTACGTACCCTAACCAACTGCTGCAAAAACAACAGGGTTGCTTTAAAAAAATAAATAAAAAATCTGTCAGAAAAATCCTGAGTTAAATGACACTTTGATTTATTTACAAAATTTAAGTATTTAACACTGAACAAGAAGAAATGTAAAATACAAAATCTGTAATTGTTCCTGTTTTGACCTTTTTATCACAATATCATATTGTCATATTATATTTTCATATTTTCCAGCTGTATTAAATACTATATTACACTTACCGGCCACTTTAATGGGAACACCTGTACACCTGCACATTCATCAAATGATCCAATCAGCCAATGCATAAAATCACGCAGATACATGTCAGTTCACGTTCACATCAAACATCAGAATGGGGAAAAGAGTGCAAAACATACACCTGATTTCCATAACTGCAAAGTTTATATGAAATTTAATGAAATTTGATCCTGAGCTCACGTTACTATCTGTGCAGAATTGTACTTGCTCTCCCTGTATCTGCCTTTTTTTCCCCACTGTCCATAAACATGGCTGTAGGTAATTCTAAATGGCCTCCTAGGTGTGAATGAGTGTGAGAATGTGTGTGTGCATGGTGCAGTGTGACGGACTGGCGTCCCATTCAGGGTGTTTTCCCGCCTCATGCCCAGTGTTCCCGGGATACGCTTCAGATCCACAGCGACCCTAAAAGGGACAAAGTGCTTACCAAGACGAATGAATGATCTTCTTCATGAGATTATGATACGACAAATATAATATTATTAAGCTTATTTAGGCTTATCAATACGTTTATGTCAAACAAATCACATATGGAGAAAACAAGATTTATCTTTAAACCGATATACAAATAAACGGAAGGTGGATTCTCCAGGATCCATACACACCACGACATAAAGTACAAATAGTGCAACAAGTATAGGACAATATCAGAGTGCAAAAGTACAAGAGCAGCACAATACGGTGAAATTATATGGGACAGTATGGATAACTACATAATTAGAACAGCATCAGGACGAGCTAGACAGCATAACTGCGCAAAGCCGAGCCAAATGGCTATGCAAATTACCCCTCATAAAAGGCATATGAGAGAGCAGCCGCGTATAAGAATATAAAGAAGATAGGAAGATCGACGTATTTTATTATGCCATAAATTGCTGACGTGAATAGCAATAGCATAGAGGGCTTTAGGTTATATTCAATTCAGGTAGGTATAGGAGAACTGATCCCCATTTAAATCTTCGCCTCACTTTTCACTCGCACCAGTTATATGAGTCTCATTTTTCAGTCTCAGTCCATGACTGTGCTGCGCTAGGGGAAAAATGAGAAGTGATGCCGGAGCTGTGGAGCTACTATGTGCAGGAATTCTACTCCTCTGGCTGTACCTGCTCCTGCTGAGTCAATGTGTGAGTGAGAGGGAACGAGGAGCTCTCCAGTTCACACACTCATTTTTCTGCGGGCGATGGTTTGTAGGGTCTTCGCAACCCCTCAAAGTCCCTAGGCGAGGGAGTGAAGAGCCTGCAGGCCAGGTGTGAATTGAAGACTTAATCTCCTCCGCAGCTAGAGTAAAAAAGACCTGCGGAGTATAATCTACCTCCATCCAATCCCCAAGGGTGGAGGCCTCGGCAAGGCACACACACATACACACAGCACTCAGAATGTTTACACGTACAAAATAATGTGGTAACAGTTTCGCAGATTGGTATTTCAACATGTTTATGTGCACGTACTGAATGTAACGGGGTGTAAGTCAGTCAGAATTCATTGTACAGACTCACGAAGCAATGAACCAACAAACCCAGAAGGAACGTGACACAAAATTCTTCCTGCGCTGTATTTTGGAGTCCAAGCAGCAACAGGTGGTGGAGCCCTATACTTTTTGCAAGGATTTTCGTCTTTTTCTTCTTCATCTAGCTATTATTACTCTTTCCTGAAGTTCACTTCTGGATTATTGTGCTAATCTGTAATTGGGTTTCTATGGGCCAGTGGTGGCTCAGCAGTTCGGACTCTGGACTACTGACTGGAAAGCTGTGAGTCTGAATCCTGGTAAAGCCAAGCTGCTACTGATGGGTCCTTGAGTAAGGCTTTTAGCCCTCATCTGCTCAGCTCAGTTGTAAGTTGTTTTGGATAAAAGCGTCTGTTAAATAAATAATAGAAATTTAATGATGAATTAAAAAGTTCTTGGCTACCATCAGCCAAGCAGCTTTCAGCATGCATTTCACATTGTCTTGTGTAACTTTGCAAGAACTGGCCAAAGGGAGCCAATCTTTCTAAGGATGCTTGGACCCTGCAGAGTGTCACGTCATTCACACATCCACTTCACCAGCACAGCTGTTCCAATCTTCCCTACATGTTTACGTACGCAGATGTTGAAGAACAAACAATATCAGATTAACAGTGTTAATGCTGAATAACCTAATTACTGGGTTACAATCTAGGCATCCTAAGTGGATTTCTTGAAATCTGATTAGGCCTTTAATCTGATTTAAGGCATCGCAACTATGCTGCCTACATGACCACTTGAATAATCTGGTCAAAATCTGACAATGATCATACTATTAGTGTGCGTCTATACACACTCAATGTCAATACACTTAGTGTGGGAGGAAAGAGAGCGTCTGAGCGTCTACAGAAAGGAATAAGTATGGCATTTACAGCCTGTATTACACACTCCAGCACTGCCATCAGTGCTATTATGGTGAAGCAAATAAGGAGCAAACAAAAGCTGGGGCTCTACAGCAGAACTAGGCAACTTTAGATAGCTAACAAGCTTCTATGTAGAGCTCCTCTCATCTCAAGGGAAATGAATTCCCAGTGGCCATATACATTATAAGCCGAGTATACAGTGCTGGCATAGTGGTAGCAGAAGATATGCATAGACATTATTCATAAAATATCCCCAAAACTATTTTAATAGATCGCAAATAGGTCAGAATTATTACCACCATGTTTATGATTAACTGCTATGATAATGATGCTGGCAGAAGGCCACAAAAAATGGCTTGCAGTGTACAAGTTGAGTAGCCCAGCTTTACAGGAACTGTACACACACACACACACACACACACACACACAACATGGCACAACTACCCACTCAGAACACACTGCAAACTCAAGCCAAGAAATCTGGGATAAAATTACACCAGCAGCTATTGATAATGAGCCTTTAGAGTGGTCGCATCTCAAATGATGTCCCCTTGAATAGGGCGCAATCTGAAATGCCTCCATGGCAGCTGTTACAATGAGCATCGTGGCTGGACTCAAACACTAACATCTGATACGAGTGTCAGTGGACCAAAGGCTGAGGAGGCTCAATAACCCTAATAAAGCCACCCTACTAGAGTGTGCAATTTAATGGAGAAGAACACAGAGTCTTCACATTTGAGGATGATGAAACTAATTCTCTGTGTGAGAAAATCTTTTGAGTGAGAGACAGACCATGTCCAAAATAAACCAACTGTAAGGAATAACTATTTATGGGAGTAGAGAGAGTCAACTCTTTCAGCCTCACTATTTGCAAATAGAGCTATGCTGAATCGATCAGGACTGAATCAGTCAGGAAGGAGGCGTGGCCTTGGAGCCTGTCACTTTCAGTAAGAAGAGGTGTGATCTACACTCTACTCTTTTTTTTTAAAGTTGAAATTCCTGCAAAATAGCGATGGGAAATCTGTGTCTTTTCAGTGAATTAGAGCAATTGACTCACCAATAAGAGCTGACTCCCAAATGGCTCCTTGCCAATGTTCTTGGTCTTTGCATGTCTATCACCTAAATCGTTAGAAAATCTATTTGCTAACAGTTTAATGAAGATACAATCTAAAGTCAAATCTGCTACATATTTGCATTCTCAAATGCAGCAAAATATCCTACATTATTATTATTGTGCTGCTGTTTCTGCACTTAACTTCCAATTCAAAGGTTCTTGCCTATTTATGCTGATATTTATCTTCTCAGTACAATGCTCTACAATAGATCATTATAACAAGCAGCAGTGCAGACAGATCCTCCTGACACATACACATTCTCTAAATCACTATGCCATGCCAGACAACTCAGCTGTTGATAACATTCACTAGATTCACTGTATGTGATTAAAGGCAGAATCATTAATACAGAAGATTGATGAAATTTCAGCGTAAGAATATATTATAGCTATTCAGAAGTGCGAGTCCAGCGTTCAGCTAGAACAGTCGGCACAAAGAGTCTCCTCGTTCATGAATGACACGTCACTGCTGCGCAATACTGATTCACACCGTACTGTATCATACTGCTCTAAATCATGCTGTATTCATTTGTTAGCTGCTTTGAACAGCGTTGTCATCACGTCTTCATATTAACACGGGAAAAACATACTGCCAGTCAAATCACTGTGTATTAACATATTGAACATAGAAGAAATGGGTTCAGGTTAAATATTGTAGAATTGTAAAATCTAGTTCTAACTATATAATGCTGATCCTGATCATGCTAATTAGGCATTTATATCACACGCCATATATTTGTCTTAGTTGATATTAATACTGCCTAATATCCAGTGCTAGTGGGATTAGTATTGGTGCTACTAGCTTAACTATATTTTTAATAGCATGGCAGTAGCGACAAAATGCTACACTACGACTTTCCCATTTTCACACAACCAGTGTTTGATCTTTAAACCAATCAAATCGCAGTGTGCATGCTATATATATCCAGGTTCAATACTCCTAATTAATGTCATTTAGCCTAATTGCTAGCATCAGCTAATATTAAATATCAAACAGTGATGACAAACCTTATTTTTCATATTGCATAAAATGTCCAGATGTGCCTATTTATATAATTCAGGGTCAGACTGATTACCATATGCCCACTAATGTTAACTAGCTAGATATTTCCAGAAACAAACTGAGTGATTCCAGTTTGTCATTTTTTTTTTTTTTTGGACTACTACTACAAAATGTCGATTCATTACGATTGACGACTGAAGAAGAATGTTTGTCTTTACATTTTAATCGATGTGAATAAAATTAAAATGTCTCCGCTGCATTACGTTAGCTACCTTTTCTTAGTAGCTTGATAGCTAGATACTTTATCAAAGCCTACTTTATCGAAGTCCTAAGTAGCTGTAGCTTGATGTGTTTAGCTTGTAGTTTCCCTAACACTCCTAAAATCATGACACATCTTGGCTTAAAATAACTTCCAGTCTTACGGTCTGTGCTTCACCACGCAAGTGCACTTGTCTTTAATAAAACACTCATTTACGGTCTCATTACAATTTAAGAGTGGATGATGAAGTGGTCGAATTTATGTTTCTAAATCGCTGACTACCTTGTGAACAAAGCAAAAAAATAGGCAATTAACTGATGTCACCGATTTGTGTAATAATGTGTTCAAAAGCTTTTCACTGTCAGTCCATGTTGTTCAAAAATACAGGTTTATCCCAAGCCTTAGAGGCTTTAAATGCATCCATTGGGCTTTAAACGATACACTTTTTTCCAGTATTGAGACTTCATTTTCATCAGAACTAGGGCTACACACCCCATTAGTTATCATCGAGTTTAGGGTCGTGACTTTTCCAAGGGTGACAACTCTTGAACTCACTACGGGTATTGAGTGTAGTATAATAAAAGTGTTTATTGGATGAGCGAATGTAATTGTCCCTTGTGCAGAAAGCATATAAACAAAACTATATAAACATTTCTGTTCTGTATTACCTTATGAAACATATAGCTTTGATTTATACCCATCAATACTAAGAAAGACAGTTCTGGAGGAACTAAATGCCTCTTAAAATGCTGTTCTTGCCCATTTAAATAAACCAGTGAGACTAATGTAGCTTAACTAAGTAATGAGTGCGATGCTCACACTTTATGCTGGTCTTTGCACAGCCATTAACAATTTATTACAATGGAGGACACTATTCATCTAGCCAGTGGGTCTGGAAATGCTATTGCTCTACTCTCTCTAAGCCTGACTGAATCCTGAGAATCTCCCTAATTCTCTCACTCACACACTCTGTCATTCTTTAAGTCTCTCTCCCCACCTTCTCCATCTCTCTCTCTCTCTCTCTCTCTCTCTCTCTCTCTCTCTCTGCTGATCTCCATCTGTTCCTTCATTTTTTTTTTTACGCTCTGCCACCAGCTCCCGCTTACAGATCCAGCTCAAGATGTAAACGTTGTTCGAGCTTACCTGACCCACATCAAATTCCTTAAAACCCCAAATCCAGCATTTGAAAGACACGAAACTGGGACTGGAGGTTTTTTTTTTTTTTTTCACCCAAAAGACGGAGACACAGTGGCACCAATCTATTACACAACAGCCAGTCATAAATCACGACTGCAGAGTTATAAAACCTATTATCTGCCATTTTGAAGGCATAATGCTGAACAAACCTTGGCGGCTCTGTGTAGGCTCTGATAAGAGACCACATCGCTGGCAAGCGTGGCTCGCTGACCAGGAATACTAATGAAAGGCACATATTGAACAAAGCATGAGTATAAAGCCAAGTAGTATTTTTTTTTTTCCTGAATTCACAGTTTTTTTTTGCTATAAAATTATCAATGAAATCACTAAATCATTAATGAAGAGTGATATTTGGTGCTAATTACTTAGCGGTTGTGACAAATACTAATTGTTTTGTATGAGTCTGATAAACAAACCTGGATTAATTATATGATTAATCACAAGGATGGACAAATCTGTAGCCTGGTGCCTGAGCCAAGTGGATTTCAGGGTTTCATATTAGTCCTTTATTCCAAGTAAGCCTAACACCCAGAAAAAAATACTCCTTATTTATTTTCACAAAAAGTATTTTTACTATTAGATTTATTGCATATTTATGGTCATATTAGTTGATCTTTGGACGGTACAGTCTTTTGTAGTAGAGTACGATGAAACCGGTTTTACAACCATCAAACATACTGTTGGACTACCGCGCAAAATCATTACACATGGTCTCAAATGAATGACTAGTCTACAAGACAAATATTTTCTCACTTCAAAACAAAAATCATGTCATGAAGCATGTGCATTACGCACTGTTCGGCAGTAGTACAGCGTTTCTTAGCATACACAATATATATATATTTTAATAAATGTTGTGTGTCGTCAAGTCATCATCCTGCTTTCTCAAATGTCGTTTCAGCTAGGGTTTTTCTTGACTAAGTGACTAAACTAAGGTCTATAACTATTGACAGTGAGGATGTTCTTTGGAAAATTATTTGCCTCATGCACACACACACACATACAACACTGCAAATACATATTCATTAAAATATAAATTCATTAAAATAATAATCAGTAGATCATTCAATTGTCAAAATACTACTAGTTCCAGCAAGCGAAATATAACCGAAAGCCGTCCAGCAGAAAGCCGTCATGCTCCTGCTAACTCAAGTTTAAACACATGGATAGACAATAAAGACACTAGCAAGACTTGAATAATATACGATTACGTAACGCGAGGACAGAACAACGCATCTCATAACCAAAACACTGGCCAACGACTGGATCAGTTTTTTGTCGAAGTAGCAAACACGATGTGCTACATCATCATATATTTGTTTATTTTCCTTATTAATGAAAACGTAACTAGCTAGCTAGCTTGTCATACGTCATTATACCACTAGTCAGTTTCCAGGCAACCAAAACACGAGACATGGGCAGCTTTCACGTGCCAGGTGGGCTAACTAATTAATTTATGATTTGTCCACTCCTGAACCATTTCTATATCAAGTATAACATCCACACAAATATTATTGCCACATGCTGTAACATACTGAAAACGGTGATTATTTTGACGTATATGACATATAATTCCAGGCCGAGTTCACATGCACATGCTATTGCTGTGACACATGCCTCAAAATCAATTGCAGCACTGTTTTTAACTAAAGACGTAACCTCTTTCAGAGAAACAGACGGGCTGAAGTAGATTTTCTCCTCTGAGCGCCTCTGAGCACTCCAAACACAGCTGATGGACTTCAATCAATTCTGCTACTACAGCTGTTCCTCGCCATTGACTTTTGAATTTCATATTTTTTACCACCTTCCATTTTTTTTTGCTCTTCTCCACAAAACGAGAATATAATCAGCCAGCCATAGAAGCATGCTGCGGAGTTGCTGTTGCTGATGAGAGAAGGCGGCCTTGGTTCAAACACAAAGACACACTCCTGTTATGCACTCAGACAATATTCACTGCTCAGAATGGAAATATATATATTTTTCTTTTCATTCTGAAAGCAATTTCTTCTCACAATTTGGAGTTTGGAGTGTGAGTGAGGGAGGGGAAGAGAGAATGCATGTCTGAAAGAGTGAGAGACAAAGAAAGAGAGAGAGAGAAAGAGAATGATGCTGGATAAAACATTAAAAGAAATCATGTTAGCACCGATACATTTAATACTGGATGAAAAAGTGTTTCGAAGATTACGAGGTCTTTCTTAAAAACAGAATGGGATGATGATCGCTTCCCCAAAGCCTTTTGTTTTTAGGTGATGGTGGCGACTAACACTACAGCACAAACTGTTACGACTCACAGACTAAAAGAAAACAAGAGTATCTTTCCCAGTAATTATCGCACCACAGGCTATTTAATGAAGCATGCATGATAATAAACCTTCCACGTTCTCCTTAAGAAAGCAGTACAGTAGATCTACACTCACTGGTCACGTTAATAAATACACCTATACCTCTCTTTGTTCATTCAGCCAATCATGTGGCAGCAGCACGATGTATAAACCATGCAGATACAAGTCACGAGCTTCAGTTAATGTTCACATCAAACATCAATATGGGGGAAAATGTGATTCCTCTGACTTTAACCATGGCATGGCATGGTCGTTGGTGCCAGATGGGCTTGTTTGAGTATTTCGTAAACTCCTGGGATTTTCTCATACAAGAAATGGTGAACAGCAGTTCTGTAGGCAAAAAAAGGTCAGAGGAGAAAGGCCAGACTAGTCTGAGGTGACAGGAAAACTAAGGAAACTCAAATCACCACTCTTTACAACTGTGGTGAGCAGAAAAGCATCTCAGAACATGATGCATCTCAGATGGGCTACAACAGCAGAAGATCACATCGGGTTCAGTTCCTGCAAGTCAAGAACAGGTTCACCGAAGTCCAATTAACATGTATTTAAACTGGTTCATTGGAGAGTTAAGAGTACATATACTATGGTTCAGATGTTATTGGTCTGAAGGTGTTGATTCTCTCAGCTCTGATAGTTCCTGCTGCTAATATAAACACAGGCTTCTATAGTAGCACCTAGTAAAACACATAGTAAGGAGACATAATTAATGAAATTAAAGTGTATTAAAGGAGTTTCCAGTGCCAGCACTTTGTAACAACTCAGGACAGATGACTGTTATGATGAATTTTTCTGTCTTATTAACATAAAGAGAGAGATAACTCTCTGGGGGCAGTCGTGGCCTAATGGTCTGAGAGTGGGACTTGTAACCCGAAGGTGAACCTGAAGGTGGTGGGTTCGAG
>CM074973.1:4891879-4931652 GCA_037577455.1 Pangasius macronema
GTTAAATGCAGAGCACAAATTCTGAGTATGGGTCACCACACTTGGCCACAAAGTCACTTCACTTCACTTCACTAAAAGAAAGGTTGGTGTGGAACAACAGTTTTCAGCTGCTATAATGGAAGTGATAACAGGAACTAACGTGCCATGGACGTTCCACAAAATTAATGTAACTATAAAGAGATAAAAGTACAATGTGACATTCATTGTTTAATCAATAAACAATTTTAATTGTTGGCAAACTGCTCTGGTATGTTCGGAATAAAACACTTTGGGACACACAACTTCCAGGTTGATAACAGCAACTCTGCTTTGTTTTTTCGTCAGATTTTCCTCCTTACTACCGATGAACCTTTGGAGAGACTGTCCCTTTGTGAAACAACATTCAAAGACGTAAATTGAAAGAGGGTCTCCCTGTTTCCAAAGAACGCTTAAGGCTTTTGGACTGAACCTTTACTTTTAAGAGTGTGCAGCTAAGCTGATGAGGTTTAAGGGTTTTACTCAAGAAATCAACAGTGTCTCCGGTGTGACGTGAGACTTGAAATCATAACCACTGTATTTTTTTTTCAAGTCCTGCTTGTCGTGCTACATCTCGCCCACTGAATGATTACGCCACAGAAAAAAAAGTACTGTATTGCATTTTCAGTAACACGTGCAGAAAAAAAAGATGCAGGAATATCACATTTGTCCTTACACATAAACTGCCACTTCATAAAAGTCTTCTTTGCTCTAATATTTCAGCGAGATAAACTGCACGGCAGTTGAACTGTATGAGTTTCACTGTTTACTTACATAATCGCACAAATAGCTCCAGACAGGAGGTCAGTGTGACTTGTAAACGCGATTACATCTCTGCTATTATGCTGTTTGGAATCATTTTCATATTATAGCCACGGAACATGAAGTCAGTGGGATATTACGAATATGCTTTGTGTCAGTGGGATATTTATGATTTATGCTGAAGCTAGAAACTATGAGAAAGAAACGGAGACCTAGTGTGTGTGAATGTGTGTGTGAGAGAGAAAGCAAGATCAGTATGAGGAATCACTGCTATCGTTTATGAGCATCTTTGTCATTGAGACGGAAGGAAGAGACGGAAGGAAAAGCGCTGAACTCATCTGTGTTTGCTCTTCTTGGACTTGGGTGTCATTCGGAGACTATTTACCTGCTGGCTGCCAATCAGGAGCAATTTGTAAGGGTATGACGACTCTATAGCCTTTACTTACTGAAAGCAGAGAGGTGAGGAATGAGTCGATTAGCCTGTCCATCAGAGAGAGGATTTCCAGCCCCTGTGTAACCGTACAGGCCCGAGTTATCCTGCTAGTTTATCATCACTCAGACCTCCTTCAGTGACCAATCACTCAGAAAAGACAACTCTGTTAAATGCGACTCCATTCCTTCAGCACGCTTTCGCATATACCGTGTGTCTTTTTGAATGAGGTGGATTGATTGCATGGTGTCAGAGAAGGAAAGAATAAAATCAGCGACTTCATGGGGCATAATACATGTAATTATAAGTGATTTAACTGAATAAGATTACAGTATTCAAATAACTTTACATTTTTATTTAATGTCTATTTGCTTTAGTTTCAGTGATGAAGATGATGTTTCTTCTGAACACCAACTGAATTATGCATTTTTTTATCACTTAGTAATCAGACTATTGGACTACAGCCACTCTTATTTCATTATCTGCATCAAGTCATTCCAGTGACCGAGTCACTGGCCAAATGTTTGTGGACCCCTGACCATCACAGCCATATGTCCTTGTTGAAGATCCCATTCCAGATTTATTCTCCCTTTGATGTGAGCGTGGCTGTGGGGATTAGTGATCATTCAGCTATAAGAGCATTAGTGAGATCAGGCGCTGATGTTGGTGAGGAGGTCTGGGGTTCAGTCGGTGTTCCAGTTCATCCCAAATGTGTTCAGTGGAGTTGAGGTCAGGGCTCTGTGCAGGACACTCAAGTTCTTCCACTCCAACCTTCACACACCATGTCTTCATGGAGCTCGCTTTGTGCACAGGAGCATTGTCATGCTGGAACAGGTTTGGGCCTCTTAGTTCCAGTGAAGGGAAAATTGTAATGTTACAGCGTATAAAGACATTCTAGACAAGTGTGTGCTTCCAGTTTTGTGGCAATAGTTTGAGGAAGAACCACATATGGGTGTGATGGTCAGGTGTCCACAAACTTTTGGCCATATATGGTATCTGAAGCTGGTCATGGTGGTCTTAGAAGACGTAATGTGACAGTCAATGGTGGCCAATTTAGTACCTTTACAACCAAAGATGGCAGAAAAAATGTAGCAGTGTAAGAAATTTTTGTATTACAATCTTCAAGTATGAGTGAAAAATAGAAGCTCACTTCGCCACCCGATTTTCTGTACAAATCCGAATCACGCTGATTGACTGAATGTTCACTGACGTAAATACAATGTAGTTCTTTTATCACAGGTCTATTGTTTGAGGTTCCACGTGGAGAACACACATTATCACAAAGTTTATTACAGAATCTGACCATGAATTTTTTTTTGGATCCCATACAGTGTGACAAGTAATAATCTTAAAAGACCACGCAGAGTTAAACCAGCTTAAATACATTATACTATTGTGTAGTAATTTTTAACAATAGACATTGTCACAAAGCAGCATTACAAAAATCTAGATGTAGATTTATATTTAGATCCCTAATGAGCAAACCTGAGGCAACACTGGTAGAGAAAAACTCCCTGATTAGAAACCTTAGGAAGCAGAATCATCCTCTTCCAGGGCACACTCAATAGTGCGATTATACATCATTACTCTTCTACTAGAAACTCAAACAGTACTAAGAGTGAGGAAATGATGTTCAGCATAAGTATATTGTGTAAAAGAGATCTGGGATGAGCAGGACAGTCTTTATGATTACGGCAGCAGTTCTTCAGGTACTATTGATTGATTACCTATATTCCTCAGGATATTCCTCTGTATTAATACTCTATCATCTATATTGTGCTTTGCGAGTGGTTATAACACTCCTGAGTGCTCATGCTTACTCCAACCCTCGAACCCTCAAGTTTAGTTGCATTCATGTATGTGTGTGTATTTAATTAGAGCTCTTTCTGGTTTTCATGCATCTATCTCACTCTTGTTTCTGGTCACTTGGTTGAAATTTAACCTTGCGGCCCCGGTATCACTGTCGGCTCTTTAACACCGCTATGCTCTGCCTCATTGTAAGTTGCTTGGAACAAAAGCATCTGCCAAATGAATAAATGCAAATGTAAATGCCATCCCTCTCACGCTGTCTTTCTCTCTCTGGTGGGTGTGAGTATACAAAATGAATTTTCAGCTTGAGTCTCTTGATCAAATCTGTGGTGCCGTGTCAGCACACCCTCACAGAGGCAGTGGACACACGTTTTTCCTTAATCCCCTAATTAAGACACTTTGTTAGCTTGCTGCTTTGTCCCAGGAGGTTTGCCTTGCTTATGAGTAAACATGTTCTGTGCACAAATGCTAATTAACTCCGTTTACACTCCGAGACACTCGGAGCGTGCCCTTAAAAACACTGTAGCAGGAATATCTGAAGACTGTAGCAGACTTCGCTTAATAGACATACACGTAGCCAAGTGCATACGCCTTCCAGAGTAACAGCAGGTAACAAAGCACACGACTAAGAATATACGTAGTCTCAGCCAAGCACACTGCCCTCCAACATAATTGGTATACAAACTTGTGTGTGTAAGGTCGTTACGATACATAAAACGTTCCAAACACATGGAGAGATGGTTATAGGCTCTATCAATCTGATTTAAATCTGCAGTGTTAATACAGTTTAGAGATCCGTAAGATGCCATGCAGTGAAATGAATTGTGATACAATATGATTCAGTATTGCGTAAAAATTAAACACAGTTTGCTTTGAGGAATAGGGGGACCCATCTGCTGCGTCAACTGAGATACAGAGGGGTTCGGAAGACTGACTCTGTGTCCCCGGTGCGGAAGAATGAACCTTGACTGTTCTTGTATCAAGTTCGACGGAGGTTTGAGGAGGATTGAGGCACAGAGAACAAGCCTCTTTCAGCCTCTCTCATCATTTCAATTTCTCTTTCAAGGATGGAGGCACAGAGGCCACACCTCCTTCACTGTGATCGAGGCACAGAGGCCTCATCTCCTTCATTGGGACTGACAGAAAGAGGCCAAGCTTCCACCACTGAGATCGAGACACTGAGGCCACGCCTACTTCACTCGTACTGATAGACAGAGGTCAAGCTTCTACCATTAAGACTGGGATTGAGGCACAAAGGCAACACCTCCTTCACTGGGATCAAGGCACAGAGGCCTCTCTCCTTCACTGGGACTGACAGAAAGAGGCCAAGCTTCCACCACTGAGATCGAGACACTGAGGCCACGCCTACTTAACTGGGACTGAGACACAGAGATCATGTTTCCTTCATTGGGACTGAGGTAGAGGCCATGACTGTCATTGGAAACAAAGACACAGACCACAACTCCTTAATTGGGACTGAGGCACAGATAGTACGCCTCCTTAAACAGTATTGACAGGCACAGTGACCACGCCTCCTTCATTGGGACTGAGGCACTGAGAAGCATGGAAAGTGAGAGCCAAACACACAATAACAAGGAAAATTCACATAATGTTTCTAAATAATAATATATTTCCCACTGTTTTGAAACAGCACATGTGTACTGTAAATACTAAAACAGGTGCAGTGATTCAAATGAATACATTTTACATCCTTAATAGTTACCTATCATGTGCATGTAGACAAATGATGAATACATGGAAGCAAACACAAACATGAGCAATTCTTCCTCTCTGATGTGAAGGGGAAAAAAGCTGGATTTGCATTTGCTGCCTCGAGCACATTCACACACATAGCCACAGTTTTATGGGAATGTGCCATCGGCAGCTGGCGCGCACGATGTGCCACTTTTCAAGTGTTTCACAGCCCCTCTCCGGTACATTATCACTGCATTTTCTCCTGCTTCAAACGCCTATTCTGTTCATTTCAGAACCATGGACAGGGACAGGGCTGGATGCCACAGGTGCGTACAGGAGTGTTACCCAGGGTCGTACAACGCGTCTGTGAAATTTTACACACGTTCCTATCTACCATGCAAACACTGGTGTGGAGCACTGCATTTGAATCAATGAAGGAAAAATTGTATATACAAATGTATTCCAACAGCGTCTGCCTGCAAGTCCCATCACCCACAACCAACTGCCAATGTGCAAATACTAATAACGGGCAAATATCGAATGCAATTTCATTTCAGTCAGCAAGGGATGGGGAAAAAAAACTTCACCGAAATTCATATCATTTTTTTTCCTTGCTTCAGGTCGACATCTCTCACCAGCCATGATCAATCTCTATAACAGAGTCGCCCTGCAGTGGAGATCAAAAGTAATGTTAGAGTGGGATGTGGATTCTGCTGTGCCTGGAGATGTTAGATGGTGTTCAGCATACCTAGCAGTGTATCACTGTAAGACCACAGGAAAAAAAAAAATATCACAGAGATATAAAAGACACCCCCAGAGGCACGTTTACAGTGGAGGCACTGCAGTCCAGCCCAAAAAATCTTTGGCAAGGTCGTTAGTGTGGTGTGGATGTCTCGCCTATACTTCAGAGTTGTTTAGTTGACATAAGTACCCTAGTATTGCAAAATTGTCATGATATATAAATCTATAGAAACTTCAGTGCAAAAGAAACATATTGTACTTGCCTCGTATTAGGGTTTGATGTATAGAGAGATGATCCCAGAGAAGAGCTTGGCATAGGCTATGTATGTGTGTGTGTATATATATATAGATATAGATAGTATAGGTCACACAGATATAATTCGACCTTTTTATTAAGAACGAGAGCGTAATTTTCTAAAATTTTTACCGACCTTTTAAAAAACTTCTCAGCTTCACAGATTCACAGCTGGAACTCTGATTTTTTTTTTCTTCTCTCCAAAAAATTGCTTTCTATACGATTAATATTAATAACATTGCAAGATCATTTGCAATTATGTTTATGATCATGAGTATATCTATATATTTAGATTATTAACAGTCAGATTATTTGGTGGGATAAAAATAAAATAAGGTGCAAAAAAAATATGTTACAGAATAATAATAATAATAATAATAATAATAATAATAATAATAATAATAATAATAACAGTGTCTCCCTTCAACGTATTGCTTGATTTAAAAAATAATAATAAATAAAAAACTAATACCTTAGATCACATCAGATCAGATCAGATCAGATATTATTATTTTTTTATTTAGAAATTCGGACAGGGATTAAATGTATCCAAAAACGGAGATTATACTCACAAATACCATACGCCTGTGTTTATATTGCCATGTTTCCGTCGCCTAGGACTTGCAAGAGGGGGGAAAAAAATTACCCACCAAATGTCGAGCAATTTATAATGTTGCCAGAAATGAAAGTGAGATCTAATATGCAGATATGCGACTGCAGTTCAGTCTGTCAGAGGAGAGCCGCGAGCGCGCGCGCGTAATACTGTAAATAAATATAAGAGTGTTAATCTGGCGGAAAACGCGAAGAGCTCCACACACAGACGACGACGGACAGATCACATCACAGTACCTGCTTCTCTCTCTCTCTCTCTCTCTCTCTCTCTCTCTCGACGTCACCGCGAGAAAGACGTAACATGGTTCTTCCTATATATACTATGAAAAGCCAAAAGGGTCAAAACTCAACCTAATCTGTTCTCCTACATCAGGGCTGCTGTGTGAAGATACTGTTCTCTCGATGAAAAAGTATAATAATAATAATAATAATAATAATAATAATAATAATAATAATAGGTAAGATCCACCAAATACAATATGCACGTACAATCTAAATTTGGAGTTGGAGAAATTATTTTGAGAGATTTGTTTTTATTCAAATAATATTATCCAATCGATTTTCATTCAAAGAAATCACAATAGTAATATACAGCAGCGAGGGCGTGGTCAAGCGTCAGCACCGCATGGAGAGGAGGCAGGTCGAACCGGCAAGTAACGTGTGATGATTTTCACCTGTGTCTTATTTCCTCCAGTCTACTTATTTGTGTCTCTTTGTGTGTTCAGTAGCTGCCGTAACCAGCGAGAGAGAGAGAGAGAGAGAAAGAGAGAGAGAGAGAGAGAGAGAGAGAGAGAGTGCGATATAGTTGGTGGAGCTTGCAAGACATGCATGAACACACACACACATGCACGCACGCACACCCACACGCCACGAAGCATGGACTCGAAACTGATGAAAGCTGTGAGTCCAGGACGGACCTGTATTTGAGTTGTTTTTGGTCTGTTGAGTATTTGAAAGCGAGCTGAAAAGCGTGGACTGAATATACACGAGGCCGGGGCTCAGCAAAAATTCTGCCTGTCTCCCAGGTCACATCAGGTCTTCCTCCACACTCTCACACACTGGGGTTCTACATTGGGGTTGTACATTGACCTATTAAGAAGATCGACCAGTGGTTGTCTTGCGATCAACTGGTCAATACACACATTTAACACCTCATATACGAAAACTCCACCCGTGGAAATGTGTACACACAAATATCTGCGTCTGTGATGTTGGTTATTAGTACAGGGTTCTGTTGTTAGAGGTTGAGGACCGTGTTGTCATCATTGTTATTGCTACTGTAGTTACATTGAATGTTGATTGACAGGAGGAAGAAATGTAACGATTTCTGTGTTAAGAGCTATTTTTTTTTATAGTTGCTATTTTTCAACGCAAAGTTGCAGGAAGTGCAGGGCTGCAGGAGCACTAACACTTCCCTAGTGGCAGTTGAGCCTAAGTCATTACGCTGCGCTACGCTGCGATGTTCAACATCATGTAGAGCTGCAGTGGCTAGGAGAGGTAGAACAATTAATTTGGACTTGAGGAATTAGGGGAAACTTGGGCAACTAGGAGTCTTCATCAAGAAGGCTTCGGTATAACAACTAAGAAAGAAAGAACAAAATAATAACAGTTCCAGAATGCATTGCAGATATATCGATAAATATAACTACAAATTGCTAGTTAGCGATCTACAAGATAATGAGCGTGATGGCATTGATGGTGGAATTAGCGTGAAAGTTGAAGCTTTGGAAGCTGGACCAAAGGACTAAAGTGTCGCTGCATTGCTCTCTTTAGGTAGAGAGGGCTTAGCGAGGGCTAATTGCCCACTAGCAGCAGGTAGGAGAAAGGCATTGTGTGTAATGTAGGAAACCGTTGACCAAAGTAAAATTAGATCTTGTAAATAAAAGAAACGTAAAGCAAAACAGCAACTCAGAATGTCCAACGCTCAAACGCCATTGATGATCACATGTAAATGATAAAGATTAATAAGCTAATCGGACAATACACAATGCTGAGGTTATGCTGGCGTTACACTGCACAGTTTTTACTTGGAGTACAGTCTTGATTCACAGTCCTGATCAGTCTGCACTAGGCTGCTGTAATCTGCAGATGTTTGGCGCAGTCAGACTTTGGCATAGAAAATTGAGTAGTGTACAAGGGGCACAGAATGCAGTTCTCCTCACCCTGATTGAATAGCACACCAGTCATAGCAATTGGTGTAAATCAAATGATTCTTTATGATCAGACTCCCAGTTGTGAGTGGAATCCATGAAAAGGTGGGAAAAAAAAGGAAATACAGGAAGGAATAAAAGATTGCAACTGGTGTTTGTGGCAAAAAGTGAAGAAAAACTTGTATTGTGCTGCCAGCACCATGAGTGCCTGTACAACAAGAAGCTGAATAATTATCACAAACACACACACACACACACACACACACACACACACACACACACACTAACTAAAAAACTGTGCTGTAATTGTTGAAGCATTGTTGTTTCTGTTTCCTAGCAATGGGAAAGTATGTTTTTGTGTTCGGTTTCAATTCAGAGGCAAATCACAAGTTGGTTAGTGTGTGTTCTCCAATTTTTCAGTCACCACAAAAATGTACAAAAAAAATAAGTTTACAAAAAAAAAAAACCCTACAGACCTTTAATTACAGGCTCATTCACCCGAAAGCCTGCCAGCAAAGAGGCTTGAAAACACAATCTTCGAGCTGTGGGTGTTGATCTATTACCACTGAACTATCACAGCCCTAGAACCCTAGACACTAGCCCAAAATAACCTACGGAGATTAAATAGATCGTGGCCTAGGAGAAATCTTGGCAGACTGACATCTTACTAACACACTCAATACTGATTTTCCCTTTAATTCGTCACTCTTCTGTGTGTTCTATTCATTGTAGCAAATAATGGCCATGATTGGAAATATCTGAAGGAAGATATTCAGATGTTATGCAGGTATGCAACTTTGTGAAATCTGAACATCTTGATTTGTAAATTCTGCATGGCATGACCACTGGAGCAGCCAATCATATTTCAGGGCAGAATCAAAAACATCGATCTGTCCACCCCTAACACACAACCCAATTGATTTTTAGAAGTTTTGGCACTGCTAGCGTTCCATACTTAGCCTCTTTCACCCTTCTGCAGTGTGTACTTCAAAGCCCATATGACACATACTACATGATGATAAGGCTGTTAGGATAGTGGTGAATTACAGCTCTCATTGGCTGATATGTTCAGATCTTTAGATAAAGAGAGCACCCTGCCTCCCCACTCCACTACACAGCGCTGATGACTGACTGACACAAGCCCATGGATGTTCTCCTGCTCCACATCTCTTCCCTTCTGTGGTGTCATGTTGATGTATGAAGTCATTTATGAGCCTAATAAACTTCTTCTGTGTCAACATGGTGCTACTGAAACTTCTCTGTGTGATTTCATTCCAAAGAAGCACAGTGCTAGAGCCCTTTTGTTACTGCTGGGATTAAGCAGTTTTATGATTCGTTATGTCTCTTGTTTGGTTTAAAGCCACGCACAGTGAGAGCTCGGCTCGAATTCCTGTGGCTCGGTGCTTGGCAGCAAAAGGGAAGATGAGTCATGAAAGCTAAAAAGGATATCTGAGTTTTCGGTGAGGCGAACATTCATCAAGTGATGCTGAGGCTGCATGAAAATGTTCCAGTATTGACCTGGTCAATCAGCCTGTGCAAGAACTGATCAATCGGCGGCATAGGACCGGCTGGGGAAACTTTTGTATAAAGGTTACAAAACCCTCGCTGTACACACTCACTGGACTCTTCTGTTTGCTTACTGTTTATCTCATTCTTTCACTGAGCACTGTTCTCACCTGTTTATATTTATTCGTTTAACAGATGTTTGTTAAGTTGAAGGCCTTGCTCAGGTAAATACCCCTAGATGCAGAAGCAAAAGTCCAGGAGGTGGAGTCAGATCTGATCTAGCTCCTCCTACCTGGGCGGAGCCTAACAAAAAGTCCATGGGATGGAGACAATGCAGTATGTTGTAACATGTTGTAGAGGGTCTCATGGGTTAGTGTTGTAGGAGGAGTTGGACCAGGTCCAGTCACTGGTTCTGCCAGGACTATCTCTGCTCTGACGGCACTGGGATCTGAGTTTCCATCGAGTTACCACACATTCTTGGGAGGGAAATAATCAAAGGTTCTTCGGACAGTTAGGGTTTAAAGGGGTTAAGAATTGGAGAGAATCTCTGCACCACTCGTGTTGGTTTCAGTAATGCATCATCTGTCGCCTATCTAGGGCTCTAATATGGATATAGGGTATGCTCCTATCTAGGGCTCTAATATGGATATAGGGTATGCTCCTATCTAGGGCTCTAATATGGATATAAGGTATACGCCTATCTAGGTCTCTAATATGGATATAGGGTATGCGCCTATCTAGGGCTCTAATATGGACATAAGGTATATGGTTTATACTGCATCTCTGAGGGATGTGACATGTGGAAGCTCTACACAACGTAAGGCTAATAATGAACGAATTAAAAACTGTGTTGTCATTTAACAAAGAAAGATGCACAATCATTAACATGCTGAAATTTTCTGTAAGTATACATCACAACCCCCCCCCCCCCCCCCCACTGTTGTTTATTATTTTCCTATAACAGCATGCTTTACTCCTTGCGTAATTGCTTATACATATAGAGTCAGGCTTGTGAATGTGAATTGGTATTCTTCTTTCCAGAAGGGTTTCCATTTGCATATACAGAGGCATACTGTGGTGTAAAACAGTTTGGATCTGTGATTTCACTGCGCTTAACATGCATTTGCAAATGATATACAATACTGTGTTTTCTTTTAGCAGGTCTACACTATAACTCTTCATTACAGCAGGCAGCTTTTAATGGTCACCAGTCTGTCGCTTTCTGTCATCATGCTGTGCATATTTATGGCTCGCTTACATACTGTATCCGCTTCTCAGCTGGTGATGGATGATGAGGCAAATATCACACACTAGTTAATCCCCAGCAAGGATTTGTATTGTATTTTGATGCAAGCATGTAACACCAATAACCTATACACCTTGCATTCAGACAACTACAGGGTGTCCCAAAAGTCTCCATACACAGGGGGAATGAACACTTTTTAGCAGAATGTAATGTTATTGACCAGCCATTTCTTTGTAAACACACATGGAGTCGTCTCTCCCAACTTTGGCTCCCAGTTTGGAAACAGTGTTGTGTGTGATGTGCTTTGCCATGTTTCCTGTTAAAGCCCATCACAATCTCGTGACAGCTTCCCGATCCAGCCCTGAGAATGATTTCAATACGCTCTTCTTTTGTCAAGGCCATCTGAAAAAAATATGTATGAAAGTATGAAAAGTTGTAGTTTATACAACACATGTTTACACACCACGTTTTTAAAATATGCCCCATCCATATACACTTTTAGCGTGGGACAAAATATTATGCAATGCAATACAACACCATATAATATGATATAATATAATACAATACAACGCAATACAATGCAAGGTAACACAATACATTATGATGAAATTTGTTTCAATACAATAGACTACAGTACAATACAATACAATATGATTACAAATTGGATTTGATAAAGTATGATACAATTACGTTATGATACAATACGACAGATTACAATACGTTAACATCTAATACAATACAGTAATATTATGTAATACAGTATGATACAATACAATGCAATACACACAACTACAAGTGCAAATAGAGCGAAAATAAAGTGTCCCACAAAAAGACAGAACCCTGGATGGGACACCAGGGCACCATGAGCACACACACACACACACACACACACACACACACACACATGGTAACAGTAACATATTCTGCATCACATCACTCTGTAATTGATCCGATGAATGGAGATGTACACCATACATACCGTATAAACACAGTAAAAAGAAAAGAGCCTTAGAATACAATAAACACTTCAAAACAAAAACTCAGAATGAACAGACTGCTCAAAATTGCAGCAGCATATGCATCATTTGCACTGAACAATTACCCTGTTTGATTCATGTATTAAAAATTTGACTGTTAATGTGTTAAAATTAGCTCCTGAGGCATTTATCAAATCCTTCACACTACTACACTAAAAAAGAGAGCAAATATGATCTGTTTGTCGAGACAATTTCCTAAATGTTAGGCTGGCATTTCCTGTTACACTGCCACTACTACATTTGGCCCAAGGGGGAAAAATGACTTCCCTGAATGTTCGACTTTTACACATCAATTACCTACACAACATAGTGATTCATCTCAGCTCTATTTATGAACCCAGAACAATCAGCATGAATGCATTCTTTCTATAATGACGCCCTACACAGATAAGACGTGCTGTTCGCTTCTGGTTATGACGAGCATTTTTAACAGCTCCATCAATATTATAGTGACATCCTTATGGCTTTCCGCTTATTCTCCTGCGCTTTCCATAAACATCATGGGCCTGTGTAGCTCCCAGCCATGAATGCTATGGAACCAGGCACGTGGCAGGTGTGGATAATTAATTGCTGAATCCCCAACATCACAGATGTTTGCATATTCTCCCTGCAGGGTGAGTAAGCTAACCAAATAAAGCTGTCTCACTTCCATATTTGGAGCTGCGAATGCGAGTGACGCTCACGTCCGCGCCTTCTCAGGCAGTCATGTGTGTGCTAAAGATCTGCGGCAGCTTTTCATCACTGCTGTCTAACACAATTTCCTGATTGTGATAAGACCAAATTACAGCTCTCGTGTCCTGAATAATCTCGCAAAAGGCCACAAAACACACAGTAAACACACACGTAGAAACGCGCAGTAAAGAAGGTGAAACCAATGCGCTGCCACTGCTAACATTTGGTCCCTTCTTTGTTAGCAATACTGAGAGGATAGCACTTAAATTATATAATGAGAGCGGGAATGTCAAACAGTGCTCACCTCTGGCTGATTTCAGACTTAAGCCACTTAAGTGCAATTTTCTGTCCTGCTTCTGAAATCAAAGACCGCAAGGAGCGGTGCTTGTTGACCCTAAAATAATCAAGAGCACAATTCTGGGACTTGAAAAAGCGTACCTGGTCGTGTTCTCTTGGTGAGAAAGCTGGCTCTCCTCTCCTCTCTGTTAATCAGGTGCACCAGTGGAAGAATACTTGAGCAACTGTATGTTGTTACTATACTTTTTTTGGCATATTTTTTTTACTTTACTTCTGAAATCTCAAATCTCTCATCTCTTCTTCTCTCATCCAGAATCAAATGGGTTTAGTTTAGCATCCAAGTCTTTGAATTTAGCATCCAATCAAGTTCATCAGTATAGAAAAATGCTATCAGTTTTTTTCCCCTACCCAAGTAAAATGTTTCAATATCTAAAACGAGGTGTCTCCTTTGCTTCCTTAGAAGGAACAAACTCTTTCTAAAGTCAAAAAGCATGTAGTGGTACGTTTTGTTAATTTGCTAATGTCAACTGATTATATTTAGCTAAGGGAGCATGTTTTCTTACCTATTGCCAGATTAGACTAGCATTGATTCCAGCAGCTAATATAAATTGACTAGGCAGCCAGTCAAAATCTAGCTATTGGTTATTTACAGTGCATGATATTTTACTTCTGATTAAGTCATTAGCGCACTATGTCACGTCAGTCACACGTATGAGAAGGAAACTTACACACACTGAATGATTTCCAGGCAAAACAGTGTTGTTGCTTTAAAACAGAAATCTTCATTATACAGGTTTAGATAAGTAATAAAAGTCACTTTTCCCACAAAAACATGACATTAACTTAATTCCAGCAGTTAAAAACATTTACTTTTTACTTTTAACAGGGTGCTCAAAAAGCCAGATGTTCAGTGAGAGGACACAGACAGAGGGGATAGTAGCAGCTTAGTGGTTAAGAGTCTGTGTTACTAACTGGAAGGTTCAAATCCCACCATTGCCACTGAGTCACTGTTGGAGCCACGACCCAGACCCTTAACCCTCAGTTGCTTCATAATATCGCACCATGGTGACCCTGCACTCTAACATCAATTCCCACACCAAAGTGAGGCTGTATGGAAAGATCCTTTCCACCAGCTTTGATGTGACAATAAATGATAATGACCCCTACAAAGCAATAGGGATGTAATCGAATGCAGATGCATTATTCAGAAAGAACAGATAATGTGTTCTAAACAGATACGAATACAGATGGGTTCTGGACCACATCATCAGGCCAGACATTATACTGTACAGTGTGTTTGTAAAAGACACCTACAATGCTTGATAAGGCAGACAACGCAGCAGCAGACACGCGACTGGAAACCTTCAACTAACGGACAACAGGACAATGAATAACAATACATTTAGTGACAAGAATCTAAGGAGATCCTAAATGCAAGGAGGGATAAATCGAAATCTAAAGCTATATCCGGAGTTCCATAAAGCTGCTTCGTGACCATTGTTAAAAGCGCGATATAAATTATAAAATTGAATTGAATTATGTTATGGTTTGGTTAAGTGACAGAGAAAACCGAAGAGTCTTAACACTAGAAAGTGTGTGTGTATCTGTTAAGGGAAGTGAGTTCAAAGCTGAGTCAAAGTGTTGCCAGAGAAAATGTCTAGATGGCAAAGATTACACAGAAGCAGAGAACATTTAAGAACATTTCAGAAAAGATGGTGGAGATGATAGAGGTCTTTATGAGTCAGAAGGAGGTTTTTGAACTGAACAGAAGGTTTTGGACAGCTGAGCTCTGGACAACATGAAGCTTGAGGAGAGATCAGGAGCTGAGACCAATGAGAAGGGAATCGCAATGATCTATGTAGCTGGAGATAAAGGCATGGATGAGGGATTTGGGAGCAGAATATGAGACTAAAGTTATAAATAGTACTTCTACATTAGTAGGACATAGCATCGTAACAGGTACATAAGGAATAAAGCACAAGAGGGTGTGCTGTTATAGGAAAAATATTCAACCACAGGATAGTGAGATGCAGCCTGATGCAAAGTGGAGTTGCTGTTACCATCCCCACGTTGATTATTTTCCAATAACAGCATGTGCTTTATTCCTCTTATACCACAGCAATTTGCCAACAATTTGAATTTTTTATTTATTAGAGAACAACAAATCCACTTATAGCTACATTTAATGTTGTGGAACGTCCATGAAACAAGTTCCTGTAATTACTTATGTGATAGCAGATACTGTATAAACTGTCATTTGTTCACCAGCCGTTTTTTTTGAGACAAAAAAATGCAGCTTGCCACGTTCCAGAGAAATCGCAAAGCACAAACTCATCTGTCCCGAAGACTTTTAAAGTTAAAAAATAAATAAATAAATCACGATCTACAGTACAAGGACATATGGGTTCCTATCGAACAGTTTCTGAGAACATATGGTTGGATATTTTTGTTTGGTGGACTGTTTCTCAATCCAGCCATTATAGTGATGTTTAAAAAAACCCAACGCTGCTGTGCCTGATACACATGTACCAGCACAACACACACTAATATATCAATGTCAATGCTGTACTGAAAATAGTCCACTACCCAAATAATAGCTAGTGAGTGGTGATCCCATTGTTGTCTCATTCCATTGCTACAGTCAGTACGTTTACTGCATGATATCCTGAAATAATCTACCCAATGGTTTTAACAGAACAGCTCTCTGTCCGTAAGCTCCATAAACTTTCCAACCCACTTCCGGTGACTCACAATCCACTGATTCTGATGAATCCCTTCCAGTACGGATTTATCTGTCGAGCCAAACGTCACTTGCAGTCGTCACTTCATCCCTGCCTGCCGTCTCCTGTATCACTGCTCTCCATCTCTATTAGCAACCTCTCAGATCATCTCGCACCTTCTCACACGTTCTCTCTTGAACTAGAAACAAAGCTTTTGGCCTGTCCGTTTCAAGGTCATTAAAAAAAAAAGGACAAAGAGAATAGCAAATATGGAGAATTCAAGGCAGGTACTTTTTCTGATGAGCATATCAAAATCTAACCCAAATACAAAGAGGATCAACTCTTTTGCTTTGATGCCAGCCCATTTTGTTTCTTCCCCATGCATCTCAACATTAGATTCCACTCAGGCGGAAAATCCTTAGTGTGCAATTTCCCCATAATGAACACCTGAAAGAGAAATTGGGACATAATGAAAGGAAGATTGAGACTCTAAGTCGACAAAGGCTCTTCTCTCTAAGTCCCTTTATAATCATTGTTGCCCCCTTTCACAAACTCCCACACCTAATGTCACCTTCACTCTCTGCAGCTTGTCAAAAAATTACAGTCTGCAGCCGTTTCCTAGCCACTCAATGGCCGTCTACGGTTTTTCATTCCCTTTCACCATTACACTCATCCAGCCTCCTCTCCATAACTCTCATCCTCCTCTTCCTTATCTGCCTGGGGCTACATTCTAAGAGCACTTCTTTGTGCTGAATAACTGAAGCCTCGACACGAAAGATAATCTTCTCTTTCTCTAACTCCTTTCGTTAACTATGGGTCTCGCTCCTCCGTAGTGCATTATCAGATAAATCACAGACAGCAGGAACATCCCAGCACACTCCCTCGTACAGCCAAACCAGACATTAAAAGCACCACGGAAAGCATCTAACACACCCATTTTATTCAGATTTGTGTGCCATGCAAGACCAGGTAATGGAGCGTGTTGCAGTGGGGAACAAGTAAGGCTAAAAAAGACAAAATGATTCACTGTTACATTGTACCAGAGATGCACTAATGGATTTAGGTGATTCTCCTTTGGACAGAACATCAGGTCACTGGCTGGGAAAATTCTAGTTTTGCTGCTGATTGAAACAATACAAAAGAAACGTGTTGCAGAAAAGCCTAACAGGCAGGGAGACAAAAAAATAATAATAATAATTTTATAACAAAAACCTGAGCATGTTGGTGGATATGATGGCTTCACCAGTGTTGATAAATAGCACTTCCTAGTCTGCACTTCTGAGGACCAAAGAGGTGTTTTCTATTGGTTAAAAAAAAAAACAAGGTTTGCAAATTGACAGCTCAAAGTTTTTCTACAAAAAGAAATTAAGCACTTCCAGGAGCCCAGTGTCTTTCACGTCTCGTCACGTCACTTCAGAGAACTGGTTTTCCCACATGGCACGTTTTAGTCGCATTTGGTCCGAGTGCTGTGATCAAAAATCGTAAGCGCTACGACTAAACTGTACATCTTGCCGCCTCTTTGTAATCAGAGGTCAGATAAGATTAACATGAGATGAAGCTTATTTCACAAAATGTTAAAGCAAGAACAACAAATACCGAATTAGATGTTAAATTCAAGTTTTAATATCTTCAGCAGTTCAATAAATTAACATTTACAGAATTAATACATTTATCAGGTGATAAGTAGTAGATTCCTCTATAACATACTTTAGTTTCGGATACAGAGAGCTTTTTGAGAAATTACGAGCCATACCTGACTGGGTCATTTTCCAGTGTGTGAACTACAAGAGAGTAGTTAGGGAAAGTGAGAGAGGTAAAGAATTTACAGCAGGATTTAGAGGGACAGAAAGAGGAAAGTTTAGAGAGACACAGAAGCGATACAGTACTGTCCGTTCGTTTCAATCCTATCACAGACGTCGGCATGAAGGAGTTATTTTCCCTAAGTGCATCTTTAATTCTTGCCAGCGATTCCAAAACCATACTTGTAAACATGTATTTATTATACATTATTTAAAAAAAAAAAATCTAGCACTAATGTGGCACTGAATATGTAACACTCAAGGAAATAAATATAAATAAGCCAAGACTAATAGGTTCAGTAAGATATGTTACTCAGAACTATGATAAATGCCACAATATTCTATAAATACGAAGGCGGTACCTCAGGACAGCATACTGACATTTTCAAATGAAACACTCGTTAAGTGAGAACTAGCCTAGACGTGGAAGAAAGGCACTCCAGAACAGCTCCCTTTCTTCAAATCGCTCACGAATCCACTTTCGAAATGTGGCTTAAACAGCGACGTACCGTTTCACAGTCAAACCAAAGCGCATCATTCCATTTTCATGGGTTTCAGCCTTTTTTCTTTTTTTTTTTCCCCCAGTGCCTGCATGGATATTACAGCATACGCCTGACACGAAAGCAGCATAACTCAAAGTGATAAATCACTGAAGTCTCTCTCTCACACAGCAAACAACCTGATACTATTTTTAGCCCCTGATCCATGATGTGCGCTGGGATCTATATACAATCTGTGTGTTAGACTGTAGTTACACTCTGTCTTTCTTTTATCACCCTGTCTCTTCCCCCGATTCTTTCCTTCTTGCTATGACTGAAGTGAGAGTGAGAATCAGCACAGGAGAACTACAGACCCCAGCGGACACGCTGAGTAGCTCCCTGTTTCTTCCCTTATTGTTGTTCATTAACATGGAGAAAAATGTAACATTACTCTCTGCTCCATATGCAGCATTACAGAAACGACGCCATGCCAAGTAGTCATTACGTGTCTCTCCCTCTATATTATTCAGTTTCTTTCTGTCATTACTGACTAAATATGACTTCTATCTCTCAGCCGCTGCTGCCGAGCGGGAGTCCTGGAGGAGTTGACAGAGTGTTTCGATGCCTTCCGTTGCAGCCTTTCACGCTTTCCTCTCACTCACGCTGCGCTCGGTCTATTACATCTCTGTCTGTGAGTGCAATGAAAAGCCGTTTTATGAGACAGTGAGAATTGTAACACTGCCTCCGAGAGTAGAGAGGAAGGCATGAAAGGCTGAAGCAAAGGCACGGACCTTGAGGTTTAAGGTGCATTATATCGGTACTTCTTACAAGCTCACACTTCTGTGGTGTTGCTTAACGAAGTTTTCGCGATCCCTCTGAGGTCGTTCAGTCCCTGAGGCCCCCGTTTCATTCTCTTTTCCCTGCTTGAACACATTCGCCCCCTCTTTCTCTCGCTCGCCCTCCCGCTCCTCTCCGATCACACTACTGACGTCGCTCAAGTCGCCCAGGTGCTCCACCGAGTCGCACTTCTCCAGGTCCGAGGCGATGGTCTGCAGGCTGATGACGGACAGCGAGTCTGACCCTGCCCTCTCAGCCCTTTGGCCCCACCCCTCTTCCCTGTGCTTCTCAACCCACTGCCTGGTTTTCTCCTGATCCGCCCAATCGTTATCCAGAAGACTCATCCCTACTCCGCCATAAGCCCCTGCCTGTATCACGCCCTCGGCCTCCGCCCCTACTGGGGAGCTCCGCCCTCCGCGGGCTCTGTTCCGCTGCCTGGCTGCTCGAACACGCCCCCTCTGGGCGTGGATCTGCTCGCTGATTTGTTCAAGGTTACGGAGAGCAACGGAGTAGCGTGTCTTTACCTTCGCCACCCGCTCCTCCAGCTGGACCACCTTGGCCTTGTGATCCTGCAATGGATTTTAGCTAAAATTAGGAATCAACACTAGTAGTTATGTTGTTTACGTCTTAATATAGAACCTATGAACATGCATACTTGCAAACAAATGACAATTCTTGAAAAAAAAAAAAAAACATTTATTTTTAATTTGTTCTCAGTCCCCTCAGGAACTCTGCTGCATTCTGTCGTTGCCTTTATGTCATTAGCTTTACAGCTAAAGCTTTTTCCTGAGGGAAGGCAAGTCTTCCTGCTCCACTTCAATATAAACTTTATAGAAAACTCTCTCATCTCACACCAAAGAGTTTAGCTGTGACAACCCTCAAGTCTCTGCAAACTGTTTGCATATTTTAAGGTTATTGTGAGGACCCTGGCAGGGACTATAAATCAATATGTCTATCAAAGCAGCATGAGCTCTATTTGTGCAGTGCAGGAGAGAGGAAGAGAAAAAAAACACTTCTCATTATAAGAGTAATTTGTGTGAGCCCTCTACCTCCAGGATGTGGTTGAACTGAGCCTTGAGTTCAAAGTATGGTTTAGACTTGATGATGACCCTCTTGAGAGCTTTCTGTAGCGTCTGTACTCGCGCCTCAGCTTCCTGACACAGCTGCGTGACTCGCTGGTGTTCTCTCTCACTCCGCAGACGCTCTTCTTCGGCCTCGTTCACCTGCCAACAGCCACGTCACACACACCAGCGAGCACGGTCACTCAGACATAAACGCTGCTTGCCTCATAAGCTTTTAATCTTCATGCACCATTTACAATAGAGATATAACCATATACTGTCATGGCGATATACTTTTCACTGTACTATTATATAGCAATCAATGTTGTCGTCTTTACTGTCATCACCCTGAGGTTGCTGCTTTTCCAATAAAAGCATGCCCTGAAGTGTTTTGTTCCACTAATAGTTAATTCATCTAATAGTTTTTTTAAAATATGGCACAGCCGATCAGTGGACAAATCCTACAAGATACAAAAATTCAACTTTTACATGTTAGCACTGTTAATGCACAAGCTGCAAGCAGACCTGTGTGGAATCCAAATAAAGACATGTCACCTTGATCAGTAAGTGCAGGTACGCATTAATCACCATCATTGATTGGTCCCTGAGAGCAAGTGTTTACGCAGCAGGGGGTTGACACAATCCATGAGGAAAGCGTTAATGAAGTAAGAACACTTCCCTCTGAAAGGCTGTGGTTATTACCTGCCTTCTCGATGGAATTGCTTTATATGTGTGTGCTGAGTAATTATGCTTTTCTAAGGTTTAATATTTGATCATTTCTAGTGACTCACTTTCATCTACCAGGTATGAGCCATGCATAAAGAAAAAGCCGGAATGTCATGTTGGATTATGGCATTATAAACTTTTGTGCTCCGGAAAAAAGCTTAAAGCTAAAAAGGCTACTTCTCTGTTCTGGCTTTTGTCAAGACAGATCAAAGCCTCTTTAAAATGCAGTACCCATGTAACCTTGACATTTCAGAAGGTATTTTACCTAGTTAGAAGGGTTTAAGTAAGACTTAACACAGTAGTTTAACACAGTAGTACAGTTCTCCGTACAGTTAAGCTTTTATTGCTTTCTTTTATTACTTACCCTATTGCTTTTATTGCTTATTGTACCTTGGATGTTGCGTGATTGAGCATCTCCTGCCAGGTTGGATCCAGCGTGTTCCTGTCAGCCAGGAGGCCTTGCTCAGCCACGTACACCATTTCCCTCGCAGCCGTGTGCATGGAGACGGCACGCTCATAGCGCAGTGCTGCCTTCTGCGTTTCCTGCTGGGCCTTTTGGTAAAACCGACCCGTCAATCACACATCAACCGGGCAGCCATCCATTAGTCATTCGCTTAAACCTTTCACTGAGACTTGTACCTGGCATGATAAAATCTGCTAGGCGTGAACGCTATACGCATATACAACCATACACATGATTCTATGCTATGCAAGGATGTAAGCCAAAGATGCTTAGATTAAAACTAAAAACACACACAAAAAAAATAAAGCTGACTCGTCAGAAGAAACAATTGCTGTGCTGGAGGGAAAAGCCTCCAAACAATCAATAAATGGAGGGAGCTTGTAACAGCAGGCCATATTTCAGATGGCTAACAGTGAAAAAATGTCAGTGCCACCGAGCATGATGTCTAACTCTGTTTTGGACAAAATGCTCCTAAATGAAGATCGATTCAGGGTTATGGGTTGGAAAAAAAAACAAACAAAAAAAAAAACGTACAAGACCAAGAGAAAGCACCCAAAAAGCCTCACGGATGCACAGGGTTGCTCCAAGTTTAAGGTCACGACAAAGAGATTGATGTCAACTCCTGTTAGAGCATGGGCATAATTTTTGTCAAGATATGCTTCAGCTGTCCCGGGCAGGAGCAGGCCCTAAACCATTCTGTGCCCTGAATACCAATTCTGAGTAGATTATACAGCAGCGGTAGCCAATATTGCCTTTAAAGATCTGCACTCCTACAGAATTTCCCTCCAAACCCAATCTAATACAACTCAGCTGAGGTCTTCAGGGGGATCTGAACAGCAGAGACAGGTGCATTAGATTAGGAGAAGAAACTAAATTCTTCGGGTTGTTAGATGCTCGGTGGTATGTTGGGTACTCCCGTGACGGAGAATTAGCATTGAAGAAAAACGCTACATCTTAATAAACGCTTATTAGGCCTCAAGAGCCGCCGGTTTATGCCCTGGATAGAGCGCACACGGCGAGAGGCTAGCCAGGTCAAACTTCAATCCAATTCTGTTTCAATCAAACAAACCAATTCTGTTTCAATTGTTTTCAATTACACCCCGTGGCCTCGGCTGAGTGTTTTCCACCAGCCCAATTACATGTTTGAGATTGGATGCTAACAATGCTAATGAAAAGTGATCTGCAAATCATATCTTGTGTTTGCCAGGGGTTAATTGTATTAAGGAACACATGGACTGTCTTGGCCCGTAATGATCGTTAAACCAAGGGATATTTTCTGGATCACTTTCTCCACGCTCGTTTAATGGAAAACATTATTATCATTCCCGAGCAGTGCAGTGACAAATATTCGGAACAAGGATTTCTGCAGTGAGGATGAAGTGGTACATGCTTTGGGAAAGATAAGACTCTTTCACACACCTCTTTTGCTAGTCTACGGGCTTCGTAGTACGGCCGGGCTTTTTCTATGCACGCACCAAGCTGGGAGCCCTGAGCATTAAGTTTGCGTGCCGACTCGGTGAGTATTTTCCTGTAGCTCGACCGTGCCTCCTTGAAACAAGAGATTAAAAGGTAAGTTATTATGACTGACAGGTAAAAAACGAACAAACAATCAAACATCTACAATTCGTGCATCTTAGAAAAATCTTAGCTTTGCTTGATTAGCATGAAACATCACAGTGGAACACAATGCCTTGATCAGATTTAACCGTCGTGTTCTGTTCACTGCACTTCAAGGGTTCTTCAAGGGTTCATTTGTAGCTTCTTAAAAGGATTATAACAGGGAATAATCCTTTCTGATAGGGAAACACTCTGGTATAGGGTTCTACGCAGAACAACTGCGGGACAACCAAAGAACCTATTACATGCAATATACAGAATCCAAACAGTACTGATATCGTTTTTGGGGATCCACCTTGGTGGCATTTTTTTCACTTTTATTTTATACACCAGACTCACCAGACACTTTTATTAGGAAAACCTGTACACCTGCTCTTTCCTGCAATCTGCCAATCATGTGGCAGCAGCACAATGCATAACATTATACAGCTACAGGTCAAGAGCTTCAGTTAATCTTCACATCAAACAACAGAATGGTTCAAAAAAAAATATGATCTCAGTGACTTTAATCATGGCATGGTTGTTGGTGCCAGGTTGTGTATTTCAGAAACTGCTGATCTCCTGAGATTTTCACACAAAACAGTCTCGGGAGATTACACAGGCTGGTGCAAAAAAAAAAAAAAAAAACATGCAGCGAGCAGCAGTTCTGCGCCGGAGACGCTTTGTTGATGAGGGAAGTAAGAGGAAAATAGTCAGACAGGTGCGAGATGACAGGAAGGATATAGTAACTTAAATAATCTCTCTTTATTACAGTGTTGAGCAAAAAAAGCATCTCAGAATGCACAACATTTCAAACCTGAAGGTGTGAAGGTGTATAGGTGTAGAGGCTACAGGAGCAGAAGGCCACATCGGGGTCCACTCCTGTCAGTGCAAAACAGAAAACTGAAGCTACAGGGGGTGCAAACTCACCAAAACTGGACACATGAAGACTGGAAAAATGTCAACTGATCTTTTTTTTCCCAATCAGCAGTTCTAGTTTCTGAAATTCTCAAACCAGTCTGCCTGGCACCAACAACCATGCTATGGTCAGAGTCACTGAGATCACATTTTTCCTCATTCTGATGTTTGACGTGAACATTACCTGAAGCACCTGACCTGTATCTGCATGACTGTACCCTCATGAATGAGCAAGGGTACAGGTGTTCCTATGAAAGTGGATTAAAGAACAGAAGAGTTAAGTAAGGGCGAGGCCAGCGCCATCGCCCTCGCCATCTTTGGTATTACACACATACAGTTCAGAAAGATATTGAATTTCCCATATGTAACACAATCTGTTATATGCTATAAAAGATGTATACTCTGAAGAAAGGTCTAACTGAATAATAAATATCTTGGCATTTACATATCTTTTTACTCATAAAATCTAATCAGCATGACGGACCGTGACGGCCTGTTTAGCTTCAACGCCAAAGCGTAACTCACATCCAGCTGAAGCTCCAGCCTGTTTATTTCCTCGCTCGCCTGGTTGAGATGCTCCAGTTCGTCCTATTATGGGAGAGTGCAGAACCATTATAAAGCAGTAAAAGTTAAAAAAAAAAAAATTCTAAAACCACAACAGACTGGTCTAGTACAGAAACAGATCCCTGAGAGCTTGAGAGCTGAGAGTTATTCATGTAATCAGATTATGTTTTGCCATTCAAACAAAGCAATGATTAGTTAAAAATTAGGTTTGATTTCAGTGATAAAAAAAAAACGTCTACCTGTATTCTGGGGTCCAGTTCTTCGTCTTTGTACTGATCCTCCTCCTCTTCTTCATCCCTGATCCCACCGGTCTCGACACACCCAGCCTCGGATGCTGAGCCATTGCTGCTGACCACAGCGCGGTGTTTCAGCTCCTCCTTTGCCTCTACACCGGGAGTCTCTCCCCTCCAGTCCCCGGCCTCGGGCTCACCAGAACCGGGAGGATTCTCACGCAACCTCCCCGGCTCCATACGCGGCCTATACGACCAGGCGACCAGACAGTTATAACAATAACGAGCAACATGTATAAGAAGTGAAAATAAAATGCAAATGATAGAATTTTAGATAGATATTTGATATCTGGGTTTTTAAAGGAGTACAATTCTTGGTTACTTTGCAAGGAAAACGTTAGCATGCTAGCTAGCTGGTTGCTATTGACAGCAGAAATTCAAGACCAGACCGTTAGCCAAATGCAGTTACAATATGTGAATATTTTAATATACAAAACGCAAGTAATTCAGAGACTAATGAAATAATAATAATTATGAAATGTTTACTACCTTTATTTGAGTATGTTAAGACTCGTCTCATCCCCTGCTTTCCCTGCCCGCAGTAAAAGTGTGTGTCAAGGATTTTCCCCCCTCATCTTGGAGACTCCACTGGAATAACCCTCTGCTTTCCAAATGGCACATTCTCACTCATCCACATCCAAACACGGCTAACACAGGAGAACCAAACTCCTGGCCATGCTGGAGTCTTTAATAGCCCAGGACATTCACTATGTAACACTATATCTATAAACATTACGCTGTATCAGTTTATTTGTAAGACTCTTTAATCCAAATTAACTGGTCTCCAATTTAAGATACTCAGCTAACAATGACCGGTTTGTTTTTGGTTCCTGAAACCTTCTCACAACACATCTTCCTGCCCCTTGTTTTCCAAGTAAGTTTTCCTTACAGAAATACAACACTTCTTCTGCACATTATGCTTCTGAGAACATTCCCTTAACATTCCCATAACGTTTAAATAACCTTGCTATAACCCACCATGGTTTGGAGAACGTTCCTCTGATGATTGCGGGAATGTTTCTGGTAACCTTTGGATTATTTTTCCCTCTCAGGAACCTTGCACTAAAACTAGGAGGTTCAGAGAATGTTAGAAAGACATTGTTTGAAATAATAACTTACTAAATGATTACTTTCTATGGTACAAAGTTTTAAATTATCTATATGGACCTGCAGTGATTTGGAGAATGTTCCTCTAATGTTGTGGTAACCTTTAAATAATTTGGACCTTTCAGAGAAAGTTCCCATAACATTAGCCGAGCATTCTCTGGATTAAGTTACTAAATTTCTATGCTAGTAACTTTCTTATTATATGGATCAATCTAGAATACCAACTACACTAGAATGTGTTTAATCACAATAATAAAATTACCAATTAACTCATATAATGAAATTTCAGTAAAATATACATTTACGTTAATTATATTATATTATATTACATTATATTATATATTGTAAATTACTATTAATGGAATATTCTTTTTATACAAAAACCTCAAAAAAATTTTTTGGTGATCTTTGTTAACTTCCTGTAAGAGAACATTATGGTACCATTCATAGATCATTAGTTTGTAGTTACAAAAATAATACCTATTTGACAGCCTTTCTGTTATAAGACCATTAAGGAAGGTTACGGGAATGTTCCTGCAAAGTTAGATTGTAGTAACAAAAAATTATACCAAATGTTCTTTGTCAGTTGTCATATAACTATAAAAGATTCAGCAACAGTGCTGACTTTGTTAACCAAAATACATTGTTCCGAGAATGTCATGAAATTGTTCCCAAAGAGGAACCAAATACTAATGTTAGGGAAGAGCTCTGTGTATTCTAGGTAAGCAATTAATGACTTTGCTTAAGAACCCAAAATTGGCTTACGGCTATCCTGGGGTTTGAACTTATAACCTTCCAGTCACTAGCACTGAAACTATACCGATATCCAAAACGTTAACTAGGAATGTACAGGGCTGGCTTGTATACATGGGCTAGAAGGGCTAAGCTCTACCACTCTTTTAACAAAACCAACCAAGAACACCAGCACCATCACCAGTCTTAAATTAAAGTACACAGAATGGTATGAGGGGGAGGCTGGGGCTGGGGCTGATTTCCTTTTAGCCCAGACTGTACAGGGTGTCCGTAAAGTCAGGAACCAATGAGAGTAAAACTACATATATTTAATTTTGTATTTATTGTTTGCAACATATGCTCTACATGTTCATCCATTTTCTCAGCTGCTTTATCATGTTTTGTGCAAATTTTGCTCAACATATTCAGATCAACATACTGTATTTACTCAACATATTCCCATTGGTTCCTGAAGTTTCAGTCACCCTGTAGATTCACACAGCCTATCATTGATAGCCGGGTGTAACACTTGGCGAAGCGGCACTAGTTTTCCTGTGCACTGCAGCTAAATGATCTGATCCTGCTTCACTGACACGTCCATAACACATCATCAGCAGTGATTGTGGAGGCACACATGAAGTACAATTGCAGCTATTGTAAACATGAATGAGATGGCTTACTTTCTCAATCGCTGATTTTTCAAAATGCATTTGGAGAAATTAAAAGTAAACAGACTGAGCAAACATTGTCCAATCGAAGCACAAATTACACAAAGAAACAAGGGACATAACCATTTGTTTTGTGTGGTTTGAACAAAAGGGCTGAGTAATTACAAGCACAGATTTTCTGTTCATGCTTGCTATTTAGAAGAGAATGATTACAGACTTGAAATATTAAAAAAAAAAAAAAAAAGCAATCACGAATGATGTTGCCTATCTGTCTTTTAACGTGTGTCCTGTGTGTATGCGTAATAGTCTTATACCTATGATGAGAGCCATATAAAGCTTTATCAATAGTGGTTTCATAAAAGTAACACAGAGTTACTGATAGTTAGTAGATTTTTTTTTAGCTGTCACGTTCAATATCATGACCAGCCGTCACTACCTGCACTACCTGTACACCATTACTGTAGTTTCTACCTTCCCAGGCAAAATCTCTCTTAACCTCTGAGGTACCACATTTTTATTCATTTCCACTGAGGGAAAAACTGATACAACTTTTATCCCTATATCTCAAAACGGAAAACATTCAAATCCTTGAACATTTACTGTGAATGTATTTTTTTCCTCTCTTTTGGCTGCTCCCGTTAGGGGTCGCCACAGCATATTTGATTTGGCACAGTTTTTACACCAGATGCCCTTCCTGACGCAACCCTCCCCAATTTTTCCGGGCTTGGGACTGGCACTGAGAGCGCACTGTTGCACGCAACCCCAGTGGCTGGGGTTGGTTTCCTGGCCAGGAATCAAACCCCGGCCACAGCGGTGAGAGTGCTGTGGCCTAACCACTAGTCCACCATGTATTTTATACATAGAAATTACAGTAGTGGTGTATATGTAGTGGTGGTGCAATGATGGCTGGTCATGTACAGCCGTGTTTCCCTATAAGTGATGGTTACAGGTAGAACCCTAAATTATCCAAAGAACCCTTGAAGAAGTAAGCCTTTATTTGTCACATATACATTACAGTAAAGCAAAATTCTTTTCTTCACATATCCCAATCTGTTAAGAAGTTGGGGTCAGAGCAGAGGGGTCAGACCACAGCCATGACAGCGCGCTCCAGGAAGAGAGAGGCTTAAAGTACTTGAGGGCCCAATGGTGGCAGTTTGACAGTGCTTGGGATCGAACCCCCTAACGTCTATTCAGAAACCCAGAGCCTTAACAACTGAGCCACCACCGACCACGAAATCACTGTTTCTAAGAGAAGTATTTGCTTGTTGCGTTTACTTACATCTGACAAATTTTCTGTACAATCGTCTTACATAAAAGCACAAGAGAAGCAGCAATGACAAGAGAATCAATAAATGAATCAACAACTTTTTATTCAAGTGAAAATATTTCACATTATCTTATTCTTTCACTCCAACTGTTCAAACCGTACATTTTCTATCAGTATCCTTAAGGAAAATGGAAATGTGTTAAATGCATATATGTGCAGTATTTTAGTTCAGTTAAGGCCTCCCTTGCCATGATGGCACCGTCTCACGCCTGTGGAGTCTGTTCGTCCTACGTGTGACTCTTCTGTCTCTTCCAGAACCTCTTAACCTCGCTGTGTCCATGTGGCGTCACCACCATGACCCTGTGCTGTGGGTTCTGCCACACCAGCACTCCCAAACCCTGTACAAAGAGACGCAGTTTAATGTGCTTGAATAAACACATACATGGCATGCTCAGTAAACTGTACTCAATTACTCACACTGTGCTGCTTAGCAAGAAAAGGCGTGTGAATTAAGATTCAGTAACGCATGAAGTGTTTTCAAATCTTAGAACCGCCACTGCGTAAAAATTCGTACACTTCAACTGCTCCACTCTGTGCTTAGATCATATTCTTAAATCCGATTGGTCAGAAGGTGTTGATTATTTTTCTATAACAGTAGCTTTAGTAAGTAAGTAAGTAAGTAAATTTTATTTATAGAGCACATTTAAAATAACGTCTGTTGACCAACGTGCTTATATACAGATCTATATAAAATATTTTTCACCAGTGACTGCTCTCGAATGCGGCAGACAAGAACATCTGCAATCATACACACACATATAATTTGGATTTAACCATTCTCAACTTTTATATTTCCAAGGTTTATATCAGTGCACTCGTTCTGATATGTTACCATTTCTATGATAACGATATACACAGGGAGGGTCCACATTAAAAATGTGTGGAATTATGATATTATGAAGTTTTCTGTAGTATTTATTTAACATTTTCAGAAGGAGTCTCCAGTGTCAGTGCTTTGTAACAGTGGTAAAGTAAAAACTTTACATTTTCAGATACATGAAAATCTTCAGGATGAAGGGCTTTGCGGTTTTACCTTCATGTGACAGGCTGCCATTTTATCTTATTGGATAGGAAGAATTAGAAGAAAAAAAAAGGCCAGTGAGGGAGCAAGGGAAGTTTACTAATTTGGGAACTGTACAACATTAAATGTAACTATAAACGGATAAAATGGAAGATGTGTCCTTCTTTAATAACTAAAAAAATGGTTAGTGTTGGCAAATTTCTGTTGTATAAGAAGAGTCAGACACTTACTTACTAAGGGAAGAGCTGTTACTGTTAAATAATCACCTTCATGGTGGTAACAGTAATTGTCATTGGTTATTTTCCTATAACAGCAAGGCTCCTCATGTATTATTATTATTATTACTTTTGTAACATGAACATTATGTCTGTTTCATAATGATGCGTGGCTCGTAGTGCTACGGTGGGTCATGAGGGTCATGCTTATGATCACACAGAGAGAAATGAAGGATAAATTTAGTTACCAACCTGAGCTCTATCCCGCAGAACCTCAAAATCAGCCTGTGACAAGAACTGGTTGTACAATACGCCTGAAACAAAGAGCAGAAACAAAGGACGGAGTGAACGGGGCAACGGAGGAGGGTGAGGAGAATGGTGTGGCTTTCAGCGGTATTCAGTGCCAGTATTCCTATTAAAGGGAATTACATTGTGAGAATGCCTATTATTGCTCAACTACGCCTGAGTGCCATTGACATTCAAAGGTCACAGGGGAAAGTATCTAACAGAGACTTCATTCTCCTCAGGAGTCTTTGTGGATGTGATCTGTCATGCTTGTAGAAGATTCATCCCAAGCACATTCAATTCACCGAGGACTAAATTGCTTCCTCATATACAGTACAGCACTTGCCACTTCATATAGAGGAAGACTGCAGCGAGTCATCCAATCATAATACCATCAATCCTGTAGAACTAAGATGTCAATAAAGCGTTCGGCACCAAAACTGAAACGTCCAGAGATGACATTTTACGACAGCGGCCTACCTCTGTTTGATCACATGCTGCTTAAATTATTATTAAGAAATCTAATAATGATTCATCCATTCAGTTCAGCGGCACTGATCACCTCACAGCAATATTACACCTCAAATCAAAATCGACTCATTAACTGTGCTGTTCAAAATAAAGGTCAAAACAAACAGCAGTCAGATTTGCACTGATCTCTAGACGAGAGCTTGTCAAACCCATATCACTTAGTTGCATTTTATCTCCATGTATGACTCACCAGATACTTTCCAAACTCCTCATTAGGTGAGTCAGGTGTGTTAGAGCAGAGCAACACATAAAAGGCGGACTACATTGCAGGGAGGGTGGGCGTTAGGGCAAAGCTATATTGACATATCTTTATATCTTTCTGTGGTGACATTTTCACAATACGGGAAAAGCAGTAATACCACAATAAAAAAGAAAACCTTTTGGTAACTAAAAATATGTAAAATATTTAATATGGACCAAGAGGAGAAAATGTGAATTGGTCAAATCTGATTGATCACCAGTGAATTGTGTTGATTCATTTTCTATAACTGGCATGTGTATCCAGACGCACCAAATAATCTGAGACTAATAAACTATTTATGAAATGAAAAAAAAAGTGCATAATCACTTGATATTTTCTGTGAGGAGACGTTTGTGTAACATTTGTGGAAGGAGTCTCCAGTGTCTCCACTCTGTAACAGAGTGTCTCCACTCTGTAACAGTTTTCTACAACAGGAAAATCTTGTGTTTCTTGGTAACATGAAAATCTGCATTATTTTTGACTCATTCAATTCTATTGAGGAAAAAGTCAGTAATAACAAGAACTAACTGGTTTTTGTGATTGTTCCACGATGTTAAATGTAACTATGAACGGATATAAAGTATGACGTGTCATTCTTTAATAAATATAAAAATTGTTAGCGCTGGCAAAACGCTGTGGTGTGAGAAGAATAAACACCTTAGGATGTTCTGTTAATGCAAAATAATCAACTTCAGGGTGGTAAGAATATCTCCGTTCCATGTCTGGCAGCTCACACCACACCGCTGTTGATTATTTTCCTATCGTGGCACAGCCCTAAGTGTTTAATCCTTAAATATACGTTTAGATGAATATGCAGCAGCTGCGTTACGTTTTATTCCAAGATGTTCACCTTTACCGCATCTCATAGCACGCTATTGTATAACACTCACAACTGTATATTTACTACAACGTATTTATCATTTTTAAATCCTGCAGACAAGAATGTCCTCTAACCTGCTTATCAGGACAGAAATGAGACAAAATGCTCTTACCTTCTGTAAACTGCAGCCGATCTCTTTCAAGCTCCCACAATCTGATCTGGTCTGTGATGGTCGGAGGAAGTACCGGAGTCTGAAAGAACGAGCAAAGGAAATAAAAGATATTATCATTTGATTAAAAAAAGGTGTCTGAGTGGGGTAAGATAAAGCATATAAGTGGAGCAAATTCTGAAGCTACCTGTTTGAGCATCACAGGATGTGCTCTGGTCCTCATGAAGTGGATGATCTGAACATAGGAGATAAAAAGAGACAAAAAGGATGGATCCAGAAATTAGGCAAGTATGATTCACAATACCAAAGATAAGTGAAAGATGAAAGTGAAAGTGAAAAAGCTGGTAGTCTTTCAGTAAGCTGTGTTCCATATCCACTGTAAAATATGCACAATGCCTCACTGTATTTTATACCAAAGTGTATTTTGTAGATATTAATTAATACACTTTGGTATAAAATACAGCGAGGTATCGTGCATATTTTACAGTGGATATGGAACATAGCTTACTGAAAGACTACCAGCTCTTTGCACGTGACTGTGAATAATAATAGCTGCCATGTGAGAGTAGTGCTGTGTTGCAGCAGTAGCAGTACTGACTGATATATTGCTAAAAGGATCTGCACAGTCTGTTACACCTTGGGCGAAGCAAATATGAACACAATAGATCATATCACTGATCATCTAAAGCATCACACCAGCAAGCCACTTGTAGAGCCCTGTAGCTCCCTCATAAAGAGCTGCACTTTATGAAAAGTAATAAACTAAAGAAAAACAAGCAGTTTAAAAAAAACAAAAACAAAAAAAACGTTTTAATCCCTATAAAATTTGGGTCTGTCTGGTTATCTGTCTGCGTTGTTTACAGCTGTGCAGTTGCAGACTGTGTTCCAGGAAGAAGTGATGGGTATTGACACTGCAATCCTAAGAGCTCAGTTCTGACTTAATGCTCAAATCAATTTTTCTTTTCATTTTTGTTCATGTCTTATCTTGTGTCTGTATCTAAACTATTACTGACAAGCACCTGGTGAGGGTCCCTGGTGGACTAGTGGTTAGGCCACAGCACTCTCACCGCTGTGGCCCGGGTTCGATTCCCGGCCAGGGAACCAACCCCAGCCACTGGGGTCGCGTGCAACAGTGCGCTCTCAGTGCCGGTCCCAAGCCCCGAAAAATTGGGGAGGGTTGCGTCAGGAAGGGCATCCGGTGTAAAACTGTGCCAAATCAAATATGCGGACCAATGAGCCGCTGTGGCAACCCCTAACGGGAGGAGCCGAAAGAGCGACGACGACTGACAAGCACCTGGTGGTTACTGTACAACCCCGTATATACACACACCCTGCGTATACACTTGCATGTTGGTAGCGCTGCTTCCACAGGTCTGAATGGTGCCAGAGATCAAGCAGCACTTTAACCACTTATAATTCTAATAATCGTTATATTATAAAGTGTTATATTTTATAATTTTCTTTCCATCAAACATTTCTTTTAGCCATTCTGACCATTTTCTGCTGAAAGTTTTCAGCGGCATCCCCAAGAAATATAGCTAACTGATGTTATCCCAATACTTGCCTAATGTTAACTAACTCAAATCTTAACTGATAGATTTTATTTCGCATGAATGAAAGCATTCTCCATTTTCCTTGACAGAAAGTGACGATACTGGAGTCGAGACAAAAGCATAAGTTGAATGTTTACCAATATGAGACAGGGGAAGGGGGCAGGGCTTCCAGGTGGTCAGTTAATATTGGCGAGTTCAAAACACCCATGCAAGTGTCAGTCATCCAGTCACTTGGCTCATTGCTGTTTCCACTGACGTAAAAAGGCTCTTTTGGTGTTTTTCTGAGTAATGACTCAGGTCAGTGAGTGAGTCAGTCACTCAATCAGTTAATAACAAAACCCCCTCCTAGTCCACCCCGCTGTGTGTAAGACAAAGAAAATATCCCGAACCTGTTGTGCCGTGATGCCGTTAGCAATAGCCTGCTGTACAGACTCTCTGGTGATCTGTGCCACGACCACATTAGGAAACCGATACAGCATCTCGCTGAAGAGAGCAACCAGAGCGATCTGCAGCTCAGAGTCTGAGAGAAACAACACAAGTACGTTTGCGCCAAGTGCATGGAGCCATGGTGCGCAATCACCATATATAGGTTCTTCTGCAAACTGTTAGCAAACAAATGAAAATCTGAGTCTAATTGTTTTATTTAACATCTATAAAATAGATTATCACTGAAAAGGAGAGAAACTCAACTATCTTTCTGAACATCCGTCTTTTACTCCTACCGTTACCTCATACGCACTTGTGTAAGCGTACACACGGTAGTTGGTTTCTACCACAATGAAACCAGAGTCTCCTGTTCCTGGTGAAGCAGTCAAAGCACTAGAAGAGGAGGAGGATGAAGGGTTGGCAGTGACTCCTGCAGCCAGAGTAATGGCCAGTCTAGTGGGGTAGTACCTCCTCGACTTCCTCTACACAAGTGAGAGAAACATGATGCACATCAACACACTGTACTCGTCACTCCGCAATCTGCTTAGAGAAAAATATCTACCGATACACACCATTTCATTCATAAAGTAAGGAATAATAAGAAAGAAAAAAATGTATGATGGGGTGGAGTGAAGTGAAGTTACTGTTATCACCCTGAAGTTGAAATTTTTCTATAATACCATGTCCCAAAGTGTTTTAATCCACTTCCAGCACAGCAACTTAACAATATTTTACTTATTAAAGAACAACACATTGTACATTTTATCCATTTATAGCGACAATTATTGTGGAAGGACCACAAAACTGTTAGTTCCTGCTATCACTTACGTTATAACAGCTATAATAAGTTGCTCACTTACTTTCTCTTTATAGGTTAATAAAAAAAATGCAGTTTGTCATGTTACTGAGAAATCACAAAGACTTTTTCCCATGACGGAAAACTTATCGGACTGTTCCAAAGCGCTGAACTGGAGACTCCTTCCAAAAATATTAATTCTTTTTAAAAATAACAACAGTACTGTGGTATGATGTGTGTTACTATACCAGGCATCTTTACTGTACACTTGTATAATGGAGTTTTATAATGATATATTAGCATTAACGAACCTTCCCAGAACCTTCTAACAGTCTGCTGGAGGCATATAACCTTTTAAACAAACCTTATAAGATATACTGTTTTAATTTTTTTCCAGCTTGATGACCAACCTTTCTCTGGAAAACCAGGCCGAATTCTCGTAAATGCTGCAGAAACGTCAGGAGAGACTCACTCATGCCCTCAACAGAATAGTCCTGTGGCAACGAAATAGCAATCAATAATTACATACACATAATATAAGATTAAGTTTGTGAGTCACAGGTGCAATGGAAATTTAGTTGTCTAAATACAGCTTTGTGTAATGGTTACTGATACACTGAGCATTAGTTTTGGTTTACGGTTTTTGGTGATGGTCAAAACCTAAATCTAGTGCAAAATATATATATATATAAAAAAAAAAAAAACTGTGACAGGGTGGTGTGATATGGCCTGATGGGAAGCAGAGTTCCTCTTCCCACTCCAAAGTTGATCATTTTCCTATAACAAGCAAGTGTTTTATTCCTCTTATACCAATGAAATTTGCCAACAATAACATTTTTATTTATTAAAGTATGTAGTAGTCTGCGAAACCAGTTAGTTCCCTATATTATTATGTATAACAGCTACAAACCATCATTATTTCACCAACCTCTCTCTTTTTTTCTGTGGTATAATGATATCCCATATATGATACACACACACACACATATATATATATATATCACCACTTTGTACACTCTTAGTTATTTGCTTACTAGAGTCACTACAATTCTGTGGTTGAAAATGAAAGTAGTGTTATAGTAATGTTAAGTATACTTCACTAGCCCCAGTGTGTTACACCCAGTGTAGTGTAGTGAGCGTGAATAGTAAAAAGGTGAGTGAAAGATGGCAGATTTTTATTCTTACGAAATGTAACATAAAATAAAATAAATCAGTGATTTTCATTTGGCCAACATAAAAAAATACTTTAAGTAATGTAAACAGATTTTGCCAGACTAAACATAAGTGTAGTCAATCATTGTCTTTATCAGAGAACCTGGATACCTGAAGTGGATACTGACCCTGCCGAGGGTGGAGAAACTCAGCTGGAACAGGAAGGAAAGAATCTCTACCAGGTCCATCCCTCTAGACTGTGAGAGGCAACATTCCCCAAAAAAATCAGTTTGTTTTATTTCACTTTACACACACACACACACACACACACATGGAATATGTGGTGAACAGACCTGCACTGTTTTGAGGTACTGCAGGGTGAAGTACCACAGCTGAGAGGCGGTGTCGAGTAGCAGAAACTGAAACCCAGCTGAAGTGATGCACGGCGCTTCACCAGCCTCACTGACAGAGCGTGCAAAGCAAAGGCACATTATGATCTTTTCTGCTTGCTGCAGTTAAATCAAAACCCCAGAAATCCTAGACAGATGTTTACCTCTTCATGAGGCCGGCCTGGATGAGGAGCTGAGCGAGGTCCTGGCTGACGGCGGCGCTCGGGGAGCCCACCATGAAGTGCAAGATGACCTCCCAGCGCTCCATGGCGTAGCGGTCCAGGCTCTCTACGTCCCGCGCGTGCCGATCAGGGCCAAGACTGCTGCCCTCGTCTGCCCATGGCTTACCACTGAAAGACAGGAAAGAAAAGTGGAGGAAGCCAGAAAGAGGAGGACACAGATAATCACAATTTTGAATTCTGAATCAGCACTAGGAGCTCAGAATATGCTGAAAATTTTTTTGTGGCTTTGGATTTTGAAGTTCTTTGACATTCACTCCTCTCACCCTCCGAGCAGTGCAATCCTCAGGTTATCCTTAAACACAGGGTTGAGCACGATGCCCTGAAGGCCTCCCTGCAGCTGCTGGCTGTGCCACAGTCTCAGTCCAGTCAGCACGGACACACACTGGTCATGATCCCTGCAACACAGCTGGAGCTTTAGAAATAAAAGCTTTGATTTTGACTTTTATCTTGGATTGAAGGGAACATGGACATGAACTCACTTTTGGCTATCTTTCTTGACCCACAATGCCACGGCTGCCTGCGGGAGAGCGTGCTCTAGGAACAGCATTCGCATCACATAATTCTTTGCCAGAGATGGGAGCTCCCTGAGGAGAAATTAAACGAGCAAGGTAAAGTACACAAAAACTCATTCTCTATTCTGAACTCGAGTTCTTATTTAAATGACACAAGCACAAAGAAAACACTGACAAATTAATGTTTTTTTAATTCACTTCATGTCAGCTCCTGTTTAATAGGAATTCTCTCAAAACAACCACACGATCATTTGTATATAATCTGTAATGGGAACCTGTAAACGGCGAGACACGTGGCTGGATGGTTGTACAGTCTGTCGAGGATGTCTGGACTCAGCTCCTTCAGGTATTCATGAAGGTTCTTGCACTGCAGTTGGACTCGGAGCTTCATACTTGAGTGTTTGTCTCTACTGAAAAAAAGCGTGTATAGAATAGAACCGGGTTAACACAGTTCTCGCATCATTTGATCTAAAACATATTTCAAACTTTCAGTCACAGCAAGGCAAGTTTTCTAGCCTTCGCTGCGTTAACATCTGGATTTTGCATGGGAACACATCTGCATGGAAAACAAAGAGCTTTTCTGAAGGGACGACGTCACAAGATATTACCAAAGGATAATATAAAATACATCAAAACACACTTTTCTAAAAACAAATATGACAAGTATTATTATTATTATTATTATTATAGAATTATAAAATGTTATTTAGGACATTTATCTGAAACAAGGAATCCTGTGTTTGTAAAAGTAGCTGTAAATGTTTAATAACAAGTATATATTGTTAAAATGATAATGAATTCATGTTTTTAATGTAGAAGTATGTAGAAGCTTGTTAGTAAAACTAAAAACCGTGAAAGCTTTCATGTATCTGAATGCCTTTAACTATCGTGATACATTTTCGATATATCGTCCACCCTTAATGTAGAGAATGTTACTGATATACAATGATTAGCAGGATTATACAATATTAGTAGGATTGCTACAAAAACTAATGGAGATATTAAGACAATTCAACCATATCAACTTCACACTGGAGTCATACTCGAATACTTGGAAACGCACTTTAACCACCTGCACTTGAACTCTTCCCTTTAACACTAAATCGCAGAAGTGGAGATTTATAATCTAAAGCAGTAAACCAGCATGTGGACTAAACCGAAAAATAACGAAAAATACCGCGTGGAGCTTTAATTCTGCTATAAAGACTTCTTTCATAAGCCTTACCTTATACCATCTATCTATCTATCAAAAATGAAATAGAGTCCATATAATGAAATATTGACATGATGCTATTGTGCAGCTTCAGAACGAGTGAAGCAGGGAGCCATGTTGGAATGATCACGTGACGCACACGAGACAGAACGGGCTCATCTGATTGGCTGAGGTGCTCAACAGTGGGCGTGGTCATGGAAGCCTCACTGTATAACACCTTGGAAACATAAATCGGACGTTTTTATTCCTAAAAGTGATTAAAATCACAAAAAGAACTTGATATTTGACATTTCAGATTATTAGCAGCAAGTCAGGAACATATTTAACATATATAAGATATTGTTTAATCAGTATTAGGCAATATACACACACAATACAAATACATAGCTGTTCCTTCTGTCAAATGTTCATGTTGGTTTAGAGTCTTAAAAACAGCCATATAACTCTATTATGATTATAATAGTTGTAATTATAAAACTTACATTCAACCTACATTCAGTGACTTTTCACATTAATGTGTTATTTAAGAAATAAAGCACCTTCATGTCCTGCTGTTGTAAGAAAGTAATCAGCGACAGGGTTGTGTGATGAAATGGAGTTAGTTACCATGCCAAAGCTGGATATTTTCCAATAACAGCACAACCTGAAGTCTTTTATTGCTCAGCAATCTGCCAGTGATTACACATTTTTATTAATAAAGAACATGTCAATTTTTTGAGTTTATAATTACATTTGATGTTATAGACAAGCTAGCTCCCATTATCACTTAAGCTAGAAAAAGTCGTTCCTTCACCAACCTGTCTTTCTTGTCTCTATAAGTTAAGAAAATCATAATAATAAAAAAAAATCCAGCCTGTCATGTTACCGTGAAACGACAAAGCAGAAACTCCTCTGCACAAAGTGTCATCCTCTAACACTGGAGACTCCTTCCATAAATGCTCCATAATGTTTCCTTACAGAGAGCTTCACCATATCAAGGATTATGCTTTTTCTTCAGTCGTTATTATTATATGTAGCATAAGCTATTATCACCACCAAACAAGTCCCTGTGAATGAATGACTATAGAAATGAGAACATTAGAATGAGTGTGTTAATGTAAGCCTGTGATTTTCACTACTCTCAAAGCTGCTGTTACAGAACATTATTCCACATTCTCTGACCGGTAAGAATCAGAAATTCAACAGCACATTCCCAGAAAGAAAAGCTATCCACTCATTTTATGTGATTATTTTTTATTAATTAAATAAAAATCAGTCCAAATGTAAAATGATGCTTCTCACAGAGAGAGAGAGAGAGAGAGACAGAGAGAGAGAGAGACACACACACACACACACAGAGAGAGAGAGAGACACACACACACACACACACACACACACACACAGAGATAGAGACAGAGAGAGAGACAGAGAGAGAGAGAGAGAGACAGAGAGAGAGAGACACACATACACACACAGAGAGAGAGAGAGAGACACACACACACACACACACACACACACACAGAGAGACAGAGAGAGACAGAGAGAGAGAAATTGAAGTGATAGATTAAATTACAAAACAGTACATAAAATTTCAATCATTTTACATTTCAGTATTCTGTAATTTAGTGAAATATCTATCTATCTATCTATCTATCTATCTATCTATCTATCTATC
>CM074973.1:4931726-4952931 GCA_037577455.1 Pangasius macronema
AGATAGATAGATAGATAGATAGATAGATAGATAGATAGAGCAGAGGAGCCGTACAGGCAGACAGTAATTACTGTGTCTCTCAGCAGACTCAGAGTCATTAGTGTCACGGCGGGACGCCGTTACTGCTGGTGACCAACCTTTCCACACACCTCAATCTCTTTCTCTCAGTCTGTTTCCCTCCTTCTCCTCCTCTCTTTTCAAGTTTTTTTTTAAAATCCTGCACTCCTCTCCCTCTCTCCTCTCCCTCTCTCCTCTCCCTCTCTCCTCTCCCTCTCTCCTCTCCTTGCTCATCAGGGAGCGTCTGTGTCCCTGAGACTCCAATTTAGACTAATTCACTTCCATATCCGACAGCTCATTCACTATGGAACAAGTTCTCTCTGCTTTAGAGTCGCCGCCACTCTGACACTTTTTCTCTCCTGTTTTTTTTTCCCTTTCCTGTTACAGCCACACCTTATTACCCACAAGGCAACTTGTCCTCGTTTTGATGACAAGTGCACCCACCCCCCCTCCTTTCGGATCCATTCCTTGGGTTTTTGAAGAGAACACCGCGGCCTGGCCAGGACACCTCAGCAGGTCAGTGGAAGCTCCGAGCGAGGCGGAATTTATCTTCCCGTGATCCTGCTCTCACACTCAGACACAAGGCCATTAAACACCTGAAATGGCCTCGCTGTGAATTACCTTTGACCATTACTTTACGGACTTAGCATCGATTAGCTGACGACTTTAATCAGTGAAAGGAATCTGTGTGCAGAAGCTCACTACGTCTCATCCACTTTAAAGAACGAACAAACTCACCAGCAGCGTTTAACTTCCATCTAGTAATCGGAATTTACAGACCCATTTGGGATAATCAGAAGCGGGCTGGGAGTAAATATAACGATATTACCATATTCTTCACGGATAATAGGCCTTTTGCAGCTCTTTTATTGGAGTGAAGCGAGCTTTAGTGTGACAGAGCTACGTTCACAAACCAAGACGCAGAAAAGATGGATGCAGACTGTAAACACGGAGTAAAACCAGCAGCCTTTCTCCTACACAGTGCTTAAGGAAGGAATAAATCATAACGTGGCATGCTAGAAGCGGAAATTAATCAAGGTGGTGTGATGAAGGTGACTGTTTGCCAATGATTCGAATTTGTATTAGTTAAAGAACAGTTGTAAAATTGCCTTGAAACATCTTTCGACCATAAAAAATGGCATGAAAATAAACACGTATGCAGTTCGTAAATACACCAGTTTGTTTTCTTCTGCCATATCCACTAGCCGAATATCACTAACGTTAGCTAACCGGCTAGCTAACTCCGAGTAAACTAGCTCACGTTTGTCACAGGATTTCACTTTCTGCCTCAATTTAAAGCATTGTATTTTTAATACTGGACAAGTCTGTCAAAATGTACCTATAACAACCATAATTTTGTTTATCACAAACATTAATAGCTAGCTAACTGCCTGCTAGCCTGTTTGCTACATCTCTAGTTCACATTTGTCACTGGCATTTTATATCTGAGCCTGGACTTTTAAAAAGTTTTTTCTTTAATTTATGATTTGTTTAGCATTGGGCATTGTTACTGTAAGAACCACAATCAGACATTACTAGCTATATAACTTTCTTCCTGTTAGCCCATTAGCACACATTTGTCACAGAAACACACACACACACACACACACACACACACACACACACACACACACACACACACACACACATATATATATAAATAAATCACAAGTTACCACAGGGTTACTTTACGAAGATTAGCCTTAGCCTTAGCCTTAAGCGTCTTTTCTCAATTTTCTTAACTTGGGCTTTCGTGTGCAGGTGAGTGTTAAGTCAGCACCACAGTCGTAAAGTTTTGATATTTTAAAAAAGGCTTTGTTGATGAAGTGCCGACGCATTCTCCTACAGCGAGCAGTGTCTCGGTTTAACAGAAGAATTCTTTCGCTTTTTTTGACTGAAAGCTGAACAAAAAGCCACAAAGCCCATCAGGAGGCAGGAAGAGTGCAAGACTCGCAAACGGTGGCCTCCCTAGGCTCTTTGAGCAAAGGCCACTATTAGCATTCTCCCCGAAGGCCACACCGTGACAACAGCGGCCCAGCATGAGGGTGTCGTTAACCCGCACACACACCACTCCCCATCCTACCCCTCCCTCCCTCGGGCTACACCGGGTACTGGAGGAGTACGGCTCTGCAGCTCCGTCCTCCGAGGAGTTTGATCTGATTTGGGATTTGCACAGACACTCCATCACACCAGTCCACTGCGGCGAGGACTTCGAGCTGGATCTGGGTCGTGTGTGTGTGTGTGTTGCACTTTGTGCCAGATATCGCATCTGGACTAGCAGCTGGTTCCCATTATACAAATGGAAACGATGTATTTTAGGGATATTGTGGGACATGTTAACATATCGGTGTATCAGTTTTGCAGGCTAACTGATATCTCTTTGGGTCTTTCCCAGTAATCCTGTCAGAAAATGTAATAAGAGCAACGGAAGGCCAATAAGGGCGAAAAAAAGCAGCATAATCCATAATTTTTATGGATTTTCATTTTCAATTTTCAAAACATGGCTGCAGAAGAGTTCGGTATTGATGCTTCTGATTCTGCAATGAGTTCATACAAAAAAGTATTACAATTCTGTCTAAGGATTTCGACAATAATATCTGTACTAGCGGCGCAACCCAATTTGTAGCTGTGACCCAAAGTGGGCGTGGCCTAAAGCAGAAGCTTTTATTGTTATGGCATGTGAATCGTGGCTCTGACAGTTTCTCAATCTCAGCTACATCACTCGTTTTACAGTCTCAGACAGTTATTTAGCTGATTCCCAAAATATCCACAAACTAGCAGCCTAATTTAAACCATCATGACCCTGGCTATCTCTTCATTCCAAATGAAGCATTTGTATTCGTGTACATTCCTAAAGTATATGCAAGTCATGTTCCTCCCCCAAAAAAAAATAATTCCAAGCAGACTAACTCCTGCCTCCTGCTACAAATTGAGCTGTGGTAACATCTGTCTGATTTAATTACACCATTGTTGTTGGAGAATATTTCCACCATGTTCTTTGTTGACATAAGCCGCCTCGGCGCGACACACCTCGGCAGATGTTGGCAATTAAAATCTCTCTTTGACGGCGCTAATATTTTTTAGTCCTGCTACGCAGGAGGACTTTCACATTGCTTTGATACGTAAGTGAAGTGCGATTGATTTGTATGTGGTGTGAACTGAGCTGCTCGGGCGATAAAAGTTTGCGAGTTGAAAAAAAAAGGAAACGGGAACTCAGAGATACGTATGTGGGCGAGCTGCTTATTATTTCAGACTTGAAGAAATGTGAAACGGGTGAAGAGTCCACACTGACCTGATCAACATAAATTACTCAGAACATGGAGAGTAATCTCAATTTTTTATTTTTTACAGTCTCTGTGGAGGATGAAATAATATTCCACCTAAGCCCTACTAATGAGCTTTGCCTTGCCTTTGAGTGTATAAAACATGAATTCACAGGGCTGGATGTCGATTATTGCATGTTATACAAGAGCATGGAGAGCTGGGACAAGGTTTAGGAAGAGATGAGGAAAGTTTAAACTGCAAAAAACATACACAGTCTCTAAAGGAAGCCTTCATAAGGAGCTCTTCATTACGCAGCTCTGAATCAAGTCCTCATGACAGGAAATTCTAAAGAGCTGGATTCCAGATCATCTCGTTACGCCGACTCAGGACAGTCACTTCGCTAGATTAAAGCAAATCCTTGGATACTCAGTCTTCTAACTGAAATGAATCATCTTTCACAGGGGCCAAAGTTCAAACTTAAATGTCTCTGGTCAGGGATTTGATCCTGAAACGTCCAGATGGTTCTTCTCTGCGAAGCCTCATGATAGCACTATTAGCTCAGAGTGGTAGCACATGGGCCGCATTGATTTGTTCCGTCAATTGGCCAATTACAGGACTTTTTTGAGGGTCTTGAGGCTATGTAGGTGTTGGCAACAAATGACTCTAAAATTACCCCAATTAAACAAAAACAGCTGGCCAATTACTCTTAATTGATTATACTTCGCTTCCCTGACCTTGACATATAGATTATTCAGCAGTAATTACAAGGGCACTCATGCTTGGGTATATTTGGCACTGGCGTTTGGCAAAGGAGGTTTCTAGGAGAAATTTTAATGAATTCTCTTCACCGCGTTAACAGGATGAGCTTCATCCGTCCCAGCATTTCTCAATCAAATCATCTCTGACATTGAAGAAGGTTGACTTCTTTGAGAGTCGCGGCATCTGTGAGACATATGCAGTTGATATACATCAAGGATGATTGCCCATAATTGAGCATAATTTGCCAATCCAGACAGGTTTGAGGTCAATTAGCGTTGAACCTGTGGCATAGCTCTGTGGCCATGATGAGACAGAGATGACTCGAGACCGAACGGCAGGTCGGACCCGGTATGAGTAGGGTCTCCGCTAGAACAGAGCAGCATGTCCAAATCAATTCTCCATAACCCCATGCAGCTGGGTTTAAATTCTTCAAATCATGCTTCAAGGTTGGTACAAAATGTGTAAAAAGACAGAGTCCACAATCCAGGACTGTCAACAGAGAGCAATGCAAGTAAGTTTTATCGAATTATATTAACCGAGACGATATCAGATATGTAAAGAATAAAACACTCCATGTCATACTGTTACAGAAAATTAATCGATGCCAGGATGGTGTGATGACGCAGAGTTACTGAAGACGTTCATCAGCCACAAATAGGTTAGATGGAGAAATTATGTCCAATTTGATTTAAATCCAATCAAGAGTTGGCCTTGTTACCTGCCTCACTATTGTGACTACACACCTTTTGTTGGTAGTTTCATAAACAGGCGCTTAATATGTTTTTTAGTATGTTTTGTGTTTAAAGTTATCAGTGTTTTGCAGCTATTTTTTAAATCCAGGTGGTGATTCAGAGTTGGACATCTTGGACGTACCCCCCTCCACTACCTCTCCAAAGGGGGCCGATAACACAAATAGTGTCACCCATGAGGCGTGACAAGGACATGCGGCTTTCTGAACCTGTCGAGTCCTTGTTTGGCTACAATGAGAAGGAAATTGAATCATTCGCAAGGAACTTGGGCTCACTGAGGGATTAAGGGACTTTTGTTTCATTGGTCAATGGAGAGTAAAATCAAAGGATGGGAATGTGGGGAAATCCTGGTGGGTGGCGACTCGCTGCAAGGACTCGCGAGAGTCCACAGGAGATTAACTCATCAGCGCCAGCATGTTTACTCGCTCCTATCCGTGCCGTGATGGGAGGCGAGGAGTTTGAGGATATACTGTATAACCTGCAGTGTGTTTTCTCTTTTTTTTCCACAGCTAATCCCTCGTCTTCGGGTAGCGACCTTATGTCTGGTACATGACGGATTCTGCTCTCCATCTGTTGCTTGTTTTTGGTGTTTGGAGAGCAGCTTGAGATTTGAAGCACACACCTGAGGAACTGGAATGGAATTCGAGGGAAGAATATCCATCCATAGATCAGGGGTTCTCGAAAGTTTTGTATTCTTTAGTTGAATAAATTCCAGAGATGCCCTCGGCACAGACCTATCACACTTTTCGGCTATTTGTTACAGCTTGAGGGAGTACCCTGAACTTTTTCACAATCCTTCATTACATTTAACGTCAACTAAATCCAATTTCAGACTGATCTTTGTGGGTTTCGTGGGATGAGAACGTATTGTGATTTCCACTGTACCAAAATTAAAAAATTACAGACTCCTAGAGGTCCCCGGATTCCACTTTTGAGATCCGCTGCCCTTGATTTTTTTTTTTCGAATCAAAAAGAGCCATTTGGTACAGAGGTACATGTGAAAGTAATAGTGGAAAAGAAAGCATTTGAAAAATAAAATGAAAGGAATTAATCTGATTTCGGATAGGTGAGGCGGAAATGTGCGATGGATGGTGAAAAACCTACATGTGTCAATGTGCAAAAATAAAAGAAAGGAAGGAAGGGGGGAAAAAAAAAAGTGAAGTGCCTGCAAGCGTTGAGCTTTTGTACTTTGTTACAAAGTAATTTTCCATGATGGATCTTTGAAAAGGATTCATTTAAAGGAATGATAGAGGAATATTGCAGATTCACAGCACAGTCAGAGTTATGAGGATGGCTTTCTGCAGCTCGCGCTCTTGCATAGCATCTCTGTTACAAACCTTATCCCATATGTGGCATCCCTTATCAATCTTTCACCTTAATGGTGCCGCGCTGTTCCTATACGGCCGCAGGACGATCAATCACGTGGGATAACCTAACGGCCGTCACATACCGCTGCCACTTCTCATCCAGTTTCACCTCTTTAAGCCTGGTAGCCATCTCTGACTCTGATACACGCTTTCGATCTCTGGTTTTTCAATCTGTTGTGGAAGCAAAGAAAGAAAGGTTGAAAAAAAGGTTGGTATGAATGGAAGTAAGAATGAGAGGTAAAGGTCAGCTGAAGTAAATATCTGACCTTCAGCATAGTCGCTGTTTCAATTATCAGTCATTCTGTTCGGATCAAATGGTGCGCTGTTTTTCCAATATTCGTTAGAAAGTAGAATGTGAATTTATTTCACCAACAAAACCTGGTTATTGTGTGTCTGTAATTTCTGAAAACGGACTTTGCTCAAGGTCCAAGCCGTTTGTAACAAAAAAAAATAAATAAAGAAGCAGTCCAAAAAGAGCGCCCTTGCTTGCTTTGTAACTGGAACTGCAGTTGTTTTTTGCGAGTCAGGTCTGGCGTAAATGCTGAGTGTGTGACTTCGTCCTGCCCGTGCAGGTGGACAGATTTAGGGAGTGCCGGCCGCACCGGACAGCACCATCCCACAAATGTTTAACGAGCCGGAGAAACGCTTTTCCCTTTCCTCCACCCCCACTGAGCCAGATGAAGTGCAGCAGACTCGCTCGCCCACAGAGCGTAAATCACTCCCCATCGCGCCGCTGAAGAGGCCTGGGGGAGCCGTTCGGGTGGTGAGGAGGGCTGGAGGAACCGCACACACACACACACACACACACACACACACACACACACACACATACGTTGAAGGATCTCTCCACACCCTTCTCTCTCGACACATTATCAGCACAAGCAGTTTCTGCACGTGTGCTGTTTAACGTTTAACTCAACAGCTTTAACTCCGTCGCCATTGTGCTCCAACCTCAAGGTCTGTTCCTGAGACCTCAACGGTTCAAAATTCACTAACTTTATATAATACATACATACATATAACACTACAGTAACTATAGGACAGAATTAGGCTCATCTGTATAGCACTTTTAACAATGGACATTGTCACAAAGCGGCTTTACAGAAGTACACACATTAATATAAATTGTGATTGTATAAATTTTTCCATCATGATCAAGCCAGAGGTGATGGTGGAAAAACTCCTCATTGGTCTGATTTGGTCAGAAGGTGTTGACGGAGTTTCGATAACAGCAAATCGCAGGTTTATATGAATAGCATTATCGTTTCTATAGTAACCGCTCATTCAAGGAGATGTTTATTTAACATTTATGGAAGGAGTCTCCAGTGCAAGCGCTTTGTAACAGTCAGAGGAAAAGCTGGAACAGAGGAGTTTATACTTTATTAACATGTTTTTCATGGATGACAGCAGCACTGAACTTTTCATGAAATAAGAGCAAAAAAAGGACGAATATATTTTCATTAGAATTTAAAAAATGACTTCATGTACATACATTATTCTGTGAAGCTAAAAAAATCTGTAAAGAAAGTGTGTACCATCAGAACGTACATATGTATATAAGCCTTAGAGTCGCAATTTTTTATTATTAGTAGTATTTTTTTTGCTATAATGTGCTTTCTGAGCCTGAATATAGGACAATATATTCTCTGATATCATGAATATTTGTCAGAAAGCTTCTCCTAACCCGTGTTGCAGAAGAATTGCAGAAGGTTGCGGCATGTCACGTTCACGTTCGTGAATAAAATGAAAAAACGTGCAGAGCTTGTTGCGTGTTGTGTGAATTTCAGAACTTCCTTTGGCACAGTGGTAGTTTTCGCATTATCACCATGTCTTTCCTGAGCACACACACACACACACACACACACACACACACACACACACACACACACACACACACACACACACACACACACAGAGAAAGAGCTTCCACATGCTCCTGACACTCGTCTCACACACGTTCACGTTGTCGAAGTGTTCAATTCCCTCCTGTTTTGTTAAATAATACTCGCTGGCTAAAAGGAATGTCACGTTCTCTCACTCCTGCTCTCTAACCATCTCTCTTTTTCTTTTTGTTTATCTCTGAGCTCTGATACTGCTGTGAATTTTTCAAGATATTCTGAAGCAGTTTATCAGTCAGAAAAAGGTCAATCCGCTTTATGAACAAACATTTAACGGCAGTGATGTAGTGAGTAGACCGAGAGCAGACAAACCTGATAGCGTTCCCTTTCTTCCCTCCTCTCAAAGCCTCAGGACAGATGAACACACCTCAGTGTGTTTAAAAGCAGTGATGTGTGCTATTAATCATACAGCCATTAGCACTGGGTTTTCCTGGTGGCTGCAGAGCCACTTATCGCTAGGCTAAAGACGATACGACACACTACCATTATATATATATTTATATTTATATATAAGCTTTGGACTGTTTTTTTTTTCTGGATTAAATCACTGCTCTAGCTTCAGAGCTAATCATTTTGTGTGCTCAAGCTAGCTAACAAACATCTCCTGTCATAACATTAGCTAGCTAACAAACATCTCCTGTCGTAACATTAGCTAGCTAACAAACATCTCCTGTCCTGCTCAAGCTAGCTATGTTAGGCTAAGGTTGAATTCTTACTATTCTTACAAGATTAGCATACTGTATATCTACTGATGAAATATTTGTGAAAGGTCTAACTAACTATTTTTTAGGTAACTTTTATGTAAAACTATTAATCACACACACTAGTGCTGGGTTTTCCACTGGACACTGTGAAACACAGAGCCACTTAGCGCTAGGCTAAAGACAGCTAAAGATGATAAACTACCTGAAACAAAAAATCCTTTGTCTGGATTTTTTTTTTTTAAACTTCAGTGCTAATTATTCTCTGGGCTCTAACTAGCTAGCAGTGATCTCCTGTGGTAACTTTAGCTAGCTAGCTAGTTAAATCAGCATCTAAGGTTGAATTGTTCCTGGTAGATTCAACTAAACATTAATACAAGTCTGTATTTCGTGCTAAGTGGAATTTGCTTTGGTAAAATTAGCATCTTTATGTACAATCTTTAGACATAGTGGCTTAGTGGTTAGTACTGTTGCCTCACACCGCCGGGGTTGGGGGTTTGAATTCGGGGGTTTCCTCCTGCTACTCCAGTTTCCTCCTCCAGTCCAAAGACATGCGTTTGTAGACTGAGTAGTATTTCCAAATTGTCCGTAGTGTGTGAATGGGTGTGTGAGAGTGCAGTTGTGAGCTGCGATGGACTGGCATCCCGTCCAGGGTGTCCCCCGCCTCGTGCCTCGAGTCCCCGGGGAAGGCTCCAGGCTCCCTGTGACCCTAATGGATGGATGGATGGATGGATGGATGGATGTCCAATCTTTACTCACAGATTTTCTATTTTTTTAATTTGTAAACGGTCATGAACTGAACTGAACTGAACCGTTTTACTGAATAGAATCAAATGACTCGAGTCAGTGCAAAGACTCACAGGAAGATGAAGGTCTCGGAAGGCAGCATGATGCACAAACCGTCGATCCAGATGCGACTCAGTTTGAGTAGAAACTCAGCAGTGACATTTTTTTTTACGAAATTGTTCCTAGCTGGATTTTTATGAACACCAGATTCCTTTTTTTTGTTACATGCTCCTGTAAACAATTCCTGACCCAGCAGACTAATCCCGGCAACAGGCTTGTAAAATCGTCTGTCTCGCCTCTCGTGAAATTTCTGACCAGCAGTACGAGTTCTCAGGTCCTGAACAGCGAGCAGTGTTGACTAGCCTGCTAAAAGTTTCCTAGCTACTGTAGATCTGTAGCATCTGTAGTAAATGCTTTTCCTCCACCTTTCAGGTGATATGATACGATACACGTATCGATACGTAGCGATACAAAAACAATACACGTGATCAAGTGATGGTTGGATAAACACTTTTTAGTTCACTGTTGAATTCCTGAAATGTTCATATCCAGCTTTAGAAATGAGGTAAAAGGACCAATATAATCAAAAAAATTAAATATGCACTTTTTTTTTTAAACCACCGTCCAAAAACTACATCAGCTAATCTGTTTGAGAGTCAGAATAACTCCGCGAATCCGCACCAGGCGAGCGTGTGATGATTTAAACATGCCGTGTGAACAGTTTGTCTTGGCTGAGCGATGAAATTTGGGATAATGGGGACTGTGTTCAGTAAATTTCCTTTTTTTTTTTTCTCCTATTATTTTAAGGCTGGATTGTTAACACGGGGCTGTTCTCCATTCTCGTGTCCTTGTGAGTTTCATTCCTACATGATAAATTGGCAGGTTTTTTTTTTCCAGGAATGTAAATCTGTGTTTTTTTGTTCGTAATATTGAGAAACAGTCCTTGTTTCCAGTCCTAGGTTTCTACCTATCGTTTGTTCAGGCTTTCTTTGTGCTGTAACATCTCACCAGAGGTCATGATGTGCTTCGGATGCCAGAAGGCACAAAACAGATTTCAAATAAAAACACAGTAATTGCAGACTGAACGCTGTTATGTTCATATGTGAACAAAGGTTGGCATGACACAGTGCTAATAATAATAATCATCATAGTTTAAAAATCAATAAGCACAGCTTCTGGATCTGACCCTGGCCAGGATAAAGCGCTGAACATTAATAAACGAATGAATAATAATCGCGCTTATGTAACACATGATTATTTATAGGGAGATGTTTTTATTTCAGAATTCACTCAAGGTGATTGCTAACTAGTGTTTATAATAAAGGCTTTTCTGAATCATATGTCTTTGCTCGAACATCTTTGCTGCTAAAGCTGAAAAAAAAGCAAAAAAACAGGTTTTTAAAAAGGTGTTAAGAGTTTTACATTTTGAGTAAAATTAAAGGCTTTTAGGACCGAACCATAATAATGACATTTCCATGAAACAGCACTCGATATAATAGCCGAAATTGAGGTGTAGTGTTAGCGTAATGTTGGCACCCATTAGATTAAAGAAGAAGCAGAGCTCCAAAACCTCTCAAATCCCAGTTTAAATCGGAATAAAATGGATACACGGGAATGTTGGGTAATTCCACCATTTCCAGGTTTTCCCTCTGTGATTTTATTTCACATTCCGGTTCAGGGATTTTCTTCCTTCTCCCAGGAGAAAACTGATCTACTGCATGTACTTCTTTTTCTTTTTAAACAACTCCTGCTCTGTTGATTTTGTCCCCGTTGGGATCGACCCATCGGTGATTCTGAAATGTTTGCTACTCGCTGTATTTATTCGTCTAGGAAATGCCTGCGTTAAACGCTCCTGAGGCAGGAAATCGGATTAAATGAGATGTCATAAGGACGGCTACGGGTATAAAGCCGCTTTACACTGACATCCACCTCATTTTTAGTTTATTATAAATAAAGATTGCGCAGTTGTATTGCTGTTCTTAATAATCTAAATGTTAGCTGCCAAATAATCCATCAATAATCCAATAATATTTTCTATACTCAAACCACGAATGTATATAAAACACCCCGTGATCATGTGCGATCATACAAGTTCGCTCAGCCTCGTCATACGTTTCATTTAACTGCCATCGATAAGCAAGTGTGAAAATGATCCTGTCTGAATAGGGCTTTATGAAGAATAACGTAAAAGCTTGCGCCATCCATCAGACAGAATCGTCTCTTCCCTGTTTGATATCAGACACAGTATCGATCGCTCTTGTTAACAGGCTCTGGTTTGTTACTCGTGGACTACATTTATTAATTTAAACAGCACTCTTGTCAGATTTTAATGCGAGGATGAGCCCGAGCTCTACATGTGCTTTTAATTAGTTTCCAATTTTAGATTTTTTTGTAAAACCTCATTGGGAACAGGAGAAATGAGAAAATTCCTAAATATAGCAGAAAAAGGGATTGTCTGAGGTGCAAGGTCGGATGATGAAGCCTGCTGGAAACACGTTTCAGAATAAATCATGACGTCGTGAACGCGTGTTCCAGTCATCCCCTCAATCACTCGGCATACCGAGCCCTAAACGGATGGAGAGATCTGCTAAAAATGTTCTCTTTTCTTTTATTTGTTTTTCTTTTAATTATCTTCATATTCAGTCCTTAAGCTCCATTGATAATTTTCCATTCCGAAGCAGATGGACGCCATAAAAAGCCTTTTAAATAAAAAGCTGAAAAAAAAACCCGCTTCCTTTTTTCTCCCACACTTCAATAAAAGAAAAACAAGGAATTTTTCAATTCTTCCCCTAAAAGCACGTAGGAGATCCATTAGCCCCGACACAACAGATGGGCGATGGTCAAACGCACTTGGCTTCCCCCAGCCAGCCACTCAGTGTGTTATTACCTTGGCATGACTGACATATCCGTTACCCAAAGCAATAGCGCGAGAATGTTTATTAGCAGCTCTCCCGCTAATAGCAGACGCCATAACAGCAGAGCAAACAGGCTGAGAGGAGGAGGCCACCGCTGCGCTAACGCTCACAGCGGAAAGCTAAACGCGTGTGACCTTGAGGCGGGCGAGACAGAGAACTCCTGCCTGACAATTACAGGGGAACTGGGAGGTTTTTAAAAAGCTCATGGCTCTGCCTGGAGTTTCGGCCGTGACCTTAAGTGCAACAGCGAATGTTACACAACAGCGGTGGAGCTGCTCGTCGGTTAGCTTGGGATTTGGTAGAAGTGAAAAAGAGTTAGCATCAACATCAGTGCACTAACAAGCGCTATATGCATTTTTAATTACTGTGTTTTTTTAACCAGCTGTTCTTATTTCAAACGATGTCTCTTTAGTAGAGGTGAAAGAACAAAAGACCTGAATTTGAATCGCAAAATCCATCTAACAGGCTCTGAAATGGCCGCCAAGGTTGCTTACGGATCCACTTCGGATCGAAAAGGAAAACAATTAAAACCTGAGACTCTAAAGTATTCAAATAAAACCTAGGAGCTACGCCTCATGGGGACATGACGTTAACCGCAGCCCGCAGATAAAGCTGCAACAACTAAATGAAGCAATCGGTAACTTTATTTGCGAGGATGTGCGCTCCTATAACGTTACCGAAAAGGTTGGATTCAGACGACAGGCAGACTGGAACTCTGATAAACAACTCCGAGCGTTTTAGTAAATCCGTGCACCGTAAGAAAAAACGAAGATTTATGAAGAGAATTAATGTAGCGTAGATAATAAATGTGGTACCAATTCTCAGAGAAAATGAAGAAATATTTTGAAATTGTTGCTCTGTAGGATACAAGAGTGCATGTTAAATTGAATTGAACCGAATCATATTGGATCGAAGTGTGCTGAATCAGTGATGAATCAAATCATATCAGTGCTGAACTGTATCGTATCGGTGATGGATCGAATCGTATCACTGATGAATTGAATCGTATCGCTGATGAATTGAATCGTATCGCTGATGAATTGAATCGTATCGGTGATGAATCGAATCGTATCGCTGATGAATTGAATCGGATCGTATCGGTGATGGATCGAATCGTATCGGTGATGGATCGAATCGTATCGGTGATGAATCGAATCGTATCGCTGATGAATCGGATCGTATCGCTGATGAATCGAATCGTATCGCTGATGAATCGGATTGTATCGGTGATGAATCGTATCGTATCGCTGATGAATCGGATCGTATCGCTGATGAATCGAATCATATCAGTGATGAATCGGATCGTATCGCTGATGAATCGAATCGTATCGGTGATGAATCGAACCGTATCGCTGATGAATCGAATCGTATCGCTGATGAATCGAATCGTATCGCTGATGAATCGGATCGTATCGCTGATGAATCGTATCGTATCGCTGATGAATCGGATCGTATGGGATCAACAGTGAACTAAAAAGTGTTTATCCAACCATCACTTGATTAAGTGTATTGTTTTTGTATCATATCGTACACTACGTATTGATACGTGTATCGTATCATATCACCTGAAAGGCGGAGGAAAAGTATTTGCTACAGATCTACAGTAGCTAGGAAACTTTTAGCAGGCTAGTCAACACTGCTCGCTGTTCAGGACCTGAGAACTCGTACTGCTGGTCAGAAATTTCACGAGAGGCGAGACAGACGATTTTACAAGCCTGTTGCCGGGATTAGTCTGCTGGGTCAGGTGTCGGGGTTGATAATGTAGAACGCTGCCGAGTCGGTGATGTGGACCTGAAAGGAAACAGGCAGCTTCTTTATTTATTTTCTGCAATGTTCCAGACAGAGCGGCAACCCGAAGAGTCTGAGGTACAAGAAATCAAAATAATAAAGTAGACATATCAAAGAAAAAGCCAATATTAATCAAAAGTTGATTTTGTTTCCTGCAGTGATGTCCGATGGATTTTGCCAGGCGTCCACACGTATTTTCTTTGGCCAACTTTCGGGAAATTGGCTTAAAAAGTTGTGAGTACATCGATACCTGCTGACAGAAGGCCGAGATGCTATCAGGGTGATGAGATATAACACGGCGCTATAAGAATACCTCATCATTTTATCGTAGAGGAAAAAAAATAATAAATCAGATCTCGGTCGAGCTTGCGCAGTCCTGCGTGATATCAAAAGCTCTCTTTGCTCGACTCCTCTGCTTTTTACCTGAGAAGGGTTTGATAAAAGGACACACCAGGCCATGTTCTCTCGCCTGCTCCAGCTCCTCGTGTTGAGATAAGAGACGGAGGCTGGGGAGCGAAAGAACGATGAAAGCGCAGCAGAGGTTTTCTGTGTTAAGCCAAGATAACAGCAGTGACTTCCCTCCTGTATTGCAGCGTCTGTGTCCTCCTGTTAAACCACGGCACAAACACGCTTCCCCGTTTTCCTGCTCGGGAGTTGCAGGGATATTTTAGTACGAGAACGTGTGTGTGGCGAAAATGGCGTTTTTTCGTTTTTCATCATTTTTGCAAGTCGTGTTGCGTCAATAGATACGGCGAGTCCATAACTAGTGAACGAATTTAACCGGTCTTCGTCCTGGGACTTACCTGTAGCACTAGCTAAAGTGAGTTGTGTGTCACACACACACACACACACACACACACACACACACACACACACGGCCAGATATCTGTGGTCTGTCTCTGTATGTGGAAAAGGGACCGCTGTGGCTTGGCCCTGATTGTCCCTGCATTTTACTTCATCACTTTGTAAAAGCAGCCAGAACTAGCGTTGCAATTTCCCATAAATTTACAATTTTAAAGAACTTTTTCTATTTATTAAAAATATGAACACATCCGCTGCTTCCAGTCAAGATATCACAGTATCGATGATATCTCAGAAAAGCATATTACATCATCATGTATTATGATATCAAATTATTATTAAATCAAGATTGAAGTCTGGAAAAATAACCAGCCTCCACGCGAGGACCTCGCGGTAACAAAGGGCTCGCTGGGGAAGAGCACAGATCCATTTACAGGAGCTTTATTAACAGGGCAGGGTCTGAGCAGTCTGAGCAGTCAGGGTCAGCACCAAAACAACAAAAAGGCTCGAGATGGCAAACAGAACACAATCCAACACATAATCAAAAAGCAGAGCAAGGTCAAGACACCAAAATCACAGACTGAATCAAACAATAGAGCAAGGGGAAAGGAGGTAATGAATTAAACAAGACAAGGTCATGCACAGAACAGCGAACCAAACGATTCAGAGCTCTGTCCGTGTGCTTTTTATATCGAACAAACAGGAAATGAGTCGAGGAAATGTAGGAGTGGTTGAAAATTCAATGGCGCGCCCTCTGGTGGTCCGGAGGGGAAATGTCAATCACAGTTACAATCACAAACTACTTCCTGTATCTTAGTTGCCTGTTGCAGCAGCTCTACATGATCCTCAGGGTGCCAATATATTTAAGAGACTCTTCAGTGCGTTCCCACGCTCAGTTACTTATATTAGTATCAGATATTTATATCTATATTATATTTAAATCTTCACAAATAGAGTAGTAGCTTGTAAGGACTTGAGGACGAATAGAACCACACAAAGTTACGTTGTGTTTTACAAAATGTTTTAGTTTTGTAATATAAAAGACTCGAAATGTAAGCCGGGGAAATGCAAAAAAAAAAAAAGGAAAAAAAAAAATCTGTGCTGTCAGACCTTCCTCGGGACAAAAGCTGAGATTTCAGATTGACTCAGAACCTGTCAGCAGTTCAAGGTTTTGGAAAATGTGTGTGTGTGTGTGTGTGTGTGTGTGTGTGTGTGTGTGTGTGTGTGTGTGTGTGTGTGTTTTTTTTTTAAACTCATAGCAACACCAGACTATTCACAAAGACGAATGGGGAATTGGAAGCTAGAAGAAGGCTACGAGGCAGTTACACACACACACACACACACACACACACACACACACACACACACACACGCACACACACAGCGAGGGCGTCCAATAGTGATGCACACCTGGGGAGTTAAATGCAGGAAAAAGGCGCTGACAGCTCAAAGTCATCGCTTTTGTTATATGAAAAGCTCGGCCCAGTTGAGACGCATCACACACACCGTGGACCTCCGCCTTTACACACTCGTGCACACATTAGCTGCGTCTGGTCATGGCCGTTCTGCTAATGTCCTGTTTAGATGCTGCGTCTCATGAATAAGCCATTCTTATTTACTCTGTTCTGTTCTTCCTCTTATTGGAGATTATTAGCAGATTTAGAAACAGGGCCAGAATCGGTTTTTCGAAATAAACAGCTTACAGCACATGCAGTATTGATGCAGAAATGGTAAAGTGTTCACGCACGGTAAACATCATCGTCATTTTTAGGTAGCCTCAAGTATAGTATTTTTAGGGAATGACTGAGCGATTGACTGAGGCTAACTGACTCGCTAACTGACTCACTGAATGACCGACTGACTGACTCAGTGACAGAATGAATCTCTGAATGATGCGCTGAATGACTGACTCAGTGACTGACGCACTGACTCCCTCACAGACTGACTCACTGACTGGCAGATTGACTCATTGAGCGACTGACTGACTCACTGCATGACACACTGGCTGACTCACTCACTCACTGACTCAGTGACTGACTGAATAAATCACTGAATGACTCACTGTATGATTCAGTGATTGACTAACTGACTTACTGACTCACTCACTGACTGATTCACTGATTGACTCACTGACTTACTGACTGACTGACTGACTCACTGAGCGACTGACAGGCTCACTCAACAACTCTCAGACTGACTCGCTGACTTACTGACTGACTGACCTACTGACTCAGTAAATGACTGACTGAATGACTCACTCACCGACTCATTCACTGATTGACTCACTGAATTACTGACTGACTGACTGACCTACTGACTCAGTGAATGACTGACTCACTGAGCAACTGACAGGCTCACTCAACAACTCTCAGACTGACTCGCTGACTGACTTAGACACGAATATAACGAACATTTTGTGTAACTCAGTTGCTTCAAATGAATGACTTGAGAGGAAGCGATTCTAAAATATCCATAAATAAAAAAAGACTAGACTTCGATTATGACAATAGTAATGGCACCCTATAAAAAGAGGAAGCGTTAGCGTGTGTCTGCGGTACCCGATGCGCTGCGGTGGCTAAGCTGCGTTACTGGAAGACTTAGTGCTTTTTTTGTGTTTTTTGGGTGTGGCTCAAATGTGCCACAAACATGCTCGGTAATTTAAAGACTGATTATATCAACATAGGCATATGAAGAGTACGAAGAGATTTGAGTTCCAGCGTTAGAGACTAGTGACTTAAAGGCTTTCTGAAGATCTTAGAAGCGCTTCTAATGAAGTATAAACCAGGCTTTAGTGGACTAGTGGGACCTGAAGACTTAAACCGGAAAAAAAAACTGTAAAGGCATGTCTTCCCCTTGAGACACTGTTGTTAGGACTGTGCAAGAAGAGTGCGTCGCTCAAATTTACGACTCAAATCGTCCAGCGGTTGGTGGAAATAAGGACGTGGCGTGGCCGAATGGCGTAACATCTTCATGATCACAACGTGAATGCGGTTGTCATGACTCACTCGTACAAGAGATCCTACATTCGACAAGTTTGACACAAATGTTATGCAATCTAACAACTTGATGCAACGGTAAGCAATCTAAACACTTGATGCAACATTAGGCAAGCTAAAAATCTTCACTTTTCAAAACAGTTTAGATAAATAGGACGGCTGTCAGATTTAAAAGGAAATCCTCGGCAGCTCAGAAATCGCACAGTTCATATTGTTCAACCGATGCTTTTTTATTCCTTTTCTTTTTAGTAACAAGCCAATTACTGGAGGCCATGATGCTGCTTACTGTGTGCGCAAGTCGCTTTCACTCTTCAGGGATTCAGACCTTCAAAGAACGTACACGTTTTTTTTTTTTTCTTTCAGCTTCTTTAATCATTTAAAACTGGTTGCATGTTGAACTGAGAACTAAACACCGAAAAGGAGCACGTTAACGCCAACTCGGTTAAACAAACAAACAAACAAGCGGCATTAGCCATTCACGCACGTTATTAATGGAACCCGAAAGTCACTTTTAATCCTTGGATTGCTGCGGCTTCGCCTGTGAAGCTCCTTCAAAAGCCGCCGCAGATAACATCACAGAGAACCCCGATGGATTTTGCTTGGCGGAATTGTACAGGATGCCATCCTCGACAGCATTCCTCCCCCAGCCGAGGTTAACAATCAGGGGGAGAGGGGGAATAGCGGTGGAGAGAGAAAAAAAAACACATTACGTTTGATAGAAAGTCTGCAAGCATGAGGGAGGAAAGAGAATGCCTTTTCTCTCCGTTTCCCCTTCCCTCCAATAGGATCATCACCCGGAAGATTAGGCCGGATATGCCGCATTGCCTCATGTCATCCTTCCTTTTCTCGTCAATCAGCCACTGGAACCCTGGGATATTTGAGAGAGAGGGGGGGAGAAAAAAAAAGAAGCTCCTGTCTGGATCGAGGTTGTTTCAATGGAGCACGAAGACTGAAATGCGTCTAATGAAATCTATATTGGCTACAGAGGCTGAACTTGCAATTAGCAAATGCTAATGCAAACGCTATATAGTGTGTTGAATGAAATAGCTACGCATTGTTCTTTCTTTTAATCACTAGAAATTTGGAACAATTGAACAAAATGGCTTTCCTACTCATTATTAAAAGAATAGCACTTGATCCAGCGCATCCTATTATTCATATTTATAATCAGGCAGAAAGTTGCACTCAACTTTCACGATGATGAAATAATAAACCGAGTACACGAGATCGTGATGCGCGTGTGTGGGATGTACCGTAGGCAATGTCATGGTTAAAAATAAAACCGATGTTTTTGTTCGTTCAGAAACATGTCCATGGTTTGAAGGATATAGCCGGCCGAGGACTCATCTGCTATGCTTACAAATCAATTCCTAATTTTATCCGTTCATAATTCAGCCCTTGAGATGAGCATGCTCTCTGATTAAGATGCTGTGTTGAAAGCGACAGAAGCTCCTCCGAGGTCGTTTCAATAGAACACGAGGATGGAAACGTTCTCTCTGTGAAAGAAATCGCTGTAGTGTGGTACTGATTCGTGAAGGCAGTGTGCACTAATAGTGCACTGTATAGTGAACAGGGAACGAATTCAGACACGACGCATGACTGAGAATCAGCGTTACATCTGATACCATTTTACAGATTAACCTTCGGAGCATCGATAAGCAACATACGTGACTGTTTGTACACACTGTGCTGTTTTACTTGTAGTATTTTTTTTGGTGTGTGTGTGTGTGTGTGTGTGTGTGTGTGTGTGTGGAGCACTTGATGAGAGTGGGGAAAAAAAAAAGTACAGAATTTCTAAACTTTAAGCAAAAGGGAAATGACTATTGCTAGGCAACATTGTTAAATGTAGCATGGCTCTAATCATGAGTCTCTCTCTCTCTCTCTCACACACACACACACACACACACACACACACACACACACACACACACGCTTATAATCATGATTAAGGCTTACCCTAAAATCAGAGCACTACATGATGGACAGGACATGTTTCCTGTATTTTTTGACAAGTGCCAATAAAGTAAAGTACACAGAGACGTGATGAATAAGAATACAGGTTTTGTTTTGGTGCTTTTAGTAGAAAATAACTTTATTATTTATTTATATAGGGTTGTTTTCAGCACTGGTGACTTGTGTGAGGAAAGTTTCGGGTATTCAGAGTCGGGTTGCGCGCCTGCTGAAGGAGATTTTCTGGGCTTTTCACTGGGATTATTAAAAATCACCTGCATGTAGTTGATGTCTTTGAGGTTGCCAGATCTTCTTGAGTAAAAGAGTTGAGGACGGCGTTTTTTCAGTAACGTCTGGACCACCGCATTTATACACAAACACAAAAAAATATATAAATATATATATATTCAGGGAAAGAAATCGCGATTAGGACGGTTTTAAAAGTTCTGTCCGATGCTATCTTGTCTGATGTTCTCCACATGAAAACACTTCTTGGATTTAAATGAATGATGCGATTAATTAATCACTACCATCTACGAGGCTTAATACAAAATGTGCTTGGAGATTTAAGATGGTTAGGAATTAAATATTCAGGAACATGGAAGTCATCAGTGACCCAGAATCATGTTCCGCAACATAAAGTCTCGACTAGGAAACATCACACTCTGAGAAACAGGGAAATTAGGGCACTGTCTCAGACTTTCACCGCACACCTGCACAGATGTGTGATAAACCTTGCGAGTCTAGAGTCTAGACTGAACCTGGGTGAGGAAACAACAACCAGCGAGGGGAAGGTGTGGAGAACGGAGATCGGGTGTGGGATGGAACAGAAAGTTTTCCTGACACGTACTGTTCACACTGTCTCATGCACCAGAGGGAAAGAAATCACAGAAAAGAACACTTGTGTGTGTGTGTGTGTGTGTGTGTGTGTGTGTGTGTGTGTGTGTGTGTGTTTATGTAATTATTTCTTCGACTGAATGTTCCTGTGATGTCGCTTTGTTTAACATAAGTATGTTTTATCCGAAACTCCTTTTGAGGTTCGTCTTACGTGATGACACAGAATTATTTATCTACACTGAGAGCCTGTGACTGTCGTGTGGACTTGTAACCTGAAGGTGAACCTGAAGGTGGTGGGTTCGAGTCTCGGGTCCGGCAGGGATTGTAGGTGGGGGAG
>CM074973.1:4956898-4970889 GCA_037577455.1 Pangasius macronema
CTTCGATCACATCTTGATTGTTTTATTTCAAATCCATTGTGGTGGGGTATAAAGGCAAAATCACAAAAACTCTGTCACTGTCCAAATACTTCCAGACCTGACTGTATATGCACATCCATTCATCATTCATGCACCAATCAGTCATTCATCTATGCATCCATCCACCCACATATCCACCCAACTATCCTGATTGATCACAGTGGCCTGTGTCTCAGTGACCATGCAAACAAAAAGCTGCAGTGTGGTAACTTACCTTGGTGCAGGCCACAAGCTGTGAGGTGGAGAGGGCACACTGCGTGGCTGCAGTTATCACACGGTTCTGCAGTGCCGTGTCCTCAGCTACCTGTGCCACATTCTTCGCCTTCAGCACCAGCAGTGCAGCAGCGTTGGCCACTGCTTTGGCCAGGTTCATCATGATGTCCTGTAATGTCAGAAAAACGAGATAGAGACAGATCAGAACAATGTACCAATGATTTTCATGGAGTACCTCAATCTGATTCTGATGCTGTACATCCTAATTTATATGCATGAACACTGAACACAACCATGAATATCACACACACCTGGAATCTCTCATCGGTCTCGCCCTCTCCGATATGGCGCAGCAGGTCCCCGCTAGCCTGTCCGATGCTACCTGCTGCTGTCAGCACCGTCTGCCTAGGCTAAAATATTCACAGCAGTGTTACAAATCTGAGCCTGGACTCTAACAGAGGACTGTCTCCAGGTAGCTCTGTGTGCGTGTACCTCTCCAGACGTCGGCTCCACAGCCCTGAGCAGATCACATACTGCCCCTGTTAGAGTCCTGGCCGCCCCCATTAGCCTCTGCCCACTGCCCACCTCATCCTCCATGAGAGCCGCCAGCAGCTTCACGCCCTTCGACATCTCAGTCAGGTTGGAGGAGATGGTGGTGATGGCACAGCCTACAGCTGTGTAGTCAGTGTCTGTAGGGTCACCTTTAAAGAGAGACAAGGAAAGAAAGCAGTATAATTTTTTTAATTCATATTACAGAAATTATAATAACCTGAAAGTGAAGCTGTTAAACTGGAGATAAAAGACATAATAAAATGTCATTTTAGCATGGACGATCCATTGTTTAACTGTTAACAGATCATGATGCTTAAAGGATTTACTTCAACTTTAATCTCCATCCACTGCATCTGTAGTGCATGTGCCATTACCACATACAGACAGTAGTGTCAAGTTAAAGGAAAAAACTGTGGATTCAGTCCACTTGTCCATTAGTGGGAAGCATCACTGCAAATCAATGCATAGTTTTCTGACCAATCTGATGCTCATCCTGATGGGAGTGGTCTCTTCCATGATGACTCCTCCCCCATCCACTGAATAGTTTGATGGTATGAAAATAATATGAATCATATGCTTTGAATATGAATCATATGGCTTTCCCAGTCACCAGTTAAACACCTATGACAGATCCTGTTCTGGACTGACATGTTAGAGGTCACTCATTAAAACAGTAACTGACAAAATTTATATTTACAGCATTTGGCAGATGCCCTTATCCAGAGCAACTTACATTTATCTTATTTATACACCTGAGCAGTTGAGGGTTAAGGGCCTTGCTCAAGGGCCCACCAGTGGCAGCTTGGAGGTGCTGGGGATCGAACTCATGACCTTCCGATCAGTAGCCCAACATCCTAACCACTAAACTACCTCTGCCCTGAAAATACAAAATACCTGGAGCAATGCAGTAAATAAAATTCTGGTTACTTGTCGTTTCCCCAAGATTTTCTGATATCCATATGTGATCAGACCCACATATCTACAATGGTACTACACATAAGCACTAATTTTTCAGTGCAGAGGGGATTTTTTTTTTTTTTTTTTAAGAAATGCCTTTAACTGCAAATTTATAAAACTACTCTACCAATCTACCTGTTTTGCATAAACATCTTCCCAGACAACTTCTGTTAGACTTCCATTACATGCATCTTTTGAATCAACTGATTTTCTGAACACAGGAAAATTTGTTGAGTTTTTGTCTGTAGTAATTGAACACAGACTCTGGATAGGGTGGATAGACATGAGTGTGAAATACTCTGGAGTATTCCTTTAGTGTAATAGTTCAGGAATTTTCTCAAATACATATAATTACTGTGTAAGGATAATGTGAACACAGCCACTACACACAAAATTACATATAGAATTACTTCACTACTTTCTCAAACACACATTTCTGACAAGCATTTCAGAACAGAGAGAAACAGATATGAGGATTTTGAAAAGAATTTGAATTCAGATATGAGGATTTTGAAAAGAATTTGAATTCAGATATGAGGATTTTGAAAAGAATTTGAATTCACATATGAGGATTTTGAAACGAATTTGAATTCACATATGAGGATTTTGAAACGAATTTGAATTCACATATGAGGATTTTGAAAAGAATTTGAATTCAGATATGAGGATTTTGCAAAGAAATGCTGAAGTTTCTGATAGCCAACAGGCAGATCTTTGGCCTGTCAAGCAGATGGCATACAGAGATTAACTCCAGCAGAAAGCTGGCTTGTGCCCACATGGCCTGCTTCCAGAAGCCAGGATCATGCCAAACAGATCAGCTTCAGGACACTGCACTCAATATTCCTTCATCAAGAGAAATATTTATTAGTGCAAATGAAGAGTGTCTGCTTCCTGACTGTGTCCTTGATGTGGACTGGAAGAAGGCGTGTGTTGATATTCAAGCTGCAAGTTTCATGTTTTACACTACCAGCATATTTTTGCATCCCAACAAAACGATTTTTGATTCATCCGGGGCCATTAAGAAACACGATCTGTCTGTTGGTACCAGATTTTAAAAGCATCTTCCTAGAGAAACAAACAGGGGAAAGGAGAGAAACAGGACAGACAGACCAGCTGCTATGGTCCCTTGTGCAATTTACCTGCAGTAAGATTGACCACGGATGCGGTTCCAGCAGTGATGGCATCTACTTGCGAATGGATCTCGTGCTTGGATTCATCCACTTTATTCTGAACCCACACCCTGGATGCCTTTTAGAAAGGAGTGAGACATGATGACCAGCAATCCACAAGATCAGATGGATTACTGTTTACACTAGACTGTTTTCATTGGCTGGACTCCACACTACAGATTACATATCACTGCAGTGTTATCAGTATGACTTATCAACTTACGTAAAATAAACAGTTCATGGCTTCCACATTCACATTTATAACATGTCAGAGGGAGGTGAATCTGCTCTGCATCAGGATTACTGAGTCAGGAAACTCACAGTCAGAAACAAACTGCTGTGCAATAAATTGAGTATAGGAGTCACAAAAAGCGAGTGAAAAACATGAGGCCTGCCAAATTCCTCTGAAAACTGCATTTGCATGTTAACTACTTCAAATTCAAACGCTTTTAAATATTAATGTGCCTATAATTTTAGACCTACATAGACGCAGTGAACTTTAAACAAATGCATTATGGATTTTTTTTTATTTTATTGTTAGGAATATTTATTTATTTACCTAAAGTAAATAACTAGATTACTAGATCACTTGATATAACTAGATATTTAGCAAGTACAACAATAATGTCAGGAAAATAACAAAATGCATACCAAGTCATGAAAATAACGAGGTACACTATAACTGATGTGAATTTATTACTATTACAGAGCACTTATCCTATATCAAGCAACGCAAGAGACATTCAGTTTGTGTGAAAGTTGACTAGACTTTTTAGGCGACCCAAGATTAATGTCTCAGCATGTTGTGTTTAAACTGTCTTCAAGCTGGAATGATCCCATGTGGTTAGCCAGACCCCCAGTAGCTTCCTATTCTCTCTAGTATATGCTCAGTATATAGGGCAGGGGTTATCCTCTTCTCCACAAAGAGCCAGTGTAGCTCCAGGTTTTTACACCTAAGCAGGAGGCACACCTGACTAAACATGGTTAATCAGCCGTGCTTGCTTTTCAAACAATAGTTGAACAGTTGGAATGGAAAACTGTAGCCACACCGGGCCTTTGCAGATAAGATTGGAGACCCCTGCCATTGGGGCTGATATTGTCAAACCTGTAAAATGCACCTGTTGGAAATCCCTTTACTTCGATTTAATATCGAGAATACATGCTTTCTGAAAATTTAATTACAGAGAAATGTAATTACTGTTCTGTTTCTGTAAAGAAGTTACAACAACAATAAACTAATAAATATTTTTAAAAAGTATCCTATAATTGATGTGAATTTATTATTATTATTATTATTATTATTATTATTATTATTATTATTATTTACAGAGTACTTTTTTATATCAAGCAACACAAAAGAGTCATTTAGCCAAAAGGTTTTAAAATTGTCCGCAAGTTGACCTTTGAAGACCGATATGAAAATATTTGAAGTAATAGATGTAAATAATATGTAAACATTATGAAATTCAAATCCTTTTCTGAGCTGTGAAACTCATTCCGCCAGCCCTGACACATATGAAGACTTGAAAAATACTGTCGCTGTGTACCATACAGAATGGAAAATCTGCATTTCGAGTTGAAAGTATTTCGCATACATCAAATACATTTACATTTAAATCTATTTAGTGTGGTAAGGTGAGGGTCGGTGTATGCTCACCCTGTCCTGTCCCAGTGGTGGCAGGTTGTCCACCTCCCCGAGGTCCGCCTGAGCCTGCTGTACTGCCTGCATGCTGCTGTTTATGGTGCCCATAAGCGCTTGCTGGGCCAGGCTCTGATGACGCGCATACGGTACAGGAGACAGGGTTATGAACATGCCCTGCTATTTGACAGTCAAATCAAATGTGGGAGTGTGGAGCTTTGATCATGGTTATACAGTGTGAGTATCTCACCAGTGGGGGCATGTGTCCTCTGTGCATCTGCCCCATAGTGATCTGCTGCTGTGGAGCAGGCATGGTGCCCACGTTGAAATTGTCAGGCCCGCCGACGGAGCCCGAGCGCATGATTCCAGGCAGTGCCACCGATCCATGTTCCACTCTGCCCACGCGGTTAAACTGCTGCTGCAGGATAGTAGACCTTCACACACGCAAGCGCGCATCGTGTTACCAAACACGTGCATTTTCATAGTACCATAACTCATTTTTAGCAACAGGAAAACAGGAGCACCACTGTGGCAACAATTCCAAACAGACATTAAAAGCAATAGAGAATTAATGTGCAGCAGAGCAGTCTCTCCTGTTGTAAACAGGCACTCCAGGCTTTATTGCTTAATTACAGCTCATTGTGAGAGGCCTCAATTTTTGGATTCGTACATGGACAGACATGGCTGCAGTGGCGTCTAACGCGGGAAACTACGAGGCAGTGATGCAACATGCCGTCTCCCGTAACAACCAAAAAAGAGCAAGCCCATCTGTAGAGCTGATTCTGTCAGAGCCTGAGCCCAGAATGGATAAAAAGCATGCTGCAGGGAGAGGCATATACTCATACACACACAGTCTTCTCTCTCCCTCTCTCCCTCTCTCTCTCTCTCCCTCTCTTTTCATCTCTCTCTGCTTCAAGGAACTGGATCTCTTAATTGAAGTCATCCTGATGATTTTGCAGTTTGAGGGAAATAATAATACAGTCGTGTCGCTGTGAGCTACATCCTTCTCAAGGGCAGAATAAATGAAAAACCATCCCTCTCGTGTGTGATTAGACATGGCTGTGTGCCAGTTTGTCGGATTCTACACCACCACTGGGGCTCTTCTGTCTAACTTCAAACGATCATACACCTTAACATAATCGACACATGGGTGAGTTACATTATTACATTGAAGCCATTACAAACAAGTCAGTGTTAAAGCAAATGCTGATCATAGTGTTAAAAGTATGCATACTTCTTTGGTGAAACTGATTCTTCCAGCATGGTGGCCTCTTCATCCCCGTCCAAACCAAAGCGGTCTTTGCTCTGTTTCTGTAAAGCCCCAACATCAGCATGAGTCACACACGTAAGTGGTTGAAGCTTATATCGTCTGAGAAATAGTCGGGAAAGCTTAGTGCACTTACCTTTTTAAGGATAATATCTATGTATCCTGCAATAAGTTGGGAGATTTGCTCTCCTTCTGTAGTCTGAACAGAATAGTAGCTCTCTTGATATTCACCAAAGTCCTGTAAGCACACACACACACCCACACACATTAATTCCGACTGATAAAGTCAAGATAAAGACCATGTAGTACATCCTAAACATTTACAGCACACCTTATAAAAGATGCCTATATGAGTATGGGAGGATTTAGCATATAAATCAATGATGATAATTCCAGTGCTCAGTTCTCTAGCACTAATCCTAATATATAGCATATCCTACATACTCGGTGCACTGTGAATAGTGAGACTATATGAGTGTTAGCTTGCTAACAATATGTGCACTTGTGTTATTTTTTTAAACCTTTAAAAAAAGACACTTGAAGGCCATAGCATCAGGACCTTCCCTTGCTCCCAGTAATTTGACCTTCAGCTCAAAGTGATCATTGTTTGAGGCTCATTTTCAGTGAACTGGAAACCTTGGCCAATGTGCAACAATGCATTCAGTTTAAATGCACTGCCAAATGTGCCCTGTGAGAAAATCTGGCAATTTACACTGACTCCTAATATTACAAATGCAAATATCCTTTGAGTGAAGTCTTATCAGTAGAAGTACTACAGATAAGGAAACACTGCCTAAGCACTATATTGCAGTTAGGCACTATCCAAATGATACACGCACAGGAATAGAGGAATAGAGGAAGTCGAAATGAGAATTTGAAGGAAGACGATGCCTAACAGCAGTGCTTGTAGGACAAGCAAGCCCAGTACAGACTTGCATACCAATGTGAAACTCTTGGGGGATGCTGCCCATCTCTTCACTGTGGTCAAGGGCCACTCCTGCACTACGTCTTTGGTCCTCTCATCCACCCGCATTACAGACTCTTTGGTTATTCCCAGCAACCGTGGAACAAGCTTATTCTTGCTCTTCATCTTCTCCTGTTAAAGAACAAATCACATCACTTTAGCATTGTGTCTTAAGACAATTCAATCAATGAAGTATATACAGTATTTGATAACTGAATAGACCCCCCTTATTTACTACTGAGCACCATCAGCCAGCTCTCCCCCTATCATACCACAGCCACCAAGCAGTGAGGGAAAACGCTAACACATGCTTCCTCCGAAACACATGAAGCCAAAACTATTGCATCTGCGTCAGAGGACAGCATAAAACACAGTTGGAGGAAAGCTCTAGCTACACTCTTCTGCATACATAAGCTCACAGGTGCCCATGATTGTCTTGCATCACTGTGACTGAGAGGAGAGAACACCATACCTCCTACCCAGAGAGTGCAGCTATTTTTGCTCGCTTGGCTCTCGGTCCAGGATGGCTGTGGCATCGCTGGGTTTCCAACTCGCAATCTCCTGACGATAAGGCAAACACTTTTCTCTTGTGCCACTCAGAAGCCATCGGGTTTTTATTTGCAGCTGCTCAGCAGGCAAACAGGCGCAACAACCAGAGAAAGAAAATAACTACTGACACTTGAAAAGCAAGTTTTCATTTGGTGTTTAAACTTAACATGATTCACAATATGTTCTTGATATCAACATGGCCACATACCTGCAAGTCCCTGATTCTATATCATCCATGCATGCTAATCGAGCCGCCTAGTATAGTGTTCTAGCTCCAGCCAGATCGCTCCTTGCGATGTGTGTGGTGCAGCATGTGGCGGGATTCAGAAGCACGCGCTATAGTTACAGTCTTCTTCTTCTTCTTCTTTCGGCTTTTCCCTTCAGGGGTCGCCACAGTGAATCATCACTCTCCACCTATCCCTATCTTCTGCATCCTCAACACTTGCACCCACTAGCTTCATATCCTCATTTATTAACGCACTATAGTTACAGTGAATCGAGTTAAGTTTGAACACCAAATGAAAACATTTGTTATTCAACCGTCAGTAAGAAATGGGGTTTATTTTCTTTCTGTGGTTGTTGCACCTACTTGTCTGCTGAGCAACTATGAATATAAAAACTGATGGCTCCCAAGTGGCACAACAGAAAAGTGCTTACCCTATTGTCGAGAGATGAAAACTCAATGATGCCACAGCCATCCTTCACCAGGAGACACGGGTGCAATCACAGTGACAAGACAATCATGGGCATCTGTAGGCTTATGTATAGAGCAGACTGTAGATCGCGCTTTCCTCCAATTGTGTTTTACGCTGTCCTGTGACGCAGCGCACGCGGCAGTTTGAAAAGAGGCCAGACTTAAATATTTTCACTCGTGATGCAAGAAGAGAACACAACAGCTCATAGTCCTCCCTGGGGAATTCATAGACCTGTTCATTTCCTTTAGTCTTTAGTCTGTATTAATGAACTTAACTAATGTTATTACTTTCCAGCCCAGTCAATCAAGTTTCCAGCAACCAAAGCATGGGAGTGGGCAGCACACTGGAGCTTCCACATGCCTGGTGAGCTAGCTAATGAATTTGGCATTTTTCCACCCTTAAGTTGTTTAGTAGAGCTTTCTTCTCCAGTGGGGAGCAGGCAGTTAACTATTCCACTAGGCCTCTTGCCCTTTACCGTGCCCTGGGCATCCCATCTGCAGTGCAACCCAGGGGAACTTCACACTCATGTCCAGACTTACACACACACACACACACACACACTAAAGCCTGGACATCTCAGAGTGCAGAGTTGAATGTCATTCAGCTGCCACACAAAGGGCCAGTAATGCAGAGGATTGTTCAAAATACCTCTCAACATGTGTCCTCAGTCGATTATTAACTTCAGGGTCAAAAATAACGAACATTGATAACAGTGTTCAGTATAGAATGGACTAAATATATTGTTCGAGACAGGCCTAAACAATGCACCTCACATTCAAGGGCATGTTTTTTTGTTTTTTTTTGAAAACGAATAAGGATTTTTAAAAATATCCACACTCTCATTGTCTTCAGCAGACAAGGGCACAGGGTGTGTTGGCATGACTGGCATTTTATGTTTTATTCCATTTGGCCAATTAAAGCCTCTTTACGTTCAGTAATACTGTGATATTTTATTGCTATCTACTTTAAGTAATTTTCTAATGTCTGTTAGGGTGATCTACTCAGGACCACTGAAAACTGAGTTCAGTTGCAGTTGGATTTCTTTCTGCATAAATAAATAACTAGAAGCATTTTCAGCGTAAGTATAATGAGTCTGCAGAAAGCCCTTTCTAGTAATTTATGTATGGCCCTGGGCTTTGCAGCAGACCACTAATGACCTGAAATTGTTCCCACACTGAGACTTTGATAAATCTTATTCTGACAACAGCAACGGATTTAATGGAAACCTTTAAGAGATAATAGTGCACATATTGAATACTGTGAAGATGTGTGAAGAATTGCAAGCCTAACTTTGGCTTTGTTCCCACTCGACATAGCGGTCTTGCTAACTCTAAGCCTTTCCTACAAAGTTTTTCTATATTTTGCATCGTTATGAAATTGCATTCCTCTCATACTTTGAAAAGTCATTATGCAGCACATGTTGGTTATTGTGTTTAAGAGTGATTTTGTACCAAATGGAGAGGTTCTTAACCGAGTGAAAGTATTCTCAAATGTGTGTGTGCTTCTGCTGGCTCTTGCCACTTGTTTGGTCCTGAGAGCACTGAGAGGATTAAACACACTCTCAAACCCTCAGTGTCCCATCATCTCTCACTGCCCACACACACACACACACACACACACACACACACACACACATACTGCAATTTCATCATGTCTTACTTTCACGAGGAAGAATGACACTCCATATGTTCTCAGGGACCTGGCCAGCTTTACGTATTTCACCTTCGCCTCGATTTCCGTCATCTCGCCGCAGCTCTTGTGTTCCTACAAGTGAAGAAGTGAACAGTAAAAAAAAAAGCGCGGACTACAGATCCGCACATTCAGCTCAGCATGCTCTTCTCACGCATCATGAACTGAGCGCTCATTAGATTGAAAATCTTTTAATCAGACATTAATTTGCTTAATCTTAATTATACTGTGGTTCTCACGGCTCACTCTGCTCATAAGCGAATACTTCATTAATGTTTAGAACTGAACAAATGAAAAGGTTCCAAACACCGCTGTATTTTGTGAGAGCTATAACCTTGGTGTTGTGTAAAGCAGCAGCACGAACCTGAAAGATCCTCTTCTCAGCTCCTCTCTGCTTAATATACTCTTTGGGCAGGAACTCCTTTAGGCTGCAAATAAGTCAGCATGGCACATATTTACACTCTGACAGCACTTTTTGTTCAGAACACATGTGGTGACATCTGACAAGGGTATCCAGCATGCTTTTATACTAACCCTTAAGCTTTACAGCCTTACTTGGGACTGACAAAGTGTATTTGTGTGTGTTTAACGGCCGCAGTAGCAGCCTATTCACACACAGGCTTACTCTAGGAATCCGGGCTTGTGTTTGTGCTCCACATGGGGACCGAACTGGATCTGCGCCTGGATTCCACCAAACTCGCACGCCTTATCGAAGGACACTGGGTGGGAGCCATTTAAGATGTCATCTCTGGCCTGGAACACAACAATACGAGTAAGGCTACAGTGTGTGCACCTGAACAAACACGCAGAATATGTTCAGAAGTGTCACGGTGCCAAAGAACTTCATGCTTTTAATTCTTTCCCCATTCACTGGCTAGCACATATTTCATTCTAAGCAGTGAATAGGAATGGCTATTGAGACATCTGTGTGCATTTAAAGTGCCAGAAATTATTTCAGTGGATCGGATGCCATGATGCCATGGCCGTTCACAATTTCAGAATGTCCAAACATGACTTCATAGCTCTGTGGTAGTGCAAGGCATTTAAAAGGCTTTGCGAGCTAATGAATGACTGTGGGCAGCTGAATCAGAGAAGAGCGGCATGCGCTGGCTTCAGCACAGAGCTAATTCTGTCACGTCAGTTACTCGTGTGTGTATATTAGGTCTGCCACAGCATTATTTCTCTATTCCACTATTTAAATATTTGTTTATTGGACAGCAAAGCAATCCACGTTCTATAAATATGGATTTACTAAAATGAACCAATAAATGTCAAATTTACTGAAAAAAGGGTTTCAATAATTACGTCATTCACATCATAGTTCATTTCACATATTTTACGCATCAATCATGCATCCACTTTCTACTAACTCATTTCATAATAACTAATTAACAATTCCAAGTAGGCACAATTCAGGCACAACACCTCAGCGAGGGTGAATAGGAATTTATAAGAACGATTATTTTTGTAATTACTTAGTAAAAAGGTTCTCTCATCCCATTACTTACAAAGTTCACAGACTCATCAACATTTAATGGATTCTTTCTTACATTTATTCATTCAGGAAGTGCTTTATGCTGGTCAGTATCACGGTGGATCTGGATTCTATCCCGGACATACCGAGCACAAGTTAGGAATACATCCTGGATGGGATGCCAGTCGTGGATGAACGTACAAAAACCCTCGACCCTCCTTTGGTCTCTTGAGACCCTTTTGGGTAATTCCCTTGTACGTTTTGTCTGAACAGACAGTAATCCGAGCTCAGGGTCAAAGCAGGGACACTGGAGCTGCGATTGTGACCCCATTCAATTGCATACAGTGCTATATCTTGTCTGTAATACAAATGCAATACAATACATGAAGGAATTTTACAGCTCTATAGTGTTCTCTTGGTCATAGCATCTCCATTCTATGAGGAATGCTGGATAGATGGATGCGACATTGATTCCAAGAGGGTAGAATGGCTGCCCTTTTTGCACCTTTGAAATGTGTCAACATGCTATCTGCCTCTCTTAGGGCCAAACAGCTCTATCCTCCTTAGAAGTGCTTCAGCATGGATGTGCAGAAAGCACCATTATACTCTTCAGAGTCACTGAGTGTGACCTGTTGCATTCTGTGCTCACTGGGTCATTATCACTTCTCCAGTTGGGATCCATATTGTCTTGTATCATGAATCATATCGTTGCTTTAGCCAAACGCAGTAGGCAGCATATAGAATAGGGCATATTAAGCATACAGGCTTATTGATCTTCTCTGAGTGTAGGGAGTTTGGTGTACAGCCAAACGGTGGGAGGATGGCTCAGAGAGGCATTAGGAGAAATTTACAGGACTGGGACTGAGCTAGTGAAAGCGCTGCCAGACACCAAAAGAGTACTGATAAAACCAGCATGTATCGACTCCCAGTAAATGGAAATGGGCTTACGACAAAGCAAATCAGCACAGCATAATTACAGAAACAAGCTCAAGCCACACCCACACACCTGTACATACACACCGGGTAGGGAGTGCTCAGACTTGGTAGGATTTGGGTGGGTGATGAGGTCACTGAATGTCATGAATAAACAGTATGAGACAGTTCACCAATCAGAACACAGGAACCACACACACACACCATTACATTAACGCAAATGAGACGATTCTGTGCAGTGCTGAAGAACTTCACATCTGTGCATAAGTGCAATGAGTATACACACACACACACACACACACACACACACACTCAACCCTCTTTATGCAAGAATCACTGGAGTCTGTGGAACATTCATGTGAATCCCCTGCAGCAGACCATCAGAGACCTTGTCATGAGTGTTTGTGTGTGTGTGTGAGAGAGTGAGTGAGAGAGAGAGTGAGAGCGAGAGAGAGAGAGAAAACCATACAAAGGGACAGAATTATGTGATTGAGTGCTTTTCAGTTTATGCTTGTACATGTGTATATATCTGCTGCAGTTTATGTCTGAGTAAATGTGTGCGAGTGTGTGTGGCACTGAGTCAGAAAATCTGTTGGGGGTGTGTGGATTTACAAGAGTGGAAACAAGACATAGAGGGAGGAGAAGAGAGGGAGTGAACCATCTTTCTTTCCAAATGTGTGCAAACACTGTGAGGCTGTGCGCATGTGTGCGTGTGTGTGTGTGTACTGTACAAGTGTGTCTGAGTGCTTACTCATAAATGCCTAGGAACAAACACATCCAAACAAATACTTAGCCTAATGTGTGCTTATGCGTAACGGAAAAGCAGCACATCTGAGTAACAAAAGATAAAAGTCTAGGAGGTTGCCATGGGAATTTAAAACGAATAGCCAAACGAACAGTGAGAGGTAAGGCTTTACATTATTGTTCGCTTAATTAGCATCATGTTAATAAACCATGAACATTTTCATAAATAAACCATAAGGAACACATTTCTATTTACCATTTGTTTCAATATTAACTAATAAAATCAGTCCTATATTAACTAATGTTTATTCCAGGCATGATTTAATTAGCACACATTACGTTTCCAGCCCTCATAAATGAGTAGAAATTGACCTACAGCATGTTTCAAAATTTTGATCATCAATTAAACTCAAGTCGCTGGATACAAATGTTAAAAACCAGCATTAACTTTCAGACTGAATTAAGCAAATATTAATTAAAGTACATACTGGTCTATGTAGATTTAAAATTGCGAACAATTACGTACACAAGTAATACACCAATTTCCCTGTAAGGTCACTAAATAAATAAATAAATAAATTTTTTAATTTATACTAATCACCATCTACTCCATCTGTAGCGTACGTGCAATTACCACAGACAATTTCAACACGTGTCCTTGTACTGAGAAAAGAATGAAACCCATTTACTCACAGCTCAAGGGGAGTTGCTAGGGAAGTCAAAAAAAACATTTATGCAAAACATGTCAACAGTACTATTAAAATAAACGTCTTTCAGAGACGGGACTATTCTTTCATGAGGAAGATTTGTGGTTGTGCGTTAATCACTATAGTTTTATGGGTCTGTTCAAGCGCAGATATCAGAAAACCTTCAGGAAAGCAAAAGTAACAGGAATTGCTGTTACTACACAGCTCCAGTGATGGAGAGCTGGATACAACTCCATAACGACAGCTTTAGTAGGACCGTCTAGCTCATCATAAAACCTTTTGGTTTTATGGGGCAGTTGTGGTCTAATGGTCTGAGAGCCGGACTTGTAACCTGAAGGTGAACCTGAAGGTGGTGGGTTTGAGTCTCGGGTCCGGCAGGGATTGTAGGTGGGGGGAGTGA
>CM074973.1:4978779-4991204 GCA_037577455.1 Pangasius macronema
CACGAGAAGCAGGTCATGATGTTCAGCGCCACTTTGAGCAAAGAAATCCGGCCCGTCTGCCGAAAGTTCATGCAAGATGTAATTACACCTCCTCTCGCTCTACCATGGCAACCACTCCTCCTGTTAGCGACAGACCCCGCCCTAGCGTTAGGAAATGGCTGAGGTTAGGACAGGAGCTATATTACAGCCATTTAGTTAAGTTAGAGAGAGGCTTTATAGAGCAGAACTGCCTGTTCATCTCTCACTGGCTCTATAGAACAGGAGACGGCTAGCACATTTAATTCCTTATTTGGCAGCCAGTGCTACATTTCCCAGTTGGAGCAGTGTCACCTGGCGGTATTAGCGCAGCTTAGAGATAGTAGACCGTCACGTCCAGTCCATTCTGCTCCAGTTCTCGTCCAGAAAGCTTTCAATACACAGCTACTCAGAAAAATACACAGTTTAGGCAAAACACCTCTTCTCAAAAATATCCTGAGCTCTCAGATTAGATTTAGCATGTAGCATATTGTGATGTTTTCAATGAAAACTGGAGAGGAGCTGCAATTATTGAGCTCTTCAAAGCACTTTAGGGCAGTGTGTTTATGCAGTTCTAAGAAATAGGTGTAATTTAAGGTGAACAAAAGAGCCCAAGCAATCTGCGATCTGATTGTCAAACAGATTGAGAGAAAGATAGAAAGCCGGCAGTTGATACTGGGGGGAAAAAAAAACCCCAAAACAAATCAGGAACATTTTTCTACATCGTTCCCTTTTTTTTTTTTTTCTCCAATATATGAAGGCAGCTATGTTTAACGCTGGCTGGCCTGTCATCCCGGAGCTTAGTGCTCACAAATCCTCTTGCTCTTTCATTAAAACGAGGCCCCCAGCGGACCTGCATGAGCGCTAATTACATAAAACAGGAAATACACCCAAAACAAACAAAAAGCTCCAGGGACCTTGTAGTTAATTCCCCCTTTTAAAGAAAAAACGACTTTGTAATTAAATCACCCGTCGCCAGCCGAGTATTAAAACTACATGGCCCATGTGCTCTTCCTGCCTGAAGACGGACCGCGTCATCAAGCCGCTCTCTAAGCATGCTGCCTCATCCGCTCTAAAAGAAGTGAAAAACTCGACTTGAAGAAGAGAAGAGGAGAAGGTGTGAGAGAGGTGGAGCAGGAGGGAAGAAACTCGGCACAGACTTTTGTAATGAAATGAGGAATGTCGTGCTGTGGAATATTCTCCATGAAGAATCACCGACAGCCACGTGTGAAGCCACATCCGTCACGTCATGCAAAGAGGCACCACAATATCCAGCTATCAGCAACACACACACACACACACACACACACACACACACACACACACACACAGACTCTCCCAAGAGTTCTTTATTTAGTCTGGAAAAAATAGGATAGTAACAAACAGACAAAACAAATGTGAAAAGTGATTTGCAGATTAAGATGAAAGCTGAGGTGACTGTGAGCGAGTCAGAAACCCTTCAGCAGGAACATGTCCGATTTCACATCATTCCTCTCTTTATTGAGCAAAAAAGAGATTTGCTTTTAAATTTAAATATTTAAAGGAATGGTTTAGTGACATTTCTCACTTTTAGTCAATCAGCCAGAATGTATTTGCAGTGGAGCTACAAGGCTAATGCTGCTAACAAGTAATGCTTGATCTTTCTCGGTAAAGAACTGTCTACTTTCACCAATAAAGAAAAATAGCACATTTAGCATCATGTTGTAAGTACTTAGCTGGCAACATGTCGTTATTTAGCATCATGTTGCCAGCTAAGTACTTAGCTTAAGTACAGTTCAGCAGTAACTATCTGACTTTAATAGCTGGCTAAGGCTTAATAACCTGCTAGCTAGTCTTAGTATTAAATCATGTAATTAAAACTAAGCACTGCCAAGCTAGTTACTGAATATATTGTAGCAGGCTGAATAACTATTAAGGCATTAGCCAGGTTTTCAAGCAAGTTAACTAACATAAGGCTGTTATACTGTGCATTTGCCTTCAAGTGTTAGGCTTAGTAGTGTTAGACTAAAGGCTTAACCAGTACGCTAGCAAGTTAGCCAACATAAGGCTATTATATTGTGTATTTGCCATGTTAGCTAGTGTCAGAGAGAGACCTAACTACAAGGTGGGAATGAGCAATGGCTAAATTAGGTGCAAATAGCTTCTATGTCCTTTTTTAATTCCCAAATCTTTATATATTTGGCAATTCCCACCCACCAGCTAATTTTCCCCAATTTCACAGCAGCTACCAAGATGCGGTGAAGGCTAACACATGCTGAAGCCACCTAATCGCATGTTTTCAGCCTGCTCATGCTGCATCGCAGGACAGTGTAACACACTCAGGAAAAGGCGCTAGCTGCCGTCTTCTGCATACACGAGCTGACAGATGCACACGATTGGCTAGTGTCACCCTGATTGACAGGGGAGAGAGAGAAAGGGGGGCCCCTTGTCTCCCAGCCACGGATGGCTGTGGCTTCGTCAGTGTTCAGACTCGTGATCTCCTGACCACAGGGTGGACGCTTTTCTGTCGCACCACTCAGGAGCCTGAAATCAGTGTTTATGCAATTATAATCTAATTATAAACTAAAATACAATCAGTACAGTTCTTCCAGGACAAATTTACGAGTAGGGCACATAGGATGGGATCCAAACATCCACTCATCTTGCCATCTAGTGTGAAATGGTACCAAATTGTTCAGTGAAGCTTTCATCATGTTTATAGATTTTACTAAGTAGCCCTGTGTGACTCATGGTCTCAGGGTTTCCATTTGTGCCTGCCAGATGGTGAGATGAGAGCAAAACCACAGCAAAAAAAAAAAATTGTGCTAACGTGCCTTTCATTATTAATAGAACTTATGAAGCAGCATTAAAGTAACAGCTTATACTCATTCAAACTAGTGTGATCAGTTATCTTTATATAAACATTATATTCATAGCCTGCATTGCTTTATATGGAGCTACTGCGTGTAATCATGTGTAATCCTTCGTTCTTCTCTGAATGGAAGACTAAATTTAAAAGTTTTTTTTTGGTCGTCTCATCACAACCATCACAAGAAACTTTATTTCTCATTTTATCAGCACAAGTGCTTGAGTGAATAATGACCACAATGCGGTCTATCAATATCACTGGATGACCAGCCACGGTGCTGAAAATATCTGGAATGTAATGAAGTCTTGAGAACAGTCCCAAATGCTTGCTTTTACACCCTCAAGCCCCTATATCACTCATGCACCACAGATTTGTACTTCAAGTGTGAAATTGGAGGGGGACCGCAGGGCTTAGGGTGGCATTTGGGACAGAGCTGGTGCACGAAAGCACATCTGTGTGACAGTTTTCCATTACTTGTTAGCAACATTATCCTGCAAAGCTGAAAAACCAAATGCTGGACAGCAAACATGTCTTGGCTGATCGACTACATTTGGGGAAATTGTGTAAATGAGATTTTTCCGTACTGAACTGTTCATTGAATAAGAGCAGCGTAGAGCTTCTCACAGATCTTCCTGTTCATTAATTAGCATATATACTCTGTAACCAAATACACACACACACACACACACACACACACACAGGGAAGAGAGCAGAAGTGACAGTCAGGCTGCAGAGAGAAGAGAGGAGTCAGGCATATCATTTAACTTGATCTCTGATTGACTTAATCCTGAATTGCTGTTAACATGCCTAGATATGAGATTGAGACGAGGCCATAGACAGAACAGCCGCACTCATGTCAGGGTAGATGGAGTGTTTAAGGCTCAGTGAGAGTGCTGATTAAACGTAAGCTGTCTGCAGGTAAGTGGAGTGTGGAACATTCAGCGACGAAGTGAACAGCATTGACTGACTGTGAGGAGTGTCTCCGCTGTCAAGTTTTCTGCATCATGTAAAAACGCTGTTTACTTGTCGTTAAATGTTACACTCTTGAATAGCGGGTGTAGGAGTGTGTCGGTGTGTCGATTGCGTTTGTAGTCTTACTGCAAGTATGCAGCAAATATACACCGCCAGCCAATACATTTTCTTACCTTTTAATCATTAGTAGTACCCAATATGCATAGAAGAAACAATGCTAAAGTGCTCCAAGAGTGATCTAAATCTTTGTAGTAGAAAGGAAAGTGAAGAGTCACTCTCAGATCCTGATGGGAATTCAGCGAGATTGGCAGACTTATAATGTAACACGCTTGCCAGCTGATTTAGTGCCATCGCGACCAGAGTTCTGGCAGCGTAAAGGATTTTTGGGTCGCTGCTAGGGCGCTGAAATAAAAGCCACCAACAGCAGGACAGTAGTGTGTTATGCGAAACTCAAAAGACGGATACAAATACAGTAGTGGCGATGGCGAAACATAAACGAAACACACTACTGGACGAAAAATATCCTTATTACGTCAAACTCAGTTTAACGAATGTTTCGGTTTGTGTGAGCCCACTTTGTGCACGATCCTGAATCACGCTGATTTATAATGGAAACAAAACAGTCATTTTCTTTAATAGCAGGTATATCATTGGAGGATCTTCATTGCATGATCTGACATGGAGAACATATCATGTTATAGAATTCGGCCGGTGTTTTAATTGTATGATCTCGTACCACGTGACACGTAATACTCTTATGAGACCACTGAAATTACACAGTGTGAAACATAACAGGCTTAAGCGTGTAGATAGAAGAGTCATGGAATCCGTGGTAAGGCAAATATATGTAGCATGCTAGAGGATCATCATTATTGCTCATTAACCAGAAATGCAAAAACGTTTACTGGCAGTGTGTATTAGCTATAATTTGAGTAAATGCCTGGGCTGCACTACCAGATTTCTACAATTCAATTTTGTATTGAAAATGTGAGAGACCCCAGATACGTTGGCAAATATCCCAGATTTTTTTTTTTTCATCCCGGTTAGTCCTTCAGTCATCTCACACGTACATTACAAGATTTACCCAGCATAAAGCACCACAAATGTTTGGATTATTCTCACAGATCTGGGATCTTTAGCAGATTTTCCCATGAGCAAACATGACTTCAGATCAAAACAAACGTTCAGCTCAGCTCTTATTTCAGACATGATGTCAGCATTGCGTTACTGGCGTCTCCTCCACACTACAATACGTCAATATTGAACATTGTTCATTTGTCACTTTAAATCAGGGTTGTTGTGACTGGCCTGTGTGTAGGTCGGAGGGGTTGAGGTTGGATTTTACACACAGCGTTCCACAGGATAATCTGGGAAGGCCAGTCTAAAATCAGGACAACATTCGAGATCTTTGGAAGAGGCAAATCAGCCCGATTATCCTCTAGTGTAGCCCTGGCATAAGCAAATTGTATAGCATTTAATTGTGTATTTAGAAGCTACTGAAGTCTGTATTTATCACCGTGAGGAAGGGGGAGGGGGAGGGGAGGGTGTGTCTAACCCCCGTCCTTTTTTTTCCTTCTCTTCTCTTCTTCCTGTTTCACTCACCCGGCTCTACTCCTCACCCCTTTCTTTCTGAAACCCTCAAATGTCCCTGTCTTGTCCCACATAAATCCAACCTTCTAAAATAACACTTCCTGCCTGCGTCCTTTCACCCTGTACCCGCTCCTTCCCCCTTTCCCCCGATCCCATCTTGCGCCTCAACGCCGCCTCGTCCACTGGTCATCCCAGCCCATGGAGATATTTGTGGATGACGAGACCAAGCTGACCCTGCACGGCCTGCAGCAGTACTACGTCAAGCTGAAAGACAACGAGAAGAACAGGAAACTGTTTGATCTGCTGGACGTGCTGGAGTTCAACCAGGTATCTCAGTGTACACTCAACAGCCAGGCTTTTAAAGTGGTGTTTCCCAATCCTGATCCTTTTAGTCTGTACATTTTGGTCCATAGTGCCAGAGGGATTTTAGAGCCGCCTCTCCTTATTTATTTTAGAGAAGTCTCTCTTCCAACCCCACCCACTCTGAAACTTCATATACATTCATCAAAGTTTGTATGGTCAGTTTTGATCATAAAGCAAGCATACGCCAATTCCACCAAGAATTTCCAGATCCATCTACGGTGTGTCTGTACAATCATACATTTGAGCATCGTGTAGCCAAGTGTGGTGACCCATACTCAGAATTTGTGCTCTGTATTTAACTCATCCAAGTGCGCACACACACACACACACCCGGAGCAGCGGGCAGCGTTTTTTGCTCCAGTGCCTAGGGAGCAGTTGGGGGTTCAGTGCCTTGCTCAAGGGTCTGAGGGTGGCAGAGAGCGCTGGTCATTCACTCCCCCACCTACAATCCCTGCTGGACCCGAGACTCGAACCCACGACTTTCAGGTTCACCTTCAGGTTACAAGTCCGACTCTCAGACCATTAGGCCACGACTGCCCCCTCTACTGTGCACTGCTGTTACTTAGGGGTTTTATTATTTGCTTGAGTTTTGTTTTTTTAATTTGATATTTTATATCAAATCAGGTCTCCTTGGGTGTAATAAAGTCTCGGTGTAAATTAAGTGATGTTCTTATTATATGTTATTACAAATAACGCTGGCGTGTGTGTTCTGGCTGTCGTAGGTGGTGATCTTTGTGAAGTCAGTGCAGCGCTGCATCGCTCTCGCCCAGCTGCTGGTGGAGCAGAACTTCCCCGCCATCGCCATCCACAGAGCAATGCCTCAGGAGGAGAGGTGTGACTCCGCCTCATCCGCACTCTAACACGCTCTCCGTGCTTTATCATGCTTTATGTCATTTCCCCTGCAGTAATTTGACGTTTTGATCGTTACCACAGGCTCGCTCGATATCAGCAGTTTAAAGACTTTCAGAGGCGCATCCTCGTGGCCACTAACCTGTTTGGCAGAGGAATGGACATCGAAAGAGTCAACATCGCTTTTAACTACGACATGCCCGAGGATTCAGACACGTATCTGCACAGGGTTGGTCAGCACTGGCTTAGTAATTAGTGATATGATATGATTTCAAAATGTCACCCCTAGGATACACTCCAGCATTTGAAAGTCATTTTTAGTGTCATGGAAGATGGTTTTATTTCCAGTACTTATTTACACTATTGTTAACCTTTATTAAGGTAAAAGATCAGAAACATATCATGATATGTTTTAATATTTTTAACATTTTAATCATACACCATTTTAATACTGACTACATATAACATTTGTAACGATTATAACATTCTTGTTCTCTGGACTCTGGTATTTTTCAGGTGGCCAGGGCAGGCAGGTTTGGCACAAAAGGTCTAGCCATCACGTTTGTGTCAGATGAAAGCGATGCCCGAACGCTGAATGACGTTCAGGACAGGTTCGAGGTGAACATCAGCGAGCTTCCAGAGGAGATCGACATCTCATCTTACAGTAAGTACTGCACTTCCTGGTCCTTTCTGAAGCGCTGTGAGAGCTGTGGCTGGGACTGTGGTGAAGTTTAGTAACAAGACTGTTGAGTGCTTAATGATACTAATTTAACTGTTTCGGTTATCAGTAAATTCTCGATAAAATGTTTTAACCAAAATGTTCACCTCTGACATACTTTCCCACCTCAGCTTTAAGAAACTGTAAGTATAATTCCCCGAAATGACAAACACAGTGATTAAAACAGTACATTTGCGTGAAGATATCTAACACCTCGCTCATTTCCTCACACAGTAAATGTCACGCTCTGATCAAGATACTAATCCGTTACCGCGATCAAAACGCCAGAGTCAGAATTAACTCTTTAAATTCACTCTTTAAGGTATCCAGGTTTGAAGATGTCATTTTGACTTGTGTAGTATCCAAAAGAGAAACATATTTCAGCTTTGGAAAGCCTGTAGTTTTCAATATGTCACATTTTCACCATGTGAAGGGTTTTCCCAGGCAAATTATTACACAGTATGTCATGTTGTATGTTGTGTTGTATGCTGGGAAACTCACTTTTATTTCAGTTAAAATAGAACTGTACTGAATCGTGTTGTATCGTATAGAGTCTGATGTCGTCATTTAAACAAGCTAAAATAAACTTCTTGTTTACAGGTTGTGTGTGTAAATGAAATATAAGGCCCAAATTTCATGCCCTAAACACTCGATCGTTCAGTGTTAGAAATTCAGCAGAGATGAGTGAATAGACAGCAGCAGGCTGGTCTGGAGCTTCAGACTCTCTGTGTTTATTTGTGCACTTGGAGGCCATGTCAGTGTTTTCACTAACAGAACTTCAGAAAGTTCTCCCCAGCTTATGAAGCTTATGGAAAGAGAAGGGAGTGGGGCGAGATGAGAGTGAAGCAAGCCAGGAGAGAGAGAGAACAGCAAGTGTTTCACCTCTGCTCTCAGTGTGTTCGGTTACAGAGACCCACCACAACACAACAAAACAAAAGGAATAAGAAACACAGCATGCTCAGCATGTCCAGCCCTGAAACAGAACACATGAACCGACATAAAACTTTCGCAAACGACCGTAGAGTGAATAATTACAGGCAGTCATCAGATCGTGATGCTTTCCTGCCACTTTGGTAAATAATCCTCTGAAGGAATGATTCAAATGATGCAAATTAAAATGAACCTACCGATTCCTGCTTGTTCCTTTATATGTGGATTTCTGATATTCTTTATATTCTTTTGTAGTAATTTAACTAACATACAGAATGATTTGTTCTTCTCTGTCGCAGTCGAGCAGACGCGGTAAAGCAGACGGGGAGGAGAGGCGAGTGGTGTGGAGGACGCCTGCGAGAGCAGCACTCAGTAGCCTGCATTTCACACAGACTGTTAGAGAAGTTTAGCGAGAATGTAAACCTGACATAAATCAATCATTAGATCTAATAATCCAACACTTACACGGGTTCTTAAATGCCTCTGAAGTTTCTCTGATGCTTTATATATATATATTATATATATATAATATATATATATATAAAGCTTTGTTTATTTTAAGATATACAGCCAAGATGTTAAAATGTGTTTGTAAAGGATTTTATTTACCTTTTCAAAGGATTCATTTATTTCCTGATTGTGGTACTGACTTTATTTTATTATTATTATTTTTTTTTTTTTTTATCCGAGTGCAGTGGTTGTTTCGTTTTTGTTCACATGTTGGGTTGAACTCCGTTACTTTGATCGTAAATGACGCATCAGTGTAAAATAGTCGAATAGTCAGCCGTGCTCGTAGTTATTAATGAAGGCATGATGGATATGGAGTCGTAAAAGAGTGTCAATGTGCCTGATACACTAATGTGCGTTCTGTGTTCAGTGCTTGTCAGAAATAATAATAATACACTATGTTCGTTTATTTACAGCTACGTTTGTGTTAATAATCGGAAGGTGTGCAATATTGTACTGAATTAACGTTAGTATTGAGATGCTGTACAGTAAAGGTGCATTAGGTACGAGTTTCGCCTTTTTATATTTCGTAACTGGTTGCAGTTGCAATCATTAGACGTTGCAAACCTACAGCAAAGTATTAACCTGTAAGAGATCTAGCTTTTCTTTTCAACAGTTTGAAAGAAAACCAGAGCACTCAGTTTTTCCTACATAATGCACCTTTAGGACTTTTTGGTACTTCTCATAGCGCTTACCAGTATTCAGAATTCAAAACTGAATTTCATAATTAAATACAAAACACAAACGCCTGTTGTTTCAGTGTTTTCTTCTGGTTCATTTGCTCTTTAGTGTCTGAAGTAAGGAATCAAACACTCCGTGGTGGTGTGTTATGGGAAAATGAGCAACGGTGGTGTGGTGTGGTGTGGTGTAGTAACGTGAAGTGCAGTTACTGTTAGCAACATTAAAAAGTGTATAATTCCTCTTAACATCACATAAATTTGCCAAAGATTACCTTTTTTTATTTATTAAAGAACAAAAATCATAGCTTTGATCCATTTAATGTTGTGGAACATTTGCAAAACACGTTACTTAGCGCTTACTGATGTTATAGAAGCTATAAACAATCCCACGCCAGCCTCTCCTTTTCCTCTCCAAGTTCATAAAGACAAAAAAAAAAAAAAAATGCAGCTTGTCATGTTACACAAACACAAACCCGAATGCACAGACTCCTCAGTCCTGAAGTCTTTGCTCTCTCCTGTGGCAGAAAATTGACTGTTACAAAGCTCTGACGCTGGAGACTCCTTCCAAAAATCCTAAATAAACATCTCCTCACAGAAAACTTATATAAACAATTACACACATTTTAATTTGATAAATAACAGCAGTGTTTTACTTAGTTAGATTAATGCTATTGCCGAGCCTCATTATTAGCTGTTACTATGGAAATGATGAAGGTATTAGATTGAGCTCATTAATATAAGCCTGTGATTGACCTTGTAGCTGTAACTAGTGTCACACCGCTGTTGTAAATTAATCAACACCTTCTGACCAATCAGAATTGAGAATTCAATGGTGCCATGGTGTATTAAACATTTTGGCTCTGTATTTACGTTAAAATACCTTTCAGATGTAAATTTTGGCATCTTCAGATTTTGCCTTTCCATCTGTCACTCCCAGTGATGGACAGAAGCCGTGGCCTTACTGCAGTTCAGGAACTTGAGCATAGTAATAAATCTTAATTTATTGCTGGGTTAAATGAATCTTTGACACCTCCTGAGAGGAGAGATACATCCTTCCCCCCAGGAAATCTTTATTTTAGTACTTCCTACCTTCCAAGGTTGAAAATCCTCACTGAGAGGACATCTCTGTCAGGTCTTCTCTTCATCCGAAGAACTGGTTAAAAGACTTTTCTTCTTAAAAACAAACTGTATGTTCTCTTGTTACTGTACTTGTTAGTATAAATAAATCATTGTACTTCTACTTGGGTCACATATATAGTCAACATCAATACATTTAATTTTTGTTCACCATTAAAGAGTAAAGAATCAATAACACATTTAACCCTAGCACCAAATGTTTAGCTATGTTTGAGACAGTGGAGACAACTGAGCATCCCTGACCCAATTTATCAGCTATCTTCAGATTTAAATGCTTCAAAGGAAACAGCATGACAATGATCTGCAAATTACACAAGCCAAACCCCATGGAGAAAGCGACGTTTCACAGCTCAGCTAGCCAGATCATTTGATGTTTCACAGTATGAAAGCCCTGTATTTAACTGAAGATGTCACTTCACTGTTGGGTAGCAATTGGGCTTAAATGTGACTAAATGTTGCAAACGTCTACAGGTAACACTTAGGACGGTGTAAATAAAGAGGCATCTTTGCTAGATAGCTAACTATGTAGCTACAAACACGTATGAATTAACATGAGCTAGGTAGTTAGCTAATGAACCTACTGAAACCCCAACAGCATTTGGCTAAGTTTGTTAGCCAGCTAACGTTACTTTTCTTTATATAATGCTGATAATGGAGGTCTTCACTTCACTTGGCTAACATAATTGTTCAAAAAAAAAAAGGCATTAATCCAATAAAGAACTTTTATGTCAAATGTATTACTCGAGTAGTTTCTTTCAATTTTTACGCTAATTTACTCTTACTGTAGAACTCTCCTTAATCTTTACTTTTACTCAAGTGAATTATTACTACAGTCGATGTACTTTTACTCTAGTCAGTGTGTTTTATTCTCTGGCCATCTACTTTGTCCTATTCTGACATGCCTGCCCTTTTTTTTTTTTTTTTTTTTTTTTTAAACGATGCTCATGGCTTAGATAACAGGAAACTAGCACAGGAGTGTCAGCAGCACCGACTTTACAAGAGGAAGTCAACAGGATGAGAGAGAAGTGAAAATGGAAATCCCACGAGCAAATGGTGGTGGATGAGGGTGTGTGTGTGTGTGTGTGTGTTATGTTGAGAGTGGGGGTGGCAGAAAATAAAACAAGGCACAAAAGTTTGCACTTAATACTTGTCTGAATTTGCCTTTTAAAGCATGTTACAAAGTCCAACATTTGAATCTAGCTATTAGGCACAAGCTGCTTGTGAGATTGCGAGATTCGCAAAAAAGTAGACGATGCATTGTAAGATTCTGGTATTGTACAATTTTCTGTGGTGCTTTTTAGATATAGTACGTTCCTTAAACCAAATACAGCTGATGTGAATTAGAATGCATCCAAACATATGGCAGAAAAGGGTATGTGTATTAGTATGGGTGTAAAGACTCATCGCTCGTGTCAGTATTTTATTGGCCCTTTACACCTACTAGTCCGAATCAGAACAAAATTGATACTTTTGATTAATTTGCTGTTTGGTTTGGTTTAATCTCAGACTACACATAATTGAAGGAACCAGAAAGCAAAAAAAACAAAACGAAAAAAAAAAACGTTGGCTGAGGGGGCGTCTCTGAGGGGGGTTTGGGTGAAAATGTACTTGTGAAACTCTTGTAAAATTCATGAGAAGTATAGCGAAGGAAAACGGCAAACTTTTGCCAAGTGCGTGTGGAAATCTCGTAAGTCACCCAAGCACAGCGCTAAATAAATGACTAGATAATCATCTACATCCTCTGTATTCATTTTTTTTGTAAATGTGAGCTGCTAAACTGAGCCAAAGGACAAAACTGTAGCGCTTCAGAAAATGT
>CM074973.1:4991304-5005086 GCA_037577455.1 Pangasius macronema
ACTTTTGATTAATTTGCTGTTTGGTTTGGTTTAATCTCAGACTACACATAATTGAAGGAACCAGAAAGCAAAAAAAAACAAAACGAAAAAAAAAAAAAATACGTTGGCTGAGGGGGCGTCTCTGAGGGGGTTTGGGTGAAAATGTACTTGTGAAACTCTTGTAAAATTCATGAGAAATATAGCGAAGGAATACGGCAAACTTTTGCCAAGTTTGCCAACTTTTGCATGTAGAAATCTCGTAAGTCACCCAAGCACGGCGCTAAATAAATGACTAGATAATTCTATAAATAACTACTTCAAAATGTTTGATCTTTTTTTACTCTTTTTGTTTGTCGGCCCACAGAAATAATAAACATTAACACTGTGTTATACTCCATCGAGAATGAAACAGACCTGAAGCTGCGAAATCTAGTGTGTTTCGATTGCAATGAGAAAATGAACCAAACATGCTCTGTATTCATTTTTTTTGTAAATGTGAGCTGCTAAACTGAGCCAAAGGACAAAACTGTAGCGCTTCAGAAAATGTGATGTGTTTTGGACTGACGGACAAAAAAGAGAAATGTACTAAAGCAGTTACTTATATGATCATCTAATCATTTATTCACTGCTGATGTTCTGACAAATTGTCTAACCTAACCGAACCTATCGCGAAATCCTCCCGAGGGTTTCTGCTCTGTCATATATTTCAGTTTTCTGGAAGCATTTTCTGATAAGGTCACCACAAAGCAGACAAAAAGCTCTGGGAGGACAGTTTAATAAGATAGGACAGATTGTTAGAACAGCGGCTCTGTGTTCGGGTGATTCGTTCATTCTTATTAACCGCTTTGTCCTTGTCGGGGATCTGGAGCCTATCCCAGGAACGCTGGCCATGAAGCGGGAATATACCATGGATAGGACGCCAATGCTTTGCAGCGCATCATGCGCACACAAGTTCACACGTTTTTAGGAGGTGGGAGGAAACCAGAGAACCCGGAGTAAACCCCACATAGACACTGGGAGAACTCGAGGGACCCTGGAGCTATGAGGCGGCAACGCTACACCACTACGCCACCCATTTCTGATCAGTGAATGAAAAAGTACAAGTAATTTTCATCCCCAAAATAGCTTGGTCACTAGGATTGAATTGAAGTCTGTCAGTCCCAGAGAAGGAGGCAAGAACTTCCTCACCTCAAAGCTAACACAATACACATACCATGTTGCACCACAAGTTAGTACATTGAACCAGCTATACATTGTACCGTAATAAGTTGTTGGCTGCTGTACATGTATCTTTCATACATCTGATCATGGATCACATCAGTGGTTAATAAATTCCACTTACCCAGATGAACAAAAGAGGTTTCTTGCATACTGACATATCAAAATAGTCATTTATTATCAATGTATTAAATTTATAAACAACACATCAGGCAGTGGTTTTATACTTTGTTATACAGACATTAGAACATATCAAACCTTCCCACAAACACAGCATATTTTAAATTAGATTCGATTTGTCCTCTTGTCCAGTCTACTTGGAGCCACTGAAATGACCGCATTTGACATAACACGTAAAGCAGGTTCTCTGTGGTCATTGGTTCTGCAACAAACCCAACATTTAGGATATCTTTGATTAAATGTATTGAAAGTGCTCCCAAATTATAGAGTATTTCAACAAAAAGTTTTGGTGCTTCACATCTGGGAACTTTGCCAAAGTAGTACTCCTTTAAAAGGTGTGTAAGATCTACTTTTGTCTGAAAGCATCAGTCAAATTAAATGACAATTATACCTTCCTTTATAAGTCAGGAACTTCCTTAGAACAATATCATTAACTCACTGAAAACAACTCTCACTGGGTCAGTGAGTGAGAGATCTTTTATGATAGTCACTCAGAAAGTATACAATTTAGCAGTGAAAAGGTCAAGCCTTCCCTGGCATGGAAAAGGTAATACTTTTAACTTCAGGTCTTCTCTGAATCCGACTGCTGTGTGTGCATGAGGAATTGACTTTTGTTGTTGTTCCCAGTACAAACGGGTGTTTAACCCTAAACATATGTTCACACTAGCAAGTGACAAATCAACAGGCAAATATTGATTTTCTATGCAAGTTGAGTGACACGGCACCACAGTCTTCGACATTTGAATTCGACATTCTCAGTTCTATGCACGTCTGGTGCACTGAAAAGAAAAATGCAAACGACTGGCTCCAGTAAACTCCAAAGGTCTCCCGGAATCACTCTTCTCACACTATCAGTTTCGGACCCGTGTTCAGTTCCCATTTGACAGCCTTTGGTGTGAAAAAAGGAGAAGAAAATAAAAGACTACTACATCTGATACCAGTAGTTAAAAAAAAATAAATCAGCCAGTGCACATCCACAGGTGATAATAGTAGCAGTTGCTACACGCCACCACAAGAGGCAAACCTGAAGTGACAGAGATTTTGTCGCTTGCTAGTGTGAATGCCAGGTAAAAGCTGCCTTCCGTCTGAAAATCTCTGACATTTTGACTGTGCATTCCCATCTCTACCATGCATGTTTTCTTTGGTTTAAGAGGATGATCATCTCCTCTCGCATGGGTGTCTTCTTGCATGTTTCTGTTACTCAGTCCATGTTCCATATGAGACCCTTCAGCTCCAGCTTGTGTCATATTTTGTCCAGCCCTCAGGGGGTGCCAAATAAATCCTTCGACCACGAGAGAGAAAGCTGACCACGCCCCTGTAACCGGCACGTGGAACGCCAGACTTTAAGTCGTCCATCACTCCCAAATTCCGGGCTAACACCTTGAAACTGTCTCTGCTAGAGTACTGCACCCTGAACGGTCCTGAACCCTGCAAACTGCCACCCTGCTGCAGCTCCTCCACTTTCACCAAAGGCGCACTGTACACTTCTTTATCAAAGTCTTCATCATATTGCTCCCTGACCAAATAAGACAAATCCCGCTTAGTGAAAGGCACAAATTCAGTGTTGAGTTTAATGTAGCGCAGGTACTGGTCGAAAAATTGACCCAGACTGACTCCTTTCCGGCCAAACGTCATAGTTCTGGAGATCTCTGGCCGAATGCAGGAACGCTCTTTCCTTTGCTCTGGGTGACGCATCCAGTCGTCCCAGAATGCTTTGGGCCACTTGGGCTCCAGCTCCGCCCACAACTCCTTCAACAGCATCCATCCCAGACCTGGGAAGAAATCTGTCCGGTAGAGGAGGTCAGCCTTGCCCGGGTCCACCAGGCCGTCACGGCCGTTATCGTTCCAGGCTGAGATGCACCACAGTGTCGGGTCGGAGAGCAGGATCGGGTGGAGAGCACGGAAATACTCAAAAAAGTCCGGCGCCACCTACAAAGCAACACAAGCGTTGTTAAGATTTGGAAAGACAAGATTTCTCAAACTCATTTGGTTTTGAATTAGTCATTTCAAATTGGTAGAAAGCTCAAAATGATTATATTTGGGTTTGGTACTTAAACGGGCTGTGCCTTTGGGATACCTAATGGTGCAGAGCCATTCTGGCTTGAATGTTTAATCCAATGATCGGTTCACTGTGCTAATCTGGGAGAAAAGACTAGAATTCCAGCTGTCAGCAGAATTTAGAAAGATGGATTAAAAACTAGTCTTCTGACAGATAGCACTCTCGGCGTCTTTGTCAAAAGTCACCTCTTGTGTTGAGGCAGGTGCTTATGCAGACCGCGTGATTGCATTACAGGACAAAACTCAATTCACTGCGTCTGGCCTTGCAGCATTGCGGTGTATGAGGGTTGGTTCAGTGAAGTGTAAATGCTAGATTTTTCCAACATATCCATTACAGCTGCATTAAAGAACACCCATGCTTTGTTTTGGATGTATTGATTTTCAAGTAACATACTGTAACATTACCATATATTTCTTAAGTTAAATACTAACAAAAACAAAGATCTGACTGGCTCAATTGAGAAATCAGGCAAATTAAAGATTTACATTAAAGATTGTTAATTTGAGTCTTAAGTCTTAAATGGATACATGAACAAAGTCAAGTCTTAAGTCAAATGCATACATGTCAAGTCTCAAGTCATTCCTGAATTTAAACAAAGTCAAGTGTTAAGACAAATGCATACATTAACAATGCCAGGGGTTATGTTAAGCCTACAAAAACGGTCAAAAAAACGTCAAGTCTTAAGGCATTCCTACATATAGTCAAGTCTTAGGTCAAATTCCTACACAAACAAAGTCATAATTCAAACGGCCACATCTTGCAAATTATACACAACTCTTTTTGTACCTAACTTTGGCACACACATTTGTGTGCTGATCTGATAAATAAGCACATTAAGCATAAGATATTAAAAAAGCAGTTTGTACAAATTTGTAATACAAATTTTCACATTAAACTATGATTTTGAAAATGTCAATCCTGCTAACTAGAGATACATTACACTGCTCCAAAATTCGGAAAAGTGGGATTCAGGCTCAGTATGAATCAGCCCTAGTGCTAAATATTCAAGGTCTACACAAGACAAATGGGTTGTCAAAGCTACACTTGAATGCTTCACTATACACTATGTGATTGTGTCATATGTTATGTAGTCACTGTAGTCAGGACAATACCGAGCAATCCAGTTTATCCAGTGATCCTATTTTGGAACAAAACATGAAGAAAGTCGACACTGCCATTAAGTATAACAGGACAACTAATTGTTGGCCAAAAGCTATCCATTTGGAGTGGAGTGATACTTTTATACTGATTATAGCCTAAGAACGTCATCATTATTATTATTATTATTATTATTATTATTATTATTATTACTATTATTACCCAGTGTAGAATTATAAGTTGAATTAGTCAAGCAAAAAAAAGTTTTCATTCCCTCAATAATAAGGTTTGCTGGTGCATTGTGGAGGCCTTTTGAGAACACGAGTTCAATGACAAGATCCTTACTTGCTTCTTAGGTGCAAATTTGACTTTATAATGAGCAAGATTGAGCTGAGACAGTTTCAAAAGAGCTACTTGAGAAACAGATAAAAGCAGATCCTGCAACACAGACGGTCTCTTTCATCTTTCTTCCATATACCCTTAAAAAAGAAAAAAAAAAAAGCACTTCGATTCCATTCAGTTCTATTGTTCGGGTAGCTCGATTTGTACAACGCACTGCTGCTAACTATAAAATGAGCTCAATGGCAGAACAAGTTCAGAGCCCATCCCAACCTTTGCACATGTTTGAAAATGCACTCTGCACATCTTATGATTAGGCCTGTGTTCTTACCTCCAGGTCGTCTTCTACAATGACCACAGTGGAGTAACCGAATGTGTTAAAGACTTGGTTCAGGGCCCAACGGTAGTGTCTGGCGATCTTATAGTAACCCTGGAACTTCCGGTGATCGGGCCGCACAGGAATGTTAGAGAGATCTGGTTGGCTGATGTGGGTCACCTGACTGCCATAGGAGCCGATGACCCGGGCTGTATCGGAGTGACCGCAGTCCTGGCTCACGATGATTGGATATAGCTCCACTGAAGGCCGGTACTGTATCAGCTTGTCCAAACTTCTTTTCACCGTAACCCTGTCACAAGCAATGACCAAGATCGGGATGACAGTTTGAGGACTAGGATCTGTAAGGTCCACGTTATTTTTGTCCGACGGTTTGTCATTGTCGGACTCTTTGTCCTGCTTTGTGTCTGGCGGAGGGTTGGAGACAACAGGAACCTGCTTGTTTTTTACAATAATTTCATTTCCCTTCAAGGTGGGTAACTGGGGCAACTGCTGAGGTTCTTTAAATTCATCTTTTTTGTCCTTTGCCTCCTCAGTCTCTTTTTTCCTCAAGTCTTTACTCTGTTCCCACAAAGATCTGTGGCTCTGTATCTGTTTCAGGAGTTTCTTTTGTGTCTCCAATTCCGATTCCACCTCTTCTGCTAGTCGGATCACTTCGCCCGCCAGCCCGCTGGCTCCACCTCGCTTCCCTTTTCCAGCCTGCCATTCCTCTCCTGCACCTGGTTCAGCTCCGCCTCCGTCTCCAAGTCGACCAATGGGTGGCCTTCCCCAGAGAAACAGAAGCAGCAAGGCATTCCAGGCGACAAACAGAACCGCTCCGCATAAGATAAGGGAGCCTTTCTTACGAACCATGGCCCAGTGGCACCAAAGGAGAGACCGAAGAGAGGAGAAAGCTGGAGCAAGACAAAATATCAACAATTAAAAAAAAAAGTACAAAACTACAAGTCCAATCACAGGTGACTAAAAGAACATGTTTTCCAGCCATGGTAGGCAACAACAAATCTTTTGTAAATGGTTAAGGCAAGTTTTCCCAGCAATCTACCCTTAGAGAATACGTGTATCGAGTATACAAGTGACACTTTCTTCTAGAATTATAAAAGATGGCTTGGACTAAACTAGCGAGATGTAAGAAAGGATCTGAAATGCAACAAAAGGAAGCCTTGGCGTAATATTGAAAGGAAGATGTGAAAGTCTATCTGCCTGCTTCTTTTCTGAAAAACAAAACAGGAAGACCGAAGGTAAAAGTGAATCTTCAACAGTTGCTAAGAGAATGTGGTGTCATTGTAACGCATGTGACTATAAACACCTTAATTTAATTTCCACAGTTAGAAAGTTCGGGTATAAATAAGATCTATATCTTATCACACTGTTAATCATCAATTTCAAGTCATGTCTCAGCTTCCAATAAACAACTCTAAAGCTTGTAAACATGCCAGGAAACTTCCATGGAATTCTGGCTATGTGCAGGTATGTTTTGATCTGATCTGAACTTGAATCTCTCTCATGCTGGTTATCCATTCAGCAGCAAGGAAGACAAAAAGTCAACACACAAAACACGCCCCAAAAAAAAACCCAATCCAAACAATGGTGAAAAAGATCTCCAGGTCTAAAGAGACCTCCACCTTTAGAAGACATAAATCTTTTGACAAGATGCTGAGTTTTCTTATCATCACTGATATTACTACTTTTCTGAGATATCTTGGGCATTGCAATATCTTTTCATAATATTTTTTAAAAGCCTGTAGATGAGGATCATATACAGCATTTCAAACATGAACAGCTTTATGAGTGGAGTTTAATCCTAGCCTATTTTTCAGTAAGTAGGGCAGGTATACGCCTAGTTCTCACTCAACATTTCCTTTAGACCAACGGTTTTCAGGCTAAAGAGGAAGCATGAATCTTGCATAAAAACCAAACGTCAGCAGTGTTCTTATGAACTCAGAGTTTCTGGAGAAACAGGGCAGATCATTTAACGGTCAGGCTTTAAGGAAGTGACACACCCTGTTAACTATATAGTGCCATGATATGAGGATGTGTGTTTTGTTAAGTCTGAAAACACAGCGAAGAATATCAACTATGCTCATACGTTTCCAAAGAGAACAGCAATAGGTAATGTGTGATCTATGGACCTTAGTGGGTGCTGAATGGCCAGAGTGTATATCAGTGTTCGAAGACGTGTGGGTTATGTAAGCAATAAAACACTTCAGGAGCTGCTCCTATAGGAAAATCAATGACAGGGTGATGGGATGCATCCCAACGTAGTGGAATTACTGCTACCACCCAGACGTTGTTTAGTTTCCAATAATTTCTATTTAATAAAGAACAGCACATCATACTTTTTATACATTTACGGTTACGTTAAATGTTGTGGAACGCTATTGTGAAGCACAATAGTTCCTGTGATTACTTAGCACAGCAAATCCCTCACTTTTCTTAAACAACAACAACAACAACAAAAAGTAGTTGTTAACCAAGAAACCACAAAGTGCCACATCATGAAAACTTTCCCATGGTGGAAAACTTGCAGTTTTATATCTGACTGTTCCAAAGCCCTGACACTGGAGACTCCTTCCATAAAGGTTAGTTAAATAAATGTCTCCTAACAGAAAATGTCACCATGTCAAGTGTTCTCCAGACATGTCCCTGTCTGAGTAATTATAGAATCGATAATGTATTAGAACGAGCGCATTAACTGTGTTTTCCTTCGCACTTTCCACTACTGTCAGACCTGCTGTTATAGAAAATGAATCAAAATCTGCTGACTAAGAGAGTTCTGATAATAATATCCTCTTGGTTGGTATGGGAAAAAGGTTCAGAGTTCAGTTTAAAAAAAGAAAAGAATCGACGCATCGTTCAGTTGGAGTGTAGTTTCAAACACACCCACGCAGATCATCTCGATAGTGTTGGAATGTGACATAGCTGGATAAGGGACAAACCATGGAGTGTAAAACAATATTTTAGTTGGACCATGAATTCCATTCCTGACTCTCCTGATGATGGAGTGCATGACATGAAGGGAAGGATTGCTCAAAGCTGGGGTGGAGAGCAAAGCCACGTTCAGGATTTGATTGGATAGAGATCATGTGATTGGCATTCTGGAAATATAGACACACTATTTACGCTACAGAGCATGTATTCCACTAGGCACTATCCTGCTTAAAGGGGAGCGTACGGCCATGTTGACTTTAAAGTGCTTGGGAAACCCTCCCCCCGTCCTGCAACAGAAACGTGGCATCTCTTCCCATGATCCCGTGGATTTATGGGGTCATAAACTTTCTCTGAGTAGGCACTTTTTCATCAGTGACCAAACCTGCGCAGGAAATTTACACAGCTAATGTGAAGTTCATATCCAAATGATGGAAAATAGTCACTACTCGTGTTACTCATGCACACAGGGATGGAGTTCAGAAAACACTTGAAGTAAAAATTCTCAGTCTTAAAAGGCAGATAAGGGCCTTTGTACCTGAGAAATAAACAAACAAACAAAAAGTCTATTTTTTACAAAAACATGAAAACAGCATTATTCAGAATTCTCAGCGCGAACGGGTTTGCTTTCCACATCATCCATTGCTCACTCAAAAGCCAGAGAACGCTCAGCATTTCAAAATTACAAAGTCCATTCATCCCCCGTGTCAGCCACGAGTCTGCACAGGAAAGTCAATACTCACAGGAGTGTCGGTTAGTCACTCACTCCGCTGTGCTGACTGGGTTAAACTCCCAACAGCCTTTTACACCCGAGAGAACTTCCTGAAGAAAGCTCATTTAAAAACAACGGAATCAGATTTTCAGCTGATATCGCCTACCAGGAAACCGACAATGTGGCAACATGACACAGGAAGTTCAGACAGAAAGTGTTGGGGTAATAAGAAAATGAGCAGGACATGATGAAAGAACACTAAGCGTAGTTACTGCTACCATGCCTAAGGAACAGCAGTGTTTTATTCCTTTTACACCACAGCAATTAGTCAAAGATTATCATTTTTTTCATTATTAAAGAATACTTTTTTATCTGTTTAGAGTTGTGTGCTATAAACAGTCTGTCGCTGTTTTTTGCTCTTAAGAAGAAGATAAGAAGCCAAAAAGCTTATCGCATTCAGCTCATCATCTGGTGTTACCTCAAACAGGAACCACAAAGCCGTCCTGAAGACTTATCTCTCTCTGCAATCTTGCAGCTGACTGTTACAAAGTGCTGACACTGGAGACTCCTTCCAAAAATGCTAAATAAATGCTAAATAAATGCTAAATCTCCTCACAGAGAATTTCACCATATCAACACTTACACACAGTGATACGCTGATCAGAACGGAATCAAACTTTTTTTCTAGATAAATCCGGACACATTGCATTATTTTGGACAAAAATGACTTGTTGGAGTGCGTGAACTCCAATCATCCAAACATGTGTTAAAATATATTTGTCAGGATGATGAGAGCATGCACTCCTCCAGGGGATATAAAAAGTCTGCACACCCCTGTTCAAATGGCAGGGTTTTGTGATGTAAAAAAAAAAAAAAATGAAATCAAGATAAATCATTTCGGATCTTTTCCCACCTTTAAAGTGAAATTGCAAAGTATGCAACTAAAGTGAAAAACAAGCAAACTTCAAAAACTTACAATAATCTAGTTGCATAAGTGTGCACACCCTTAAACTAATACTTTATTGAAGCACATTTTGAAGTTATTTCACCACTCGGTCTGTTCGGCTAGGAGTCTATCAGCGTGCCACATCTTGACTTGGCAATATTTTCCCACCCTTTCTTGCAAAAACATTCTAGATCCATCAAACTGTAAGGGCATTTCCTGTGCACAGCCTGATTCACGTCACCCCACTGATTTTTAGTTTTCCTACAGATTTTTAGTTTAGGATTCAGGGCTGGGCTTTGGCTAGACCATTCAGAAACATGGATCATTTGGTTAAGCCATTCCTTTGCTGATTTGGATGTATGCTTTGGGTCACTTTGTGCTGAAAGGTGAAATTCCTTTTCACCTTCAGCTTACTAGCAGACACCTGAAAGTTTTGCACTACAATCAGCTAGTACTTGTAGCTATTCATGATTCCCTCCACCTTAATAAAAGCCCCAGTTCTTTCTGAAGAAAAACTGATGCTGCCACCACCATGCTTCACCATGGGTTTGGCGAGCTTTTGGTGATGTGCTTTTTTTTTGCGCTATCATAACATCTGGAATTATTTTACCTTTTGGAATTGGTTTCCTCAGACCATAACCCATTTTGCCACATGATTTGGGGTGATTTTAGTTGAGCTTGGATGTTTAACGTGAGAAAGGGCTTCCGTCTAGCCGCCCTACCCCATAGCCCAGGCATGTGAAGAATACGAGAGATTGTTGCCAGATGCAGAGAGTAATCAATACTTGTCAGATATTCCTGCAGCTCCTTTAATGTTGCTGTACATCTCTTGGCAGCCTCCCTGAATATTTTTTTCTTGTCCTTTTCTAAATTTTGGAGGGACGTCCTGTTCTTGGTGATGTCACTCTGATGCTCCATTTTCTCCACTTCTTGATGATGGCCTTTACACTGTTCCGTGCTACAGCTAATGTTTTGGAAATTCTTTTATACCCCTGTCCTAAACACTACTTTTCACCAAGTGAGATACCACGCATGCTTTGTAAGCTCGTTGTGGATCATCACTTCAGCAGTCGGATAAAACCAGGAAGATGTGAAGAAAATCCTAGAGAAACAGCTGGTCATTGTTTGGGGTGAATCAGAATGATTTCATTGATGACAGCTGTATGATAATTACGTTTGATCATGAGATTGAATGTGATTGCTTCTTTCTGAACACAGCCCCAGCCCCTGTGGGCATCCTTACGCAACTGTAACTTTTTTATTTTTCCTATTTTCCCCTAAAATGTTTCTAATTGTTTTTCACTTAACTTTTGTACACTGTTCAAGTTCATATTGAGGGCGGAAAAAGTTCTGACATGAGTAATCTTGGTTTCATTTTTTTACATCACAAAGACCAGCCATTTTAACAGGGCAGTGTAGACTTTCTATATCTACTTTACAACGTTTTGCGATAACAGCACTGCAAAGTCCACTACTGCGATAACGATGAACAAACACGAAACCTGTGCAGGAACCTACAGAAACTAGAAAGTGTATGTCATGAAATCCTACGTAGCGAATAAGAACAGACAGATAAGGCATGAGTGCTAATTACCTGTGACAATATTAACACCAGTAATCTACTGCGCAACTAATCTCCACTTGATCCTGTTAAACAAGAGGTCTGTGGAGGCTTTTCTGTATTCTCTACTCACTAAACACTGTCAAACGGACTGTTAACTCTTCATTAATTAGTGAGATTCATCATTTAATCGTCACAGTTTCAAGTGTGAGCAGTTATTACTGAAAGAGGAAGCAAAGTTAATGGTCTACACGTGTGAAAGAATTAAGACAACACAATTGTTTTTTTGTTTTTTTCCACTGAGCAGACAGAAAAACGAAGCGCATACCCACACTCACCTTGTGCCAACAACCGAACACAGGCCGGGTCTACTTTCAAAATTAAAACCACATGTAGACCTGACACGGCCTTTACAGAAAGGAAGGAGTGTAAAGGATAGATAATAAACAAAAGAGGCACGGTTATCAGGAAACTGTAGGCTGATAGAGATACGGCAAAAGCAGTAGAGCGTCCAAAAGAAATCCTGATGAAGTTCTGCTATGGAAAGACCTCACTGACCGGGGTGCGTGAACAACTGAAATGCTGCTGGTACAAAGAAAGTAAAAGCATCTAGTGTTGAAGTAGAAGTACCTGTATATGAAACTTTGCTCCACGTCTCTCTTCGCTCTCTCAGCTCTCAAGAAGAAGCAGATCAGTAGGAAACAAATGACAGAGACAGACAGAGAACAGGAGAAAGGGAGAGGGAGAGAGAGAGAGAGAGAGAGAGAGAGCGCAAGACACAGAAGGGGAGGAGGAAAGAAAGGGGAGGGAAGTTGGCCCTTTACACCCCCTCCTCTTTTTTTCTTTTCTTTTCTTTTTTTCCCCCTCACTTTCCTCTCCTGTAAACGTGGATGAGTCTGGTAGGCTACTCGGCACCACTAAGGTCAAAGCTCATGCATGTACAGTTAAACACTACACTTCAGACAGAACATGTTGGATGGACAAGTCATGTGCCAAAATGAGCTCGTCTGTCTGGGATAATGGCTTGCACATGGGCTCGTTTTTAAAGCATGTTTACATTACAGGCATGGTAGTCATTAATTAGAGGAAGAAGTCATTAGAGGGTTTTTTTGTTAATGGGAAAAAAAATCCTGGAATCCTGGAATCTTCATGCATTACTATACCCTTTCTCTCTTATATTAGATGCAAAAAAAAAGGTTTACATATGTATTTATAGACATAAATCAGGCCCTTTATACAGAATCCTATTCCTTGCATATGGACTAAATCCAAAGCCAAGCTGCAGAGTCAGTAATGCTAAAAAAAAGTGCCATTTATTAGAGTTCAGGGAGAATTATGTGAGGAAAGTCACACCCTTAGATTAATTCAGCATCCTAACTGTTTTACTGCTGTTAGAATAAGCGGTTCCACTATCAGGCAAGCCGTGTAGCTGTGTGAATGGATATCTCACCTTTATTCATTTCAGGGTTGCAGTCAAGCAGGCAGGAGAAGCTTCTCTCTCTCTCTCTCTCTCTCTCTCTCTCTCTCTCTCTCTGTGTAGTATCCAGATGAAGCAGATAAATGTCACAGCTGACTCTTCGCCGTTCCTCCTTCACCACGCATCGTCAGTATTCAGAATAACGCCAGTGTAGTGATGATGATGATGGTGATGATGATGGTGATGATGATCCGTGTCTCCCGGTTATATCCTCCTCACGCATTCTGTGCATAACGCCGTTCAGCTGGATGAAAATTTCCGCACATTACTTCCTCCTTTCCAGGGATGCACGTAATGTTTTGACAGCTGAAAAGATCATTTTTTTTCCGTTATTTATTATTATTTTTTTCCCCCAAAGGTGAGAGTCACCGACGGTTCATTTTTATTCGATACCGCTATAACGGTGCCTTTCCGGTCACTTCCGGGTTGAGTCTTTTTTTTCTTTTCTTTTTTTTTAAATACAAGCCCCGCCCCCTACTGCAGCTCCTCCTCCTTCAGTTTCCCCTAGCAACAATGTTGCCCTAACAACTGCGCGCGTATCAATTTCTAATTTCTGTCTTCGGTTTCAGTTGAAAATGACCTGTGTGATTTATCAAACACAGTGACGCAAAAGCATAGTAATAAAAATAGTTTCATGTGTGGATTTAAAAATAAATAAACAAGAGAAAGGTGCATAGTTACATTTCAGTACAGACAAACTGCTTTAGTAGTTTTACTGCTTTTAATACACAATTAGAAAACAAACTAGTAGACTCTGACTATAACTAATTTCATCAGTAATGATGCATGCTGAGTTATGTTCACTTTGGACTAAAAATTTTAATGTGTAAATGAAAAACACACTTTTGCTAGATATTGTTGCACACATGATGAATAATGTTATCAACTGTCACGTGACCAAAATTACTTTACAGGTGATTTATTAACTACAGAAGTTAATAAAAGTCTTTACGC
>CM074973.1:5005215-5020793 GCA_037577455.1 Pangasius macronema
TAATAAATAAATAAAAACAAGTGCAAAAGTCTCCAGAAGAACTGTGGCTGCTTCTGCAAGATGCTCAGTCACACCAAATACTGACTTTGTTTCATTTATTACTGTTTACTGCTCTTTTAATATTTTTTTAATGTCTTTTTAATGTTGTAATGTTTTTTAGAAACATTTAATTTCATTATTTTTGAAGAGGCATCTTTGCTCTACAGCATTTCTTTGCATGTGCCTAAGAATTTTGCACAGTACTATGTGTGTGTGCGCATATATATATATATATATATATATATATATATATATATATATATATACACACACACACACACGCACACACACACACACACACATTATATGTATATAATGTTTTTCAAAGATCTGTGCATTCTGACTGCACTGATAAAATGGCAACAGTATTTCATCAGCAATAAATGTTATATTCGCTTGAAACAATTATAAATTAAACAGTATAACAGAACTCAGTTAGAAACAATTATAAATAAAAAAAATATATATAAATAAATTTAACTGAAAACTGGAAAATATCAATTAAAATGAAAATATACATTAAAAAATTACTAGATATTGTTGTGTACATGATGAATAATTTATTTCAACATTTATGATGTATACAAATACTTTGTACAACAAAATGTCTTTATATTTCACCTTGGCCCAGTCAATAGTTTCAGTTCTTCCTGCTTCAGCACTGTACATAATTCATTTTATTCTATATTATTTGGCTTCATTACATACTGTGCTTTGAGTTAACTATCTTTTTTGACCGGCTGCAAAGCTGAAAGCTGTTTCTCAATGCTCTTTATTTCCTGCTCCAATGCTGCGATCTGTAGATTTGAAGATAAAAGTAAAGAAAAGAACCAAGTTACATTTCAGCATGGATGAACTGCTTTGAAAGGTACTGTGTAAATAATTTTTGGTTCTCTACACAAGTTCACCTTGTTCCCTGTCTCCTGCCGAATGTGCTCAGGAACCTTCTCTGTGTAGTTTGGTACTCTTGTCCGAGACAGGAATTGCTCAAGTTTAAAGAGAAGTTTTTCTCTACGTTGAGAAAGTAGGATCGTCTGTTTGTTACTACTACTGCAACTCTAAGATAGAAGTAAAGGGAATATATTGGCAAAGATCAACTGTGGTACTGCTGTAAATGTTTAAACATAGACAGTAAAATCACAGGCATTTAATTCACTGTATATAGCATATATATACTGTATATAGCATCTCAGTATATTAAATACAGTGACACCATATCCACAGTTTTATAAGCTGCAGCTTATATGGTGTTCTTCTCTATCACCTGTACATCAAGGTGTAACTGGACTGAATGGTCAGTCACCGCAATGGTACTCCCTTCATCTGGACGTGGTGCAGGGGAGAACGGGAGGGAGCTGATACCCTCCTGAGGACAATGCAGATAAAGATTAGAGATCCGGCCCAGGATGCAGATAGCGTGACTGAAGCTGTGGAGTATTTGTGCCTGCTCTGCAGTGCACACTGCCCACACTAGAGAAGGCAAAAGAATACATGTTACTTTTTACAGCAATGGAATTGTCTTAAAGCAACATTACATAAAGACATCAGTGCATTAATCCCTACAAATGTTAACCAGGGGTTTAAAAAAATTCAGTGGTTTACCAGTGTTTATAACCAATGGTTTACCACTGCTTATCCCAAAGGGTTACCACTGTTTATACCAGTGATTTACCACATTTCATACCAGTAGTTTACCACATTTTCATTCCAATAGTTTACCTCCATTTACTCCCAAAGTGCACCACTGTTTATACCAATGGTTTACCACTGTTTATACCAATGGTTTAACTCGTTTATACCAATGGTTTACCACTGTTTATACCAATGACTTACCACCATTTACACCAGTAATTTACATCTTGTTAGACCAGTAGTTTAAAACCTCTTCATTCCAATGGTTTACCACCATGTATACCAATGGTTTATCTCTGTTTACACCAATGGTTTACCTCCATTTATATCAATGATTTAACTCCATTTAATGCTACACTACACTGTCAAAAAATGCTGACATTATGGATATTGTGCAAACAGAGAAAAGGGAAAAACAGACATAGCCATTAAACTCACTGTCAGGTCTTTCCTTCGTCATGTGATGCTGGGCTCGGAGTGACCTGGCCACCCTGACCACTTCCTGTACCAATGGAAAATCTGTTTCCTCTTCAGGAAAGCACCAATGCCCCTGTGGAAAGCATGTGAAAGAACAATAAGAGTGGAATGAGGAAACAGCGAACCAACATGCAGTCAGGCTGATTTGTGTTAAGTAAGGAATAAAACATAGTGAGATATGCTGTTGTGGGGAAAATAATAAATGGCAGGGTGTTGTGATGCAACCCCACACAAAGCTAAGGGCTGGTGTCACACTGAGGTCGTTTATTTTCCAGTAACAGCTTGTCCTAAATTGTTTTATTCATCTTAAACCACAGCAATTCACCAGTGATTACAATGTTTAATGAAAGACACATCGTAATATTAATCCATTTATCCTGTGGTTGTTATTGGCTCACCAGCTGGGAGGCTGTTGGATACGGCTGCACACATACACTGGATGGAGCTGTGGTAGGGTTTGGGCTATAGGGCTGCAATCTTTGCCAGAGCTCCTCTGTGAGAAAAGGCATGAAAGGGGAAAGGAGGCGGAGAGAAATGGACACGCAGTGATAGAGCACAGCAGTGGCAATCTGCTGCTGTTCATTTCGCGCTTCATTTTCATTCACGTCCTGTTTCAAAACTGGTTTAATGCATTCCTAGGGAAAGAAAGAGACACAAAAATCAAGAAAGGAGGATGTATATGCAAAATAGTGAATAGGAGTCCTGTTCAGGTTTGGCACACTGTAACAATTTTGACAAACTGTATTTTTTTAAAGTCATTTTTTCACTAATATGACATAAATGTATGTTATTAACTGCAGTAGGGACATATGTACAGTACACTGAGGATNCCAAAACCTGGTTGCCTCTGCCAAGAAGTTACAACTTAGCCATAGACAGATCAACAAGATAATGACCTCAAACATACATCCAATATGTTTAAGTTCAAAATAGCATTCAATGCATGACTTATTCATTTTTTGGCTCATTTTAATTAAGAGTGCCAATAATTCTGAAGCTGACCGTAATTAATAAATAAAACTTTCTCTATAAACAGACTAAAAGCATCATAACTTCAGAAATGAAACAAATGAAGTGTAATAAATTCAGATACATTATCTAAATTACAATATGTTTTTTGTGTTGTTTTTTAATAAACAATGAATGAACTGAAACAGCCCTCTTAAGTAATGGACTTATGGAGTTTCATTCGCTACTGTACACTCACCAGGTACACGTCACAGAGGCTGTGGAGCCAGAAGGAATGCAGGGCGGACGTGACTGTGTGGAGCTCATAGCTCTCAAAGCCTTTATCACACTGTATTACTGTACTGTAAAGTCGTGAACAGATCCATCTGTCTATCCTCGACACAGGAAAGGTCTGAGACGGAATGATAAAAGGAGAAAGAATCGATAAGAGAGGCAGCGAGTTTCATATTTACATTGATTCATTTAGCAGATGCTTCAATTCAAAGTGATTTATAATCTCAGCACAGCGTTGCTGTGGGTCTAGCAACCTTGGGATTTGAACTCACAACCTTCTGGTCAATAGCTGCTCTAGGTTAGCCACCTAACTTTACATTGCACTGCATCATGAATATGGGTGTAATTTCTCATCTCAGTCCATCAAGCACACTTAACATATCTCTCAAATCTCAGTTTTTACTCCACTTCTCCATGTATTTTAGGTGAAGCATTTAAATGAAAAAATATTAAATACATGTCAATATTTAGATCATAGGCTTCATCTGTAAAGGATTTTGAACGTGGTCTAGCTTAGAGTCAATTCTGCGGACTGTGTTCCAGATGGATTTCAATGTCTCAAACCAAGCACTTGACAAATAGTAGAACTGATCAATGAATGAAAAGAATAAAATAGTTCAGTGACTGTTTTTTTTTAAACATGAACCAACTTGGCTTCTGTAGCTGATTCTCTGTTGCAGTTTATCCAGTCACACTATGCATTTATGTAAATTATTTACATGAAGCTCATCGAGAAAGGAAAGAGTTTTCACATACAGTACTTTCACAGATTAAAAAAAAGAATAAAATGTATACTCTTTGGTGTGATTAATGAAGTAACGACAGACGGAAAACAGAACAGACAGAGACCTATGTGGCTATTCTCCACTTCAAGTGTCTCATCTGTTCAGAGTCCAAAGTGGGTATGTGAAGTGCCAGCAAAGGAAGAAAACATAACTGATGGGTCTTATTTACAGCCATGAACTAATCATTAACGGTTAAGCATTATAACCATTCAGTCATGTTAGTTGCTTATCCAGATCTTTGTAAGGCAGAAATTTTAAGTAACTGGACTTCCACAAATTTTAATCAAATATTCAGACTACTATGCTATGGAAACACGTATGCTTAGGGATGCAATCATATGAGACATGGAACCTTCTACATTCAAACCAAACACAGGAGAACTTTGCGCTCTACCTCCTGCAGTGGCGTCAGAGGAGCTCCTGTGTCCAGCAGAGCTCCCAGAGTGAAGCGGACCGTCTGCCACATCTTATTACAGAAGTGTCTACAGCTCAGGACCTGAGACACGGACATGCTGATGTCCTCTCCTGACAGAGAAACACACAGAATCTGAGACAATCAGAAGCACACATCCTCGGAGTAGCACCTCATTCATTGTAATGCGTTTTACATAACTGGGCAGAGGCCACACCTCCTTTTCTTTGACTGACAGAGACAGGAGGTCACTTACCCTGGGCTTTGTAGGAGCACAGAGCAAACCGTAGAGCATCTGTGCCACATTCTGGGATACCCTTTGGGAAATCTTTCCTCTGCAGAGAGACACACAGAGGACATGAGGACATATTGAGCCCCAGAGATGAGAGGGAAAGTGTTGAAAATCGTTGGAACATGGCGTCACTTTTACTGACCTGTGCTTCCAAAGCAACTGCTCGCTCTCTTGCATCCAAGTTTCCTTCCATTACTTTTTCTTGAAGTCTCTAAACACACAGAGGAATACTGTCTGTGAATGCCTTAAAAACTCCCTATCTCAGTATATCTCAGTATATCCTGTACATTATCTGTCTCTTTACTGCACTTCATGTCTTTTTTAAAATCTAGCACAGGCACATTGAATTAAAAATATGCAAATTATATACATAAAAGTCCTTGCTTACAAAGACGGATATGACTGAATGATGACAAGAGTTACATTTTAATGCTTAACTGCTAATGATCAGTCTGTGGCTATGAATAAGGCTAGCTGATTATTGTGGCAGTGGGGGCGTGGTCGAGTGTTGGTTGTGGACGGACATGAGGGTTAAACTGGCAGGTAACATGTGATTCTCATTTGTGTGATTACCACTAGTTTACTTATTTGTGCTTTGTTTTGTACTTCCAGTAAAGCGGTGGGCGAGAGAGAGAGAGAGAGAGAGACAGAGAACTGGCTGACTTGGTGATCTAGTTTGACGTGAACCTGAACTTGAACGAGGCAGAAACTGTGAACTAACTTTTTGTTCTGTCTTGATTTGAGTGAATGAAAAGTGCACTGAAACGTGTGGCTGAGAAAAAAAAGAGAGAGCCTGAAGCTCCAAGGAAAATTTGTCCGCCTCATTCCTGAGTCCTGATTCACACACACACACACACACACACACACACACACACACACACACACACACACACACACACACACACACACACACAGGGTTCTACAATTATGTTTTGTTTCGCAGTGGCACTTCATTTACCATTTATTAGTAGAGGCACGAACTCTTTTAAACTTGAAGTAGAGAATAAACACATACCCCTTTGTCCAATCTTTTTCGTCATGGCCTGTTTTTTTTTAAACAAGTCAGATAACTTATCAGAGGAGTTAAATATTTAAAAAATCTCAGAAAACTATGAAGGTGTGAAAACTTTCCCCTTTCTGATCTAATGTGTATTACTGTAAACAGTCTCTGGTCCGTGCTGCTGCTTCCAGCTAAATCATTTACATGATCACGTGTGTCTGCTTGAATGGCTGTTTCTGTGTGGTTTTATTAGCGTCAGTTAGCTTTTCATTTAGTTTGCATATATTTTTGTTTCAGTTTTCATGATTGGAGTCCAGGAGACAATACTTGGACTTATTTAGTGTCTGATATTTAGTAAATAATGAATGAATAAGTCACAGTGCATATTGTATAACATCTTTATATTATTGTGTTCTAACATTTTTATTTCATTAGTTGAAAAAAGAGCTTTCCTGAGTTCAAGCTCTGATTTTTCCTGATTTACTACTAAACGACTGACAACAGCTGATTGACTGAAAACAGTCGTCGTCATGACCTGTGGTGCGGTTGGCCGTATTGATTCGCTCAAAACTCAGACGAAATCTGCTGTCAGCGTACCTCCAGAGAGACACCTGAGATTACATCCAAAGGGTCGATGACATTTCCCAAAGACTTGCTCATCTTGCGACCGTGCTTATCTCTCACCAGGGAGTGGAAGAGCACCTGAGAGACGGAGAAAGATGAGAGTCAGAAAGTCAGATGCGGATGTACTGAAGATGCAATCATTTTATTTTACTTCAGCACTTCTCTGAGAACTGCTGAGAACTCATACAAAACAGGAATATATCTGAAGCTGTTTGCACAGTATTTGCTTAATTTTAGCCTCTAGGCCTTACTTGTTTTTTTTTTTTTAAATCTGAGTTTTTGTATTTTATTAACTGTCTCTCTTAAACTGACACCCCTGGATTAGCCAAAAAAAATGTAATAAGATCAACATCGTACCTGTTTGAAGGGCAGCTGTCCAGTCAGCTCAGTGCCTAGCATTACCATCCGGGCCACCCAGAAAAAGATGAGGTCACTTCCTGTCTCCAGAATGGTGTTGGGATAAAACTGCTTCAGGTCCTCCGTCTATGGATTGAGTATGTACTCATTAGGCAAGCTGGGCTTTTTTCCTGTTAAAATGTTATTATGCTTATTTAAAGAGAGGAATGGTGTACCTGCTCAGGCCAGCCCAACATCGCGAAAGGGAAAAGAGCTGAAGAGAACCACGTGTCCAACACATCTGGATCTAAGACAGGAAAGCACAGGGTTCCGTTTCAAATATAAAACAAATGTTGCATTTCAAAATAAGAAGCTCAGTCCTAGGCCTGGAATGATTTGGGTGATTCTTCACTGAAAATTTCTTTACCATTGTACATCATTACAGCACTATTTGCAGAGACTGAAGACAGTGATTATAGTCACCTCGAGTCAGAACAACAGCATTAGGGTCCACTCCAAATTTGGCAGCGGCACGTTCCCTGGCCTCCGATTCACTCCGGCCCCAAACCCACTGCTCCTGGAGAGAGGCACGGTCATGGCACAACACACAACAAACAACACACAGCAATAACACACTGAGCTCAGGAGCAAGGGACTGCGGCAAAAACAAACAAGTACCAGAAACAACTTAACCTGAATCAACAGTTGCATTTAAATACATTGCACTAAAGACACAAACATACAAACGTTCAAAAGTAGCAGCTGGAGTCACTGATCAAATCAGAAAAAAAAAAATCTTAGGATGAGCAAGGCAGATGATGCCCAGATCAGATAATAATTGCTCCAATAGCTGCTCGTACCTCCTGTGTGGGAGAGTGTGGTGACGTCACTCTGTAAGCTGGAATCTGATGTCCCCACCAAAGTTGTCTGGAAATGCACCAATCACTGCAGGAGGAGTGTACACATTACATGATTATTATGTATTTACACCTTAAACTTTCCACATTATGTAGTTTTACAACCTGGAACTGAAATGGACTTCACTGGATTACGTATCATGAATCTACATAAACAGCCCAGAAAGGCCTTTTTGTTGGTGCTCTGACTAATGCCCTTCTTACCCCATTACTGACTTTTACTGGACAGCCTCCTCTAGGCACAGGCACAGCTTATATTTTTAAATAACAGATGTAATAGTGCTCTGGAAATGTTCAGATGTTTTTTTTTTATAACCAAACACTCATTTTTACTTTTCCAGGACTTGTTCTGATAGATCCTTAGTCTTCATGATGCTGTTTGTTTAGGTATGTTTCTTTATCAAACTATTATGTGACTTCTGATGATGACTAGTTACACCAGAACTAATTTAGAGGTTTTATAAATAATTTTGTAAACTATATTGATTACTCTTCATTATTAAAGACTGTTTTGTATAGACTGATGATATATAATCCCAATTAAGTCCATTCAGTTCTACTACAGAATGTGGAAAAGTTCAAGGCGGGTCAATACTTATGTAAGCCATTGTAATTCCGAGAAGCCAACACTGCTAACGAGAAAAATCGTAGCAGGTATAGTGGAAAGCCTCAATTTAATTTCCCGTGAGACCTCTACACTTAGTGCACCAAGAAACAGTAAAGAAAAACTGAGGTAAAAGTCTGATGTTCTGCTTTTTTAGAAATAAGCAGCTTTTCCATTTTTCACTCACCAAAAAGCCAACAGTGTCCCTTTATTGTTTCGTATTGGCTCATGAATTCGCAAGGTCAAAGTTCACTGAGATAAAGTCGGCACAGAGAATAAATAACCTCTACCAAAAGTAAATAAGCGTCTGTCACCTCCTGTGCCCTTTCCCCTTCAGTGAGCTGCCTTTTCCGCTCGGTGAATTCTGTTTGCATTGATCTGTTTGCTGCTTTGTCAGAAAAAGCAGAAGGTTTTCGTGTGTTTCCTTTATCACTAAATTTTGGCCCCTCTGAAGAAAAAATAAATTCACATCTGTTCTTCTTTGTCATGCCTATAATTTATAGAACTAACCTGATATTAGCGAGCCAATTCTTCCATGTTTTAGTGTAGAAGTGAGGAATTATGTCCAGCTCTCCATCATCCACGACCTAATGGTGTTAATAAAAAAGAGTCAATATATAATAACCAGACCATAAATATAATTAATATTAAGGTGGTATGTGTAGTTTAGAGTATTGTTTTGCGTGCACGTACTTGAATTGCCTTCTGTGCCATTTCCTCACATCGAACAAACCACTGTTTCTTCAGCAAAGGTTCAATAACATCTCCAGATCGGCTACAGGCAGAGAAATGCATCAGATTAGGAGGATAAAAGAATCTGTAAATATGAAGTACGCAAATATGAAGCTTATTACCGAGCCCTGGAGAGGCCATGAAGGTTTTTTTGATCATTTGTGCCCACAATTCAGTTTAACATGGCCTCAAGAGAAGAAGATCAAGGTCACTTGATCTTTACTTTATTCATGCTCAATTTGCTCTTCTCCATTAACAGTGTTGTGCCCATATTTTGGATAATTTGTGCTTTCCTCCCACGGAGCATTCTGGTAGTTATTCAGAACGATGAGATGAAATTTATCCTTTCATTGGTTCATTGTGTGTTTTGAGTATTGTTAAAATATTCTTCAGTAAATTTCCTAGCTTGTGTTCTGTTGCTTTAAATGCAAGTTGAGCTTCACTCTAGACCTAAATTCAGCATCTCGTGGCCATGATTTCTCTCTGTAGCTCAGCTCACCTGCAAATCGGTAAAGACATGGGATGATCCCTCTTCCCTCTGAACAACTTCCTCTCCATCAGCGCATTAATCACACGCTCCCTGGCGTCAAATCGCTTCACTCGGACTCTTCTCTTTTTCTGCCCACACAACGTAAGTCTGGACACGTCACGGGTCATGTAAATTTAAATGTCAATATTTATTGCACTCTATCTCAGTGATGTACAGATCAGCACCTCGAGCCACTGGCCACAAAGGGACGTCATGTTTCCGTCTCCCCCGATCACAGTGAGGCGAGGCAGCAGGTGTCTCTGAGAGAGCTGGAAGTCGGTGTGATCGTGAGCCGGAGTCAGCTTCACAGCTCCTACCATGGAACAGCAAAGAAAAGTTTTACTGATGATATGATGACTAGGTAGTGCGTACCAAGATTACATTTTCATACTGCCTTTTGTCTTAGCCTTTATAATAAACTAATAATTACACTTTATTTAGAGAGCACTTATCATACACAAATGATAAAAACTGAGCTGATTATTAAATGCTAGAGCTTTATATAAAATGCCTAAGCTTTAAAATGTTTTTTTAACTGAAACACTTCACAGTTAAACTCTTTCACACTTGCATTGTAAATACAATACCTATAATAAAGTATAAAGTACAAATATAACAACATCTATCCTAACAAAAGAAAAAACAGTTAAGTCTCTTTATACGTAAACATTTCCAGTTTGAAAAATACATTTATTTTCCAAATCCAATTCTAATAGTTGCCATTGTTACAGGATCTGACATCCGGTATGTTTCCTCCAATATCCGATCCAACACTTTTTGCTGGTATTGGCCAGATACCCATATGTGGTATCAGATCGGTGCCATCTCTATTAAAAATATTAAATAACAATATATTGTGTCGTAAACAGTACAGTATGTTAAAACAAAAACATACCCGTTCCCAGTTCCATGTCCACCATCGTGTCTGTGATTATGGGTAACAGCTTGTCTGTAAACGGGTGTCTGCACTGTTTTCCATGGAGAGCCTAATAGCAGAAAACATGCCTAATACATTCTATAATCACTGTATGACCCGTGTGTGTACTTCTGTGAGTGTGTGTGTGTGTGTGTGTACCTGGTATTGAGGATCGTCAGGATGCACAGCGATGGCCACGTCCCCCAGCATGGTCTCAGGACGAGTGGTGGATACACAAACCTCTCCTTCTAACGAAGACACGACAAGAGCAAGAAACTCAGAACCAACCGCAAAATTAGCCTGACATCAAGAAAGACCTTGGCTCAGAATATAAAACGCTCACGCTGTCCCTCTATCGGGTAGGCAAACGTAACCATGGTCCCAAATTCCACTTTTTGCTGGTAGCCAGGAACAGACAGAAGAGTCCGGCCTGATAACTGCTTCGAGTCAACCTACACACAGGTGTCACATACATCAGGCTTTAGCTTTAAAAATGGGCTTCAGTCATATACAGTGGAGTTCAAATGTGAAACAAAAAGAATTAGAGCATTTCACAGTCTGAAAAGGTGTTCTTCATGACTATCGACTCACAGCAGCTTCTCGCTCTTGTCAAGGAATATTGATAAAATATTTAAAATTCAAATTTGGTACAAATTTTCCAGAATTCTGATTGGTTTTCCCACACCACCATACATAATGTGCCACAGCAAAATGAAGCAAATAGTGTCTAAACATGATGTTTACATAGACCACAATTCCATAAGAACATTTCTCAATCTGCTTACAAACTGTCCCATTGAATCCTGTTTTCTTTAATAATAACTGACGCCTAATAATAAGAAACCTGTCATCTTACTGATAAAAATAAACACACTCCACTTCACTAAACCTCACTATGTAAATTCCACAATGTCTATATTACACTGGATTTTTTTTGGTACCTCGATATCAGAGATGGCCGATTCTAGCGCACAGCTCCAGTTGACCAGGCTTTCAGAGCGATAGATCAGCCCTGAATCACACATCCTTACGAAAGCCTCGGTCACGGCATTACTGAAACTCTGCAGGAAAGACCAAGGGATCAAAAAAGACTGAAAAGCATCACAGCACAAAGATCATAGTTAAATGGTAAAGCGAGCATTACACTGAACACTCTCTCTACCAGTTAACGTTAACGTTAAGATGATCTTAATTTTACAGCGTTCTACAGAATAGGTTTTGGCTTTGAGAAGCAAATCATCTTAACATCCTATTCCTTCCCAACCTTCACACTGTGCTCCATGTAAAAAACAAATCAATCAATCAATCAAAATTCAACATCATTATCAATAGAGATAAAACTCTATTTTGTTTGGATATTGATATAGAAAACTAACATGTTTACAATTTTAAAATGTGCTTAATAATTATTGTAGGTTCCTCCATACAAGTCCCTGTGAATGCTTTGTTTCTATAGAAACGATAATGTTTGAGAATGAGAGCATTAATGTAAACCTGTGATCTGACTTGTGGTCAGAACTCCTGTCAGTGCAAACAGTGTAACAGAAAATTAACCAACACCTTCTGACCAATCAGATTCAAGCAAACGTACGTACCAGGTATCAGTGAGGCACGAGATGCTTATATGAAAGGAATACGTGTTGGGTGTTACCGTGTCCATGGTGAAACAGGCCCTGCTCCAGTCCAGTGAAGCTCCAAGTTTCTTTAACTGTCGATAAATCTCATCTCCTTTCCTGAAACACAGAAACATCCGACACAAAACTCCTGTGTCTTTGATTTCAGGTAGGAACAGGTAAAAAGTAAATCTATGCAGAAATACAACCTAAAATCTAATCTAAGGAACAAACTGTGAGACTAACTCATTCTTCCACCTCCACACCTCCTGCAGGAATTCCTCTCTGCTGTAGTCCTGTCGGCGCTTTCCGTGCTCCTGTAACAGCCTCCTCTCAACCACAGACTAACAGAAACAGCAAAAATCATTCTTTAACACTCGGCTGATCAATCGCAATATTGCAACACAACATCTACGAGACAGGTTGGAAGGATGATACCTGTGTTGCGATCCCAGCGTGGTCACAACCCGGCACCCACAACACTCTGTAGCCTCGCATTCGCCGCCTGAACGAGCAGGAAGTGATTACGTCAAACATTTTCACTGCATTAATGATGAGATACCTCCCATGATTTACCAACATTTTATACCACAGCACTATTTCATTCTCATATACGATTAGTCAGAAAGGTGTTGATTCATTTTGTACAAGAACATGGATGTGACAGTAGTGCCCAATGTAATCACATCATCACCGCTTTATATTAATTTAGATATTATTGTGCTACAAGAGCAACAAGAGAGTTTCTTGGTAACATGACAAGCTAGTTTTTTTCTTATTAATTTCAAGAAAGACAAAAGAAAGGTTGCTGAGGGTATGACTGTTTATAATTGTTATATCCTAATTTATAACAGGAACTACCTTGTCTCGCCAAAATCATTAAATGCGACTTTAAATAGTTCATCATCTGTCATTTGTTAATAAATTAAAATGGCAGCTGTAGGCAGATTGCTGTGGTATAAGAGAAATTGGATAGACATAAGCCAGTATTCACCAGCGAGCCAAAGCATCCTCGATTGCCACGGTCAGAGCGTGGCCGAGGTGCAGCGTGCCCGTCACATTCGGTGGCGGTATACAGAGGGAGAAATATTTATCCACAGCTTGTGGCATCTCACCCTAGGAAAAGTAAAGAAAAGTATAAATATTAAAAAGAAATAGAAATATCCGTGCGTACTTGTTTTCTGAACACAGACAAAGCCCAAACCTAACAAGGAACCTGATTCTCATTTCCAGATATTCACCAAAGGTTTGGATTTATAGCTGATGAACCTGATATTAGTAAGTATGAGTGTTTACATGCTTCTCAGGGCTGAAGAAGCCCACGACGAGGGTGGTGACTATGGTCGTGCTGAGGTGTATAAGGCCCGACATCCTGACGCCCTCCCCGTCTCACCACAGTGAGTGAGAACGAGAAAGACAAGAGGAACGGTTCATTACAAGTTTGATAATTGTCTATATACACATGTTCAGCTGAAGGCCAACAAATGTCTATGTCAGCAGTACTATATTACAACAATAGCCTGTACCTTTCTTCTCTCCAGGCAAGAATGCAGCAGTATATGCTATCTTTTCTTTTTCTGACCATTTCATCCCAACACTGTCAGCATCCTGCAAAGGTCAGACCACAATATATAAATATATTCTTGTTCAAACAGCCACAAATGAAATGTCCTGAATTCAATAGCTAACATGCTAAGTAACCCACACTGCTTAGTATGGCCGTCTCTCTCTTTCTTTTCCGCTTGGCCTTTTCTGTCTGAGACCTAAGAGACTGTAAGGGCTGTGATGAAGATGGTGATGAAATGGAGGAGGAAGGTGGAGAACACAGTCTGCGTCTCCATGTATGCCACACTCCAGACCATGGTCTGAAACATCTGCCCCAGGGCCTCCACATGACCTAAAGGTACAGAGAGAGGGAGAATTTATATATATTGTAGTATTGACAACAGGGTAACATTACACACACACACACACACACACACACACACACACACACACACATCTAAATATGAAAGCCAGTCAAGGAGACAGTTATAACAGTTCAAAAACCTATTATATTTATTCTTTTTATAAGATCACAACAGAGCTGAGATTCAATTCACGGTCAGGAAAGGGTTTCTCTGTGGTGACATTGCCACCTCACATCTCCAAGGTTCCCAGTTCGATCCTGGGCTCAGATTAACGAGTGTATTCCCGATTTATTCCCAGTGTTCCCGGGACACACTCAGGAATCACAGCTACTCTGGGCAGGATAAAGCAGTTACCAAAAGTGAGCGATTTTTATTTTTATACGATTTACGAATTGAGTTGAGTTCAATCTATAATAAGAATAAAGATAGTTTGCTGATTTTAAAAGTTTTTCTTATGTATAAAACATTTTCTCATATGAAATGACATATTTAACAACATTTCTAGGTGCATATTGATATTATTCTAATAGAAGATTAGATTTTTGAGATTCAAAGATTTTCACAGAGCAAGTATTAGTACTTACAGCAAACCCAAATTTATTAGTGAGCTCACACTGAACATGAATGAATGAATGAATGAATGAATGAATGAATGAATGAATGCTTCTTTGCCACAGCCACAAAAGGCGCAAGGATGCCTAGGTGAAGCAGTACAGTAGTAAGGGCAGGCAGTCATGTCACTTGCACAGGTTTAGCCAAAAACTCGTGCGATTTAAGCTTAATTTGCTTTGGAAACTTCATGATTTTAAGACAGGTGTCATTTTTTTATAGTTAAACTTGCATTTTCAGAAAAGGCAGATGAAAACAGGATTATAAGATACCTTTATAGCGACTCTCCACTACAATGAGATTCCCGCGTCTGTACAACCTTAGACAGTGGCGAAGGAGTGAAGTAGTGGACCGAGATAAAAATAAAATGATACATTTGCATTTCAGAGAAAACTAAACGCTAACCTTGTATTAAAGCATATAACATATAACATTCGATTTTTAGATTAAAAATCAGATTTTTTACGTTAATTAAGTCTTACTTATATTTTGTTCCCCGTCGAGCAAATTAAAAGTGAACACACGTGCACTTAAAAAAAAAAACAGGAAGTCAGGAAGTGGTCCGTCGGTTAATTGTTTCCCCCGAAGCTGCGTTCAGAATGCAGATTCATCTTCAGCACTCTGATTAGCTGCTATGACGCATTGAAAAGCCTCCTGAGGGATCTGTTTTTTTTTTTTTTGGTTCATTATTTCTTTTGCTACAGAATTAGCACTGAGGTGTGCTGACTTCGCTTCACTGTGAGAAAGCAAGGCGCCTTAGACGAGCAGGAAATAGGACGTGAAGTGAGCTAGCTTAGCTGTGTGTGCTAACCTTGCTATGGCGGAGGTAGCGGGGCCGTCCAGTGAGACGATCACGGAAACGGTGCAGACGGGAACACCGCCGCCGCCCCAGCAGGTGAGCGAGCATCA
>CM074973.1:5021098-5033598 GCA_037577455.1 Pangasius macronema
AGAATAAACGGGTTGCAGAGATGCTCGAGTGATTTTATGAAAATGGTGTCCCCATTATTGACCCCATATCCTCTACCTATGGTCCATCAGAGAGTGGTTTTATTTTTTACATTTAATTTAGCATTCTAAACATGACAGAAGATCAGATCATTCAGTATAAATCAGAATAAAAAGCTTCAGAATGTGCTGTTGTAGGAAAACAATCAACGATGGTGGGGTGTGATGAAGCGGAGTTACTGTTAGCAAGTCCAAAAATGTTTTATACCTCAACCACTTGCCTAAACAAGCATTTTTTTATCCGTTTATAGTTGCTGCCGTCACTTACATTATAGCAGCTTTAAACAGTCATTCTCTTACCAGCTTCGCTGTTTTTTCAGCTTTACCTCTAACTGTTACAAAGCGCTGACACTGGAGACTCCTTCCATAAATGTTAAATAAACATCTCCTTCCAGAAAAATCACCACATGGACAATTATACGTGTTTGTTTGTTTATTATGAAGGACAGATTACGTGCGCTGTCCTCTATACACGTCCCTGTGAATGAGTCGTTACTATAGAAGTGATAACGTATGAGAACAAATGATATAAGAAATCAATCAATACCTTCTGACCAATCAGAATCAAGGATTAAACAGTGCTGTGGTGTAAACGGTTGCATGTAGAAATGCATTTTCTCTGTTCCACAGGACGGAAGAAGCTTGACCATCAAGCTGCGAAAGAGGAAGACTGACAAAAAGGTCGAGTGGTCCAGTGACACGGTGGATAACGAGCACATGGGTCGCAGGTCCTCGAAGTGTGAGTACACGCACCAGTAGAGCTCTGTAAATATCGCTAAAGCTTTGTACGACTCCGTTGTTCTTCCTCACGTCGACAGGTTGTTGCATTTACGAGAAGCCCCGACAGTTTGGCGAATCTTCCACAGAGAGCGAAGGAGAGGACGAGGAAGGATGCGGTAGTGCGCACTGCATCCTCGGCCACGGGAGAGGACACGGACAGAGAGGGGGAGGCGGCACCACTACGCCCCCCAGCTCCGGTGGAACAAACCCGCACTAATCAGGAGTGAAAGAGCGCTGAGCGGGAGGCGGAAAGGAAAGTGCAGGCCGGACATGTTCATAATTTTACTCACATTGAAATAAAGTCACTGCGTTGCTGTGTTTCTGATTGCGATTCGATGCAGAGTGGGAGCTTTTAGTTAATGCAGGTTAATTATTTTGGATTTTCTTTTTCTTTTTTTTTTTTTCTGCTGTCATTGTGATTAGTGAGAAAACTTCTGAATGCTATAGAGATTTTTTTCTGGATTTGATGTACATAGGACATGGGTTTTAATTTTTTTTTTTTTTTTTTTTTTGTAAAATGTTTCTATTTATTTGTCTGCAATGTTAAGATCAGTTCTGTCTTGTTATACATTCTCATTTTAATGCAAGAAAAAGAGTCAAGATGCCTTGAATCAGTGAAGCTCGAGCCAGGGATTATAGTAGAGCTAAAAATAATAATAATAAAAAAAACCTCCGATTGTTTAGCTGATGATTTAGAAAGCAGGGTCCATTTCAAAGACTTGAGGTTAAAAAAGGCCAAGGTGCTCTACTAACCGAGCAACAGACGGTAATAGTATTACAGCTGGAGTAGACACAGGTGAACGCGTTATTCGAGCTAGTAAAGACGTAATGCGCTGTTTTTCTTGCAAATAGTTTTTCCTCAGTGAGTAAGTGATGCACTTCACACGGTCCAATGTTACTGTTTTCACTTTTACATGAACACAGTGAATTATTTTCTTCATGTCATCACGTTTCCTAGTGACACTACTGATTCTTTTCTGACAATCAGATGAGTAAAGCTAATAAAGGCATTGTGCATGTACATACTAATGGCAGGAAGCTTCACAGTGGCGCTGAAACTACATTTAGTATTGCCTACACTGACTTAAGTATCAGCTGCGTCTGTATTTGAAAGATTAAAAGGAGCAAAGGCTATAATGTTCAAAACAGTACCACATGAGAAATATTGTAAAATCCCAGTGATATCAGCATGTTCAGTAATAAACTGATGAAAAAGTGTTTGGTACATATGAGACTTCTGAATACTCGATTTGTGTGTGTGTGGGCTGGAAGAGATCCAGACGAGGTCCAGATCAGCAGTGCTGAAAGAGACGACTCGGCCACCTGAGGTGGTTATAATACTTATAATAATACATTAATAATACATGTAGAATCAATTATTTACACATAGTGAAGTGTCTTCAGTATGCCATCTTCCTTAATGAAGTAAATAGTTGAAAAAAAGAGATTAATTATGCTTCATCCTACATGAAATTCTCTCCTATTTGCAGTAAACACAGCCCTTTGAGATAAATGGCATGTTTTTCTAAAACAGTTTAAGCAAGCTGCAGATGAAACTAGATATCCCGAAAGCTGTTAACTTGATCTCCATGTGAATGCGGTGTAATAACCGTAGTAACGGCGGTGGCCAATTACAGAGGAGGACACGATTTACATCAAGATTACACCATCTTCAGTTTTCCTGACAATCATGCTGCATTATGACTAAAGTTTGTAACTCATAATTTCTGACATCTGACTAGGATAAACTAAAGAAAACTCGGAATTCCTACTCGGGAACTCAGGAAGGTCTCGTCAACCCCGAGTTCAGCAAGTGACGTTAAATCAAAATGGCCGCTCATAGTGTGAACAGGAAACAAAGTAGCACTTCATTTTTAAATGAGTTCTATTTGTATATACTCGTATTTGCTTTAGAGTATTACATCACTCTTCACGGTTAACTGGCTAGATTGTTGCTAACAAAACACCGACATGGAGGGATCCATGTTTTCCGCCCACTTTGTAGCTTGAATGCATGGAGGTCAAAAATGAAGTAATTCTGAGCCCCGGCTTCCCACTTCTGAGGTAGGTCGAATGCAGCGTTACAGATAACACAGCTGAATGTCTGAAGTTCTGCCTCTGTAGATCTCCTCTGCTTCAGCTCTTTCTGTAGGTGTGAATGATGTGTCATGGTCCTGAAGTACTGACAAATTTCATATTATGCAAATCAGTCGAGCCGTACATGGGTGTTTTAAACATCATTTTCAGCAAGACTTTCATTATTTATTCTTTAAAAAAAAGTCATTATTTTTTTAATTAAAAAAATTTCTCTTTAATGATATAAGATTCTGGGTTAAATTTGCTGAAGCTCTAAAGCCACGGCCCTAAAAGACGTACAGGCGGGGCCTTGGAGAAGCTGTCTGATTGGTTGGATATTTCTCCACTATAAACCATGCCCAGATTAATAACATGTAATAAGGTTTAAAATAATTATTTATTAACAATTATTATTAATATTAATTAATAGAGATATTAAAGTTAAAGGTGCCATCGCCAATATTTTCCATTTCTTACTAGATCAAATAATGTAGGAAATTAAGTAGAAATTAAAAATAAATAAACAAATAGTTAAAGCCATTGTCTTAGAATAAGTGTATTACATATTACTGAATACTGAAACCTGTCTGGAAGCCTGACTTCCAGTGCGGATTGGCCTCTTGTCAGTCATTTTATAGACACACCCCCCCAAACCCCCATCACATCCTCATACATCAATATAAGGAGTTTTTTGCTTGTTTATAGAGTTGTAACTCGGCTTTAAAGCAGTTGAACGCCCAATTCTGAGTGTCAGAAGTGATATCATGTCAGTTCTTGCTAATGCTAACTCTAGATATCATGCTAATTCTTATCATGCTGAACCACCATAAGTTTTGGGGGCGGAGCTTTGTGTACATGGGTGGAAATGTAGGTGTGTAAAAAAGTGAGTAAAAAAATAAATAAATAAAAAATCAGACTCTTATTCAACTCCACCCAGTTAACCCTTAGAGACCCCTTTTTCACAATCCTTACTTAATGCAAGTTTAAAGGAACACAATATAGCTCTTGCTTCATGATAACCATTAGAGGACATTCTGGGTTCGCTTTTGAACCACACGTATGCAAAACACACAAGCCACAGACTTTATTTTCCCACTCAGTGTTACTCTCTGTTGTAACTCTGATGTAAGCCAAATACATCATGGCAACATCTGCATCCTTACTCAAACACACGATTGAATAAAACTGTACAAAGTGACAGTGAAGTCTCCGAGACATGTTTACAGTTCTTTCTTTCTTTCCTGTATGGGCTTTCATAACTCAGATTTCCACCAAGTGTACTGTGAATGCACCTGTATCGTCTTCCACTTGATCCTGGTCAGGGTCATGGTGGATCCGGAGCCTATCCCGGGAACACGGGGCACGAGGCGGGAACACACCCTGCGGGGGATTCCAGTCCATCACAGGGCACCGTGCACACGCACACACACACACTCACAGCGAGGAGCAATTTTATTTGCAACAGTAACTAGGTGAGCGTTTACAGTGTGGGATTACAGCTATAATAGCTGGTGGCTGCATGGGGATGTAATTCTGCTCCTATCTCTTTTCACCTCATGCCCACAGTCTCATTTCATAAAGACACGCCTCTTCAGCCCTGTCAGAGAGAGTGTCAGTATGTAAATCAAAATATTTCAGAGGCCAAACCCTCCACTGGATGACAAAGAGTGATTGTAGAACTGTAGTAGTGTGCAGAACTTGGGCTGGAGTAATGCACGGCTTCTGCTTTGTGCTAGATATCCAGTCCAGTTTGGTTTGCATTGGCAATAATAATAAAACTAAATCCATTCATTTTATTACTAGCACCAGTTCAACCAGAACCTGAACACAGCAAGTTTGATGATGATGATGATGATGATGATGATGATGATGATGAAATAACAACAGCCAACATACATGTATGCTTCAGGAAAACAAAAACAAAAAAAACTAAGATTTATTTCAGCAAATATTTCAGGCTCAATGTGCTGATCAGTGATCACTGAAGAACTTTGATAGATCTTGGTTACATCATACGCATCTACTCATGGTCCCTCTCTCAGAAAGGACACAGCGATCACTCCTAGCATACACAGCAGATTTCTACACATCGGAGCCGTACAGTGACCTTGCACTTTGATGAACAGTGCAAACACAAAACTGACGAAAAAAATTTTTTTAAAGTGCGTTAAATAGACTTTGACATGAACAGAAAATGTTGCAGATATTTTTCATTTAAGATATGCTTGTTGAACAATGCTAGATGTAGACATTTTTATTAAAACATTTCACCACTGATCATGCTCTGAAATAACGGTCAGGGAAAAGAGACATCTAAAACAATCCCACTACGGTGTTAGTGTGAAACGAGGCTATGAAACAAACCCTAATGGGCCACACTGAGGCACGTGGGTCAGAAATGTTGTACAAGAACACAATTCCAAGTAGTGATTATTCAAAACAAACCCCACTGATAAACAGACTCATTAAATAAGTAATATATAACAGTGGAAATGATCATGAGAATAAAGCATCAGATTAAATCTTATAATACAGCCAGGTCCTGGCTAATGTGTACCACAGAGTCAAAAGCAAGTCCACTTTCTTTACTATGTCTAGTGACCTAAAGATGTTCCCAAGTACCCCTTAAAAAAAAAAAAAAAAAAGACTCCATGATTATGGATGTGCTGTTTAAATACACATAGAAATCACACAGAATATCATTACTCTGCTCTAATTACAAATGTAGTGTAATACAAATACTGTAAATGGAGTTTATCTAAGCTTGGAGTTGCGTAAAGTATTTAAAAAAAATGAAGTTAAGAAGAGCTGGTGCTGATATGAACGCTCAAACCGCTTCAGGTTCGAGTCAAATCTCTGCCAACTCTCTCCAGAGGTTAAAACCTGAATTTAAATTATGTGGAAAATATCACAGCAGGGTCATCTCTCTCTCTCTCTCTCTCTCTCNTGTTAAAAGTGCCTTTACAGTGCATTTAGTTCTCAAAAATCTCACTGGCAACTTTCCAAAATGCTGATGAATCATTCTTCTTCTTCTGCTCCAATGCACAGTTTTGTCTCTGAAAATTGTATTCTTAAAAAGTTCATTCAACGCTGTAGCAAATGGAAACAGCGTTCCTTTAAGTGCAGGCTCTTCTCCTGTCAGTGTGTGAATGAAAGTGTATAATTGAGAAAAAGGAGTGCTGGCAAGATTGTAACATCTTCATAACGACTTAATCACCGGCGTTTGGCTCGTGTACTGGCTTTGTGCTCAAGTGGTCAGTTTGTAGTGTCTCTTCACAGCCTGTAAAACAGAGGCACATGTTAACCTTTTTAAAACATACAATGGGCCAACAGCTTAGCTTCCTTTAATGCACCAACTATACATGTCGGTTATGGCAGGTTGCGAGTTGTTGTTAGCTCAGACTGGCTTCATGGCATGTGGAAAATGTCGGCGCAGCTCTACGGTGGTTGCAGGATAATTGTACTTCATGCAGTAAATGTTACAGCACAAAGACAAATTGGTTTGGCCCGGACTCCATGGCAACGGAGCACTGAAGGGACCTAGATAACCGCCCGGAGATCTGCACAGCAGATATAGAAACACACTGAAAACAAGCCTTTTCCTTCCCTTAACTGACCCGAACTACGAATGTCTCTTGAGGAAAAGGGGCGGAGCTGAGCAGGAGCGTTACAGCTAGGGCCGGATAAAGGCACTTGGAATGAACAAACTAGCCAAATCAACTGCATGGCGTTAAAGGTGTTAAAGTTGTTAAGGTGTTAAAGCTCTGATGTGCTGTGGTGGTTGCTGGGAAACCAAATCGGATAAAACGTGCTAGCTAATATAACTAGCTAAATAGCTTGCCGTATGTTACGTTAAGCGAATTAATACAGGCTAAGGAAAATAAAGAGTATATGATTACTATCTGTATCTAACAAAATTTCTAATGTGGCACATCTTATCTGTCCACTCACCAATGAAGTCAATAAAGTTGTCATGCAAAGTTTTGGCTGTATCGCTCATAAATGATATTCCAGTCCGGCAAACGTCTCTATTTTCTCTCCATATGTTTAACCATGAGCTGACTGCTTATGGCTATTATTTTGCTTGATTATTACAGCGCTTGCTCAGATCTGTGTGTTCCTAATTCTGAAAAGATCCTCCATCACCCGTGCACGGTAATTAATCCGCCTAGTAAACACCGTTGTGCTGACATCCAGACTGCGTCACTCCTCGGCTGATGCGAGTAGTGCAGCAGGTGGTGGGGTCGGGAAAGGTGTGCTACGGTTACAACATCGAGGACCAACATGCAATAAACATAGATAAATACCAAATGAAACTATTTGTCTGCAAGTCAATAAGGAGTAGCATTTATTTTCTTTTTTTTTGTGTGTTTCTGTCTGGCAATATATATATAAAAAATAAAAACTAATGGGCAAGACATGAAATCTGCTTGGGCTTTTGATTAAACAGACATTTTAGTAAATAAACAAAGGCTTTCATTTAATCATAAAAAAGGAAATGGAAAATGTCAAAGCTGCCAAAAACTGTTTTTCTGATATTTACATGAGGTATTTTACAAAAATAGTTACTACACTAGTAAAAAAGAAAACCAGTGAGGCAATGATGTTTTCAAAACCCTGTGAAGCTCTTCCTGGAGCTCTGGTCGTGTAAACCTCCTGAATTACGGGATTGCTCTGTTTAACGAGGAAACAAGAATTGCGTCTCTAAATTTGCCTGAAATAAGGAACGTTAGAAGAAAGACATCATTATGCTGCTTTCTGAATGAGACTGACTCCAAAAAAACTCCAAAATGGTGACTAGTTGCCTATTTACTAGAATATTAGTATATTGAGTATCGCAATACATGGCCTACGATGCGTATAATGTGCGATTAAAGGTCAATGATTATTGAATGTATGTGAAGTGAAGCACATACCCTAAGACCTTCTGTCTTCAAGACACAGTCACACTTTTGCTGGCGGCGCTGCTGCTTTGTGTCTGCGCCAAAGTATCTTCTGTTTCTTCCCCGCTGTCCTCATCTTCTTTCCCATCTTCTTCCGTCCCCAAAATCACGCTCTGTCGCACGCTGACGGAAATGACCAGCACCTGGATGATGCCATAAACCAGTGCGAACTGAGCCAGGTACTCCTGAACCAACCACAGCAGGCCGGCCATTCCTACAGAGGACACGAGGAACATGGCCATGCCGTGGAGCCACAGCTTCAGTGCGCCCTGGACACCCAGAACATCCAGGACGAACTTGGCAGGAGGCGAGACCGTCCAAAGGAAGCCGACTACAAACAGGTCAAAGAGGTGGCGAAGGAAATTGAAACAGATCTCGTAATGCTCTGGGAGAATTTCTCCAGACCACGACTGAGCGAAGAAGCGGAACGTAGATGATCTCTGGGAAAGTGGAACAGGAGACGGAGGAGGGGTCCCGTAATCGGAAAAATCGGCATCTTTTGCGTCAGAATCCCACGATCCTTCGTTCCTCTGACTGAGTCCACTGACCTTGTTTGATGATGGCCATAAATGAAATGCAGAATAGAATATCCGCTTCCACCATCGTGGAGGACTTTGCGGAGGAGGCGCCACGAGTCTTTCTGCCTTCACATCTTCTATTTCTAAAGGTTTGAGGATCTCCTCCTGAGCTTCCCAGTATTCCTCGGTTGGGGTTTTTTGGTCGCTTCGGTTTCTCCATCCACCCCAAACCCACGAGGTCATCCCTCCCAGACTCCATCTGCTTTTCTCCTGACCCTCAGCTCTAAGACTTTTCTCACTTTTGGGTTTACTAGCCCAAGGGCGATACAAGTTTCCTGGGTTAATCCATGCCCAAACTCGTCCTACAACAGCTGCCATGGCTTTTCTTTTCTTTTCTTTTCTTTTTCTCTTCCAATAGGGCCAAATAAGCCAAGTTAGTTTAGATCCTTATTTGCTTAAGATAACTTTAGGATAATCCTAAACTCATAAACATCTCTATGTGATATAGGTCACATAAGCATCATGTAGTGATCATGTAATGCTTTCAGTTTTGACTTGAATACTTCAGTAAATGTCTTTTGTCGTGTAAAAATGAGGTGAAGTGAAAAGAAAGGCGTTGCTCACTACCACACCTGTGCTTTGTTGTCAAGAGCTGAAGAAGAGTCAAACTAATTTATGACACACCCGCCCCAAAAAGCCAATAATACGGCTAGTTACCTAACAGTTAACCACACTTTCAAGGTTAAAATGAATAAATATGCACTGTCATTCAACTTACGTGTAATAATTCCGATATCTGAGCATATAAATGGCAATAATTAATCGCTTAAGGAGCCAATGTTGACGGTATTTTCCTCTATCTACAGTCTGGCGTCTTTAGCAGTTCGATGTTTATCAAGCCAACGTAAGCTAGATTATTTAAAACACTACCTATCTAACTCACTATTTCATTAGTCAACTATACAACTATACAAAATCAACTCATAATTATTGACAAGGTTTGTTAATATAGCTGCCTACATCATTCACACAGGAGAAAGGCTAACTGGAGCCTAGCAAGCAAAGACGAGCTCCAATGCTGCCAACTTCACACGAGTGCTGCTTCATTCGCGAATGAATCGACTCTTCGATCCGGTTCATTTAGGTGACTCGAATATATGAACCGATTTTGTTTTTTGTAGCTGTAATGCAATTCCGTCGCTCTTGCAAGGTAATTTAATCCAAATCCATCGCTGGAAATCTTTTAACACCAGAGCTGTTTGTTTGAGAGAATGTGAAATGTCCTTAATGAATCGTGAATCTTCTTAATGAAGCTCAGTCACAGCAACAGAAACGCAAAGTGAATGCAATGTAAAGTAGTTTTTTATTAATTAGAAGGTGGAGTAAGATTACATGGAACAATTTCAGACGTAGTCAGGCGAAGAAGAATAATCACTGGTCGTCATATTGCAAACTTTGTCCGTTTAGAGGGGAAAAAAAAGGCAACGAGTCATGTGAGAGCCGAATGAGTCGGCTCCTACTGGTGAGATGATCCGATTCATTAAAAAGAATCAGAATTCGATTCATTACTTCACACTCGGTATTGACGTAGCAGGAAGTTTAAGGAAATTTACTAGCATGAGGGCTGCTTTGAGTGAACAAAAAATTATCTGAATTTCTACTGCAGAAGCTGTTGTGACATTTTAAAACTCAATAGTGCAAATGTTCAAAGTAAATTAAGCATTAGTCTAACCGGGTATCATTATTTTGCTAGCTGGTTGACGTTTAAACTGCTAAGTAGCTACACTACACTAAAACACGGTGTAAATACCTGTATATTACTGCGAGTGTTATTTCAACTACAAATACAAAATTATTGGTTATACAGGATACAAAGGAAGACTTAATATCGTTAAATATATCAACAGTCCTCATTTTTTTCATAATACAAGTCCTACACTACCCATCAATAGCTTATGGTGTTAATGGTGTTTTAGATTTCACTCTATTATGGTAGAAATCTACACCTCATCACACACGCTGTTAGAAACAATGTTTGCTAGGAAATATTTTTTCCTAAAGCAAACTCATAAGTGACACTCAACCTGAAATGACCTTTTTTTAAAAAAAAAAAAATACACCCAAAAGGCTACATCGAACCCAAGCAGTTATATTAAATACTGCCAGAAGGAACTGTGACAAGAACTTGGTCAAAACTGTGAAAGTCATGTGAATGTGGCTAGCTTTAGCTGTACAGCGGTAGCTCTAACAATTTAAAAATCAGCGTTATAGTGAGTTTACAAGGTTTGGGATCATGATCACACCAGATCAATACCCGGCATTACTGACATATCCTTACAGAACCGTTAATTTGTGCAGGGGTTAAAGCCCCAGTATGAGAATTGTGGTGGCACCAAAGCAGCATCAGAAGAAATGCAGGGTCCACAAAAAGCCCATTAACAGTATAGATATGTATAAAAATAAGTACACTAATGTTTAATAAGCCCTGTCCAGACAACAAATTCAGCAGACTAACTGGAGCAGTGGTTTATATTGCCGCCATTACCACATGAAGAGGATTAACCCTGAGGGACATGAAACAGGAGTATAACAAAACAGGTAGGACAGGAAGTCAAACATGAGGGGAAAACAAAGCCCGGCATAGGCAAACTATGTGGATACAGAATTTGAGTATTTAATAGCAGAAAGGGCTGAAAACATACCAGCAATATTCAAACAAACATACACTTATTACAAGGTGTTGTATGTAAACATTGTGAACTAACACTATCAAATGCCAAAGAATAATTTGACAACATCTAAAATTTAAAGTGATGCAATGTAAGAGACCCAAAAGTCTTAACGCACACTTCAGAGCTTTATTTGTATCAGTTGCTACATCAATGCCAACTTAACATTACAGTTTAAAAAGCATCATGAATGTAACAATCATGTTGAAGGTACAGCACAGCTCTCCCTCTCTCTCTCTGCACTGGTGCGGCAACACAATCCTAAAAAAAAAAAAAAAAAAAATTAAACATCTAAGAAGGCAAAAGTGTTTGAAGTCTAAACTCATGGGTGTGTGTTTCAGTGCGCTGCGGGTAAACTTCATTGCATTTCAGCTGAACCGAAAAAAGCAAAATCATCATTAACACAACATTTAGTAAAAGCTAGAATGAAAAATAAGTACTTACTGAATTAATCTTTTGCACTCCAAGTACAAAATCCATCCTCGTCAAGTTCTACACACCATCTGACAAAAAAAAGGAGATACACAAACTATAAATAACCAAATCTGAGTAATAAACACTTACTTATACAAGCAGATGTGTTCAGCGAGATGAAAGACATCATGTTCTCAGAGACTCTAGTCTACAGAATCATCATTACACATGCTAGAAATTATCTAATCAATATTTAATATAATAAAAACCAACCTCAGTCAGGAAACAGCTCCTTTCGCATGTTTGCAGGAACCAACTTGATTAGTGGATGTTCAACATTAAACAACTATAAAAGGATTTAAAGAAAAAACAAACAAAAACTGATTTATCATTCAGTAATAAATTGAACATTGTTATCATTTGGCAAATTGCTGTGGCGTAACAGAAATAAAACACTTCATGACATGTGATCATAGTAAAATAATCAGGGTGGTAACAATAACTACAACCCATTCATAGATCATTTTCCTATAAGCACACATACCAAGTGTTTTATTATTAATTTTTTTTTTTTATTATTTAACAATTTAATAAAAGTGCATCATAAAGGCACTTACCAGAGAAGAAGAAAAAAGCAGCTAGGTGCCATCTTCAGACCATTCTGTAACACCTACAAAAAATAAAAATAAAATGTTTAATGTCTTGTTGGAAAAGTATTGATCTTATGAGCACATACAGCAGAAACATGTTCAGTTTACTGTGAAGAGCTTCATGTTGCATTCAGAGACTCTAGTCTAATGAATCATCAGCACATGTTCAGATATAATATAAAGGTGAACAAAGTACTGTAGGAAATCACAAACCATTTCCAACACGGCTGCAGCTGAGGCCCATGTCTGCAAACCTACATGGACAAAAAACATGCAGAATGAGCTTTACTAAACACACTGCATGCATACACATGTATAACCTGCAGTAATGAA
>CM074973.1:5038598-5041586 GCA_037577455.1 Pangasius macronema
GCTCTTTATATATATTTGTTTACATTTTGTACATTAATAAAGTTTTATACATTAAGATTTCTCTTAACTGAAATTATTTAGTGCCTTAGTTAACATGAACAAACCATAGTTCAGCCTTAATACACCATCAGTAAGATTAAGTAAGAAAAACTTTTTTTATTAAAAAAACCAAAAAACTTTTCAAACTAAATATGAAAATGTTTGTGGTTGTTATTTGGCAAAATTCAGAACTGAGGCTAAAAAAGAGTTTAGCCTAAAAAAAGAGACCAGTTCAGTAAGTTACCAACCCTGGTTGCATGATTTAAATCTAATTTAAATTTTGCTCGTTTCTATGGTGTAATTTTTGGTTATGGATCCTCTTACGCACTCCTGCTTCATCTTTTAGGACCAGCGGGGGGCGCATGTGGAGACCGAGCCTCTGTGTGTGCTGGATTTTTACGTGACTGAGAGCTTGCAGAGACACGGATATGGGCTGGAGCTGTTCCACTTCATGCTGCAAGTCAGTCCCCAGTACTACAAATACACAAAGTGTAGTAATGCCTGAGTAATACCTACCTAGTAATACAGTAGTTTAGTATTGCTTAGTAATGCAGTCATATATAGCAGGGGTTCTCAAACCTTTTTCAGCCAGGGAGCCATTTTTTTTTTAATTTCCAAATATTATACTGATAGAAACCGTTAGATCCAGTTTGACATTATTTATGGGCCGATTGTTTTTGTAACTGAGGCTTGGATTAAGTGCATTTCATTTGAGTGACCAGTCAAAAAGGCAAATAACTTTAAGCACTTAATAATATCAATGTCTATGTCCGTATTATCGTGCCAATTATTAGCAATATACTCTCACTATCCACTTTATTAGGAACATCTATACACCTGCTCAGTAGTACTATTATCCAATCAGCCAGTCATGTGGCAGAACTTAAGTTAATCTGCACACTTCAAACATCAGAATTGGGGAAAAAATGTGATCTGAGTCAGATTGTTGGTTCCAGACAGTTTGATGAAAACTGGGATCTGGGATTTTCACACACAGCAGTCTCTTGAGTTGACATAGAATTGTGCGAAAAACAAAAAACATCCAGAGAGCAGCAGTTCTGTGGGTGAAAATGCCTTGCCGATGAGAGAGGTCAGAGGAGAATGGGCAGCCTGGTTTGACTTAACTCAAATAAGCACTCTCTACAACCAGGGTAAGCAGAAAAGTATCTCAGAACGCACATGTCGAACCTTGAGGTGGATAAGCTATAACAGTAGAAGGCCACAGTGGGCACAGGATCACAAAAACTAGACAGATGAAGACTGGAAAAAGACCAGGCATCATTTTTCCAGTCTTCAGCTGTCCAAATTACATGAATGATGTACATGGGTTCCTAATAAAGTGGATAGTCAGGGTATATGAAAGTAGACAGGAGCTCCTGATGCTCCTGATGGCACAAAGTGCACAAAGACTCTCTGAAATATTCTGTTTGTTTTTCCAGTTGCTCATTATACAAGTGAAGCCCAGTTCATAATGTTTCATATTGGACGCCATTTTTAATATCATTTCACACATCGTTTTGACCAAAGCAGCACAAAACATTTCATTTAAGCAACTTTAGACATGAACCTACACGGAAAAAAGTAATTCATGGATCCAAATCTTTAAATTAAGGGCAGAGCATTACACTTGTTAATGTACGTATTCCGTTATTGTACGTTATTGTACGTTATTGTATGTTATTGTACGTACTACAGTAACTTAATTTATTGAAGTAAGATGGACATTGTATCAATATGTAAAAGCTACATAAGGCCATAATCCCTTTTTAGAGTGTAGAATATGTAATGCAATCCTTTTCATGCGTTTCCTGTTTTTTTTGCCTGCCAGCACAAGAAGGTGGAGCCTGAACAGATGGCTTATGACAGACCTTCCATGAAATTCCTGGCCTTTCTAGAGAAACACTTTGAACTTAAACACAGTGTGCCTCAGGTATGATTTACCTGTATTATCTTACCACCACACCACCTGTTATCTGAGGTTTGTAGCCTTTCCATGAAAGACAAACTCCCCCCCCTTCCCCTGAATCCCCCCACCCTAAAGGAGCAGGGGGAAATACAGAAAACAGGCAAAGAAATAGAAAAATAAAAAAGAAAACAGATAAAAATGGTAGCTAGACAAGTTGCCATCCTCCCTCCCCACAAGCAATGGTACATGTTGAGGCATTAAAACTCCTGCAGTTCTAGGAAATAGTAACTGTATTCCAGATAAGCACTAACTTTTGTACACACAAGACTTATTTGAATTATCCAGTGAAGCCTTTACTCACTGGAAAAACCTAATTTTACTATTTTGTGCCACTTTCTTCCTTCAGATATCAGATAAACATACATCATATCATGCTATAAAGAAACTCACAGCATAACATATGCATTGAAAGCAAATCACGGAGTTATTTAGAAGCTAAAAAGCTGTCACTTTGCATCAATTTGGGATGTGTGTTTGGAGTTTGTGAGGAGATGCGTTAAAAGGGAAGATAGGATAGCTTTTCTGAGGTTGATCTCCTCTTCAGACTTATTCCTAATGTTCTCAGGGAGATGTTACATGCCTTTGTCTCACGAGGGACCTGTAAAGATTTTTGTTAAGCTGCATAGTGACAATGGGCCTCATTTCTCCAGCTGAGTATGAACAAATGTGCTCATAAATCATTCGAGGAGCATTTACACAAGAATATTTGCTATTCATGAAAAACCAGTTAGTTTGGAAAAATGTTTGTATTCTATGAAATACATCTAAATTATCTAAATTTACATAAAAAAAGGAAAAAAAAAAAAAGGAAACTCACTAATGTTTGAAACTAAGGCTTCAAATCGTAGAATTGGCAGTGAGTTACTGCAATTTTATATACGGATTATGCTGTCAGCTTTAAATTATTTCAATTATAAACACACATTTTGTTTATTTATAAATTTGACACCTGACCATGACACCCACATGTGCTTTTTGAACAT